>CAHIKZ030003402.1:3502500-3627500 GCA_903632075.3 Acanthosepion pharaonis | reverse complement strand
TTTTCTATTATGTTTGGATTGAAAATATGAGTGTTTTCTGTCTCTTTGTCTGTTTTCTCTCAATTTCTGACAAAGCTTTAATAAAAGTGAAATGTTAGATTAGTACATGTTTCCTATTTGTTCTTTTATTTTATCTTATATATATGTATTTGTATAGCTTGAAATTTTAAAGTTTCTTCTTTCTCTCTTTTTTTTTTTTTTTTTTCCTTAATCTAATTATTTTAATGTTTAATTTTACAGGTTGCCTTACTAATATATATATCCAACTGGATGGTAATAAATATGTGGCAAAAGGGGGACGATCCAGACAACTTTGCCATTCCTTATTTGACTGCAATTGGTGATTTATTGGGGACTGCCTTTTTGGCAATTGCCTTCCATGTTCTATATTTAATTGGCGACCGTGATGCAGACGTCGGAGATTGAAAAGAACCATTCATGGTTTATTTGTTTTTTTTCTTTTTTTCTACATCTGCTAAACACTGAATCTTGGGGGAAAATGAGATTTATATACACACACATGCAAATTCCTACATACATTGGTCAATGTCTTTTCAGTCATTGAAAATGTATGAAGAGGGTGGAAACAAAAAACAAAAACAAAAAAAAATGAATAAAATTCTTTATCTCTGTTATGTTTCATTAACTAAATTCCATGGCATATTCAATTTGAAAGTGATGTGGGCAGGGGCAACAATATTGACCCGATGAGACCAGAACACTTGATGACATCCGTCTTCATTTAAAACTGAAATTCTTTGGATGAATAATAATTATTAATAATGTTTATCCTCAAGACCATTCATCATTGTCATCATCATCATCATTGATATTCTTATTAATATAATCATTATTTTTAATGAATTTAATCTTCAGTCAATTTGAGAATGGCTCTGAAGAATTTTTTCAACTCAGCTGACTCATTTCTTGGAACTAGTCACCTTTTTGGAGACATTGACAGACGTATAGAGTGGAGAAATGTTTGGAGCGTATCTGTTTGGGTATTTTTTCTTTTTATCCTGATATTATGTCATTTCTAATGTAAATAACAATCAACATAATTTTTTTGGAGGAAAATTTGCCAAATGTATACTTCCGCAAGAAGCCAGCTACCATTATTTTTAACTTAACCTCCCCTCTCCACCAAGAAAAAAAATACAAATCTGAAGGAAAAGCAACCTTCAGTGGTAGAAATGCCAAAGAGCAATTCACAGATATTATTTTTTTTTTTATTTTTTTTTTTTTGGGGGGGGGGGGGGATTTAAAATAATTTTACAAAATAATTTTTTTTTTTTGCTTTGTATTTCATAAAAATATAAAAAGAAAAAATATACTCCTTATTAAAGTCATATTGTTGCAATCTTTTTAAAATTTTGTCGTTACAGCTTATTTATCTTTTATTCTCTATATATGTAATTTTTTTATTTTTTTTATTTATTCTGCTCTGAGTTACAAGTAAAGATTTGATTTCTTTACTTGATTTCCTTGTTTGCCTCATAATACACATTCAAGGGAGTGCTGAAAGGTTCTCGGCTTAACCACGAAACAATTATAAAACCAATGTAGATGTTTGGCCATTTGTCTATATTTTATGAGGTGAATTTGATTGAAGATTTTTCAGCATCCCATGAGTATTTTATATATAGCTAGCTTAAAAGCTGCCCAATCGGTTGGTATTTAAACTAGCTCCTGGTTGGCCATCATCACAATATCTAGTGAGGAGTAGATGAGATAGGCATCAATAGACTACAGAAGAACTCAAAATTGATCTCTGTATTTAATTAATGTTTAAGCCTACCTTTTAAAAGTTCAACGATAATTCTTCTGCTGCCACTTAATTTAAAGACAATTTGATGTACATAAATCCTTATTTTCCATACAAACAATTATTTTTATTTCATGGGTCACAGAACAGAGGACAATTTATAAAGATAAAATTAATATAGTGTAAAGATAGGAAAATAGAAATTAGAATTAGTTATACATTCAACATTTGAAGAGTTAGAGAAACATAACAGCTAATTAAGTAAAACCTATATTATGGAATATAATATATTAATATATATTCTTATCCTTGCATAATCTGACAAGCCTGAATCTGAGCTCGACGAAAATTGTTCACTGCACCTAACTTTTCTAGGGCTTTTGAATGAGCTATGAATCATTGAAATCAGACCAATGGGAGCAGAGGAGTTGCTTAGACACACATGCACAAACACACATACATACACTGTACTTTATATATAAGATGGCTTTAAAAATGAACATTTTAAAAGTATTTATTTATTCACATAAATGAAAATATATTGAAAGGGGAGGAAATAGAAAGCAGAATGAATGAATATAATGAAGAGAAGAGATGAGCATTTTGTTAAAAAAAATACATTTAGGAAATCAGATGTATTATTAAAAAAAAAAAAAAAAGATTTAATAAACTGACTGATAAATAGGCACAATCTTGAATTCTTTCTTGTTACATTGTAACATGCCTGATAATTGGAACACAAAAATCTAGCATTATTTAACATTTCTTTAAAAACATTGTTTTAACAATCACTTACAAACAATCTACTGATTTCCAAAGTCTATATTTCAGTATTCTTATCTTTATAGATATATTCATTTTTTTTGTTGCTATAAATGTTATTTTTAGTGGGTACATGCGTTTGAGTTGGCATTGTGGCTGAACTGGTAGAGGTACATTTTGGCTTAAGAAGTGGTTTCATTGGTGTAAAAAAAAAAAAAAAAAGAAAAAAAGTCAAGCAAGTTTGATTCCTGTCACTTAGAATTTTATTTTACTCACCCTTCTCAGTTTAGGCTGGTTTTTATTGAGTTCACTGTTTAATAAAATAAAAAAAAAATGGATAGCAACCCAAACATGTGTACTCACTAAAAATAACATTCATAGTAATGAGAAATAATGTCAGATTAAAAAATTCTTTCAAAGATTACACATAATATTCATTCAAAGAAATTTTGAACAATGTAAAATTTGTTATTATTTAATACTAGTTTGGTACCTGTCACTTTGTTGTTGACAAGATGATCAACTTTCAAATATAAATTGTTTACTTATTTAAAATTACATTTATTATAAAAAATTTATTGTTTAAATCCAGAAGTCATATTTTGGCTTGTACTCTTTTCTGAATAATTTATGAAAATTTCAATAAAATCACTTTATCTGATTTTATTTTTTTTGTAAGGATTTAATTTCTTTTCTTTTCACCAACTTTCATTTTATTGCTTACCTCAGGGTAGGAGTTATGCAGACTGATTGGGAGAGCCATGTATTATTCTAAGGTTTTATTTCAAACTTAGTCAAATTGTGTGCATGTAAACATTAAAATTTAATGTTTTATTAAAATTCTAATCATCACTTTTTAAAGCGATAAACATTGCCAAGGGAGTCAAAAGTGTATACAGCAATAGTGGTGTCGAGGAAATAACCGTCTTTTTAACATCGTTTTTTTTTTTTTTTTTTTTTTGCAGACATGTTGGTTAAACATTGCTGATTTTCAAGAGTTATCTCTTAAATTAAACTTTACTTCATCCTGCCTACCAGAGTTGTGTCTCTTGATGATTGAATTCATTCCACTTTGCGAATTGTCAACAGGAATAGCGTGTTAAGCATCAATCTACAGCAACCTGAATCATTATTATAGAGATTACTGAAATGAACTACAGTGTAACCCGGATATGAGAAACACGGATGTAAGAGATTTTCTCTGGTCCCAAATTAGAGCCTGTGTTAATGTATATAAATTAGACCCGACCCGGATATAAGAGACTTCTTCTCCGGTCCCGACAACTCTCTTATATCCGGGTTACACTGTCCATTGTTTACTTAGCATAGTTTAATATTGTGTTACTAGAGTAGAAACAATGCAGAAACATTCTATGGCAAGCAATCATGATTTGAATATTTATCAAGTAAGATCTCTTGCACAAGGCCACGTGTGCGTTTTGAGAAGATTGAACTCTTTACAGTAAAAATAAGTTTGTGAGATTCTTTTTTTTTATCAATTCACTCCCAAGCAAGGCAATAATGCTACTCAGACGCAAGGGACTACTGGGAAATGAGAAAGAATAAGAAGACTTTAGAAGGAACTGGAAACCCAATCCTTAACAGGAAACAAGATATAAACTTGTACTCCTGTTCAAAAGACTTGGGTGGAGTGTGAACCGGACGATAAGCAAAGCTATCTACTCCAGTTGAAGGAAAATAAAATAAAATTCATAAATAGTAAATCAAATTCAGATGAAAAAATTAAAAGTATAGGATGGAAGTAGATTTTAGAAGGAACCGGAAGTACAGTCTTGAACAGGAAATAAGTAATAAACCTCTACTCCTGTTCAAAAGATCGGGGAGGAGTGTGAACTTTAGCACTGGAAACAGAATTAGCAAATTGCTCAAATTTTACTTGCTAAACATTGCTCTGCAATGTGATGACCAACAATTCATAGCATTTAAGTTAAGGCCAAATGAAAATTTTCAGTTGATTATATTTTAATTTGGTTGTTACTTTTCAGATTAGTATTTCTTTGTTACAATTCCCAGATCGTCCTTCAGTTAGCAACATTGGTATAAAATGAAGAGTAAGCTTGTGGTGAGATTCCAACTCGTATCCCTTATATTTGGGAACCCATGAAAGTCTACTTTGCTGATTAGACAGACTCATTGTTAGTCGATTCATAAGGGTGGTGTTTTCTAAGAACATTTTGGCACTGTTTTACTTTCTTACCCGCGGAAAAAAAGAAGAAGAAAAAAACGTGTGTGAAAAGGACTATTTTTCTCTTGACACCGCTATTATTTTAACTACCTTCACTACTCGATAATGTTTATTTGAAAATCGATGATTAGAATTTTAATAAAACCTAAACATGAAATTGAATTTATACATTTTCTTTTTTCTAGAGAATTTACAACAAAGATATTAAATACTATTTATTTATTAGATTGCTTATTTACAAGAATAATTTTATATTGGTAACATTCTAAAAACGAATACAATGCAATATTTATAATTTACCAATTTATATAGAAATAAATATGAAAAAACTGTATTCATATATTTATAAACATCTACTAAACTATAAAAATATGTGAGTCAACTATGTATAAAGAAATCCGTATTATTTACCATTTTATAAAGTTCGAATCAATTGGCAATTGATGTTTTGCCAACTATTTCAATAAACAGTATAATAAAAATAGTGTAAATAATCTAATAAATAAATAGCGTTTATTATTTTTATCAATTTTCAAAAACAAAATATAAATTCTCTTTCATATGTTTAGGTTTTATTAAAATTCTAAGCATCGCTTTTTTAAACAATAAACATTGAAGTGAAGGTAGTTATATTTTTTTATTTGTTGCACAACACTTTATTTTGACAGCTGTGCCTTAAAATACTGTTTACATTTTTCTTTCTTATTTTCTTTGGCAGAATGAGAGTGTCACAATTTCCTCCAGAGGTGGCTTGCTTAAAGTATATATTGAATAATCGATTAAGCTGTAATATAACAGTATATTTAAAATTGGAGCTACTCTAGTGATTAGACATATTTCTTTTGAATCTGATCTTGTTACAAACTTAAGGTCGAATAAATATCTCTCTCTATATTTTTTTAAAGCTGTAGGGATGCAAAAGTCAGTTATCTCTCTTTGGGTAAGAGGAATACGCGAGGGTCACGGGGCGAACCTCAGTTGCTATGTAAGACCGCTAGGAAGAGAGAGACATTATCACAAGTCCGCAGCGTTAGTGGGTGAACAGAGGAAACCACATGGTCCCATTTAAGGGCACCACCGGCTTGGTTGTTTTTCCTTCAGGAAATATTACAAGGAAAACACATTGGGTTTTTACCCCGCCTCGGTTCACACTGCTTTTTATACTCATATAGTTTATCTGTGTTGGACGAATAGTGACAGATGATACAGTGAAACCCGGATATAAGAGAGTTGTTGGGACCGGAGAAGAAGTCTCTTATATCCGGGTTTGGTCTATTTTATATACATTAACACAGGCTCTAATTTGGGACCAGAGAAAATCTCTCTTATATCCGGGTTACACTGTATATATATATATATATATATATATATATATATATATAATTTATATAATTTAGGTATAAAAATTCACTTTGAAAACAATGCAGGGTTGTAATTCCTTTCTTTCAGCTATATATTCTCTTCCGTCCGTTGTATTAACGTGGGAGTATATCACGGATAATGCCTATATAATGCAAACATAACATATCTTTCCTAGCACCCCCTCCATAAAAGCTTTAGTTATAATTTATCATGAATTAAATTTATAAACTGTAATTAAAAAAAAAAAATTCACTAACGCAAAAAAAAAAAAAAAAAATTAATATAGAGAACAGATTTTTAAATTCTAAAGTTGTGTAGTCTTAAATTAAACCTTCGTATAATTTGTATATTTCACCAGATCTCGCATATCAAAGAAATGAAAACTTATTTAAAATAATATTAATTAACAGAATTAAAAAAATAGTTTCTTTTAAATGTCTTCGGGATTAACTTAAAGTCACTTTAATTTTCTGCCATGAAAATATTCCTGTCAATCATTGTTAGTAACAAACAATATAAAGGTAAAAAAAAAAAAAAAAAAAAAGTTAGTGCGTTTTTGTAGAAATGAAAGCCGGAAATAATTGTTTCAAGCTTTATAAAAGTCGTTTCTACCGTTTGAATAAAATAAGTTCATTTTTTTTTTTTAAATAAATATTTTCCATTTGTGAATATGCATGTGTCATCCAGTTAGTTACTAATTTGTGTCTTGTGGGACAGACATTTGTAAAAACTGACATTAATTCACAAACATTAACTCTGTACGATTCCTTAAAATACCAACGTGTAAAACGTAGTGTTATCATTGGTACTAAAGTCCTCGGCAGCAATAACGGAATCGTAAAAAAAAAAAAAAAAAAATCTACTGACAGAAGTTTTGTAACAGTTGCTTGCTTTCGTTGTCAGTTGCTTATTTCACTTCCGGAACTGATTCGACTGTGCAATATTGAGTTCAATTTAGAAGAATTTGTGTAGCTCGAGGAATCTTGAGTCGGCCGAGTCGAGATTTTGAAAGTTTTTAGCAATAACCTGAACCACCATTGTCGAACTTTTTGTTTACGAAGTATAAACATCAGAAAAATGATGAAACCTTGAAGGGTGTTTAAGATGGTGAAAATATATTGAAACGTTGTTCGAGCCTCTTCAATTGCAAGGAAACCAAATATCCATGAAAGTCCTAGAGCAGGAAATATATATAAAAAAAAAAAAATGCTTTATAAAATATTTCCACAGATTTACAATGGTACAAATATTTTGTTAAAAATTCTAAATTTTTGAAAAAACAAAACAAACAATTATCTTGAACAGAAAAATTACAGGTTTGCTAAAGTATTTAAAAAAAAATCAGGTTTAGACTGAATTTTTATTATTTACAACTTTTATTTTCTTCGGTTCTTGTTCAGTCTATGATCTGCAGGAATGAGCAACATCAACCACAACGTTTTAAACTGAAGTTACAAAACAGTTTTACTTTACGCTTTTTTTATGATTCTGACGTAATTTCTCGTTCTTAATTCCATTTTCCAATTGAAAATTATGGTAAATTTGGGTAATTTGCTTTTTAGGCCCTGCGCTAAATATGTAATAAAAAATTGCCGAATAGTTATATTCAGATATAAATTTACATGCTTAATTAAAAAAATAAAGAAATTTTGATAAAATCTACCGTTTAGGAATTGACAATAAAAGTTCGGACTCATTCGCGTTACGGCACGACAGACATTACTGCATTTGCATATATTTGCTGCGGAACAGCAATTTTTATTTTTCTAAAAAATTTGAGGAATATTAGCTGATTTAATGTATAATTAATTAATTTGAAAAAAAATTGGTAAATTTTCATTTCAACACCCGAGCACTATTATCCCTAAAGATTTTTCCAAAATAGTCTTATTTCCGTGCAAATGTATATGCTGAACTCAAATCAACAATTAGATATTAAAAGAAACCTACCTTTTTGGATGTTAACGACCAGAAAAACATCGAACTTCTCGCTCTTTTTGTCATCCCTTACCGGCTTATTGATAAGTAATTAAGTGCTGAATTCTGTCGGTGGACGTATACAATTTGGGCCTATTTACTACCTTCACAGTAATTCCTTGTAGTTAACTTTCAAATTAGGGTTAGGTGTTTTTTTTTCTTTTGTTATTCTTTTATTTGTCGATGTTTACATATATTTGAAAGTTAACTTTATTCTTAAATTAAGTACAAAAAAAATCGCTTTACGGAAACGCAGTAAATGACGCTCGGGTGTTAAAATGAAAATTTACCAAAATATTTACTTTAAATTTAAAATAACAGAGAAATGAATTTTTAAAACAAACAGTAGCGGTGATTTTTTTAACTAGGTACCTCCATGAGATCGCTAAAAAAAAAGCATAGCATGATGAAAAAGACGCCAAACTTGACGAAAACAAAATTTTATCGTCTAAAAATGCTTATGTTATTATAGAGGAAAGATCAAATTTTTTTTAATTATTTAAAAAAATTTTTCCTTCTTTTTAGAACATTCTAAATTTTGATTAAAAAAAAAACTTGATCCTCTTTGTATCACCGGAACTAGTAAAATAACATAGACAATTTTTAGCACGATTTTTTTTTTATGACAGATATTAATTTGGAAAATCTTGCAAAAATAAAAATAATTGGCGGATGTTAATGAAACTTTCAGAAGCTATTCACAGATGATCGAAATTATTATGTTTTCTTTTATTAAAGTCATGGCAGAAATAATTTTTTTAATATTTATTACCCCCCACATAACTAATTTTATGAAAACGCTAGAAATTCAATCGAATCCAGTTTAGTGATCACAATAGTTAAAAGCACAAGGCTTTGAGGAATGCAAATCATGTTTTTTTTTGTTTTTAATTGCCCCCCACCCCGAAAATCAGCTCTGAATTGTAACATACAAAACTCTATAAAACAAAGATATTATTTAATTTCAAATGCTTTGATTTTAGTTGTTTTTATGAATATGGACAATATTTTCTGAAATTAAAAACTTCTTTCGATGAAAAATGAATTTTTAATATAATTATTTGTTATTTCTTTAATTATAATACATTTTAGTTGTTAAAATATTATAAAATTAGTTAAAAGCCGCACCCGCTTTCGTAAATGTCCTTATGAGATAGATCTTTTTTAGCGCGTTGTAAATTGTATTGTTTTGACTAATCAGAAGACCCGTAGTAATTAAGAAATGTAATTTTGTGTTTATAATCGGGCTCTAATTATAAAGCATGGAAGATCAACCAGAATATAATTATGTTGCGTTATTTGAGTTAAGCATTGTTCTCCGCTATTAAGCCCTTTACTTTTGCGAAACACGTGTGGAGAAGTTAATTTGATTTTTCAATTTCAACTGAGAAGGGTACCTACAAGTATCAGTATCATCTTATGAAATTTATATGATCTTATTTTTATATTAATCTCAGTTATGACATTTTTCCATAAATGAAATATCAAAATTAATAATGAAATGAATGGAAATACAAATAACACGAAATATTTTGAACCAAGCTTAACTTAACATCTGCGCCGAAAAGCTGTAGTTTGAAAATAAAACAAAGCAGAATATTTTAAATAAACATTATAATTTCTGATTTTCTTAAAATAAATTTTGAAAAAAAAATGATAATTGATTTTTAAAAGAATTTCAAACTGAGATTTTCATTTTTTTATAAAATGGAAAAAAATGGATGCCGTGATTGATTATAATAACATGAACATTTAGACGATAAAATTTTGTTTTCAAGTTTGGCGTCTTTTTCCTCATGCTATGCTCTTTTTTAGCGATCTCATGGAGGTACCTATTTTTAACAGACAGCAGACATTCTTAGGTAATTAACAAGCGGTGACAAGTGCTGATACGGTGTTGACAGTTTTATTGATGTTCTACGAAGACTTTAAAACATAATTTAAGAATATAACGAGTGAACCTCCTTTTTATATAATTTTTAAGTACTCAGTGATCTTAAAAATGTTGGAAAATATTCTCCGTAATTTGATTTTAGGAATGTTGACTTTAAATTTACTATAGTCATCGCTCTTATTTTCTGATAATGTCGTGTATAGTCGAACATATTTTAAAAATGGACATGTTACATAATATTTTGTATACATAAGAAAAAAATATTTAAAAAATCTTTCTACAAAATGATTTGTATTAATCTTTTCAATTTTTGATTAGTCAATATAGTTTTCACTTAACAATATCACCTAACCGTAATACAGAATTTTAAGATTTATAATAAATTATTATAATTAAAAATAAAATTTAAAAAAATAAAAACAGTTCTTATAAAAATTCCTTATTCATCGAAAAACTGTTTTTCTTAAGACAGTAGTGTCCTTAATAAATCTTATTTATAAAAGCAATTAGAAGCTTTTCTAATTAAATAATGTTTTATTACATTTTTTTTTTTTTTTTTTTTACGATTCGGAGCAGATTTTTGGGAAATGAGCAGTAGTTTGCTCCCCCCTCCCCCCAAAAAAAACAAGAACAAAATGATGATTTACATGCTCCAATGAGACATGCTAATAAAAAAAAATCGGATGTAAATTTAATTTCGCAAAATTTCATGAAATTAAGTGAGTATATATTTTTACCAAGAATTTAAAAAAAAAAAAAAGTTCAAAATAATTTCATTGATTTGTGAATAAGTCCTAAAAGTTTCATTAAAAACTGACAATTATTTGATTTCTGCAAGAATTTACAAATCAATTTTTTTTTACCTGAAAAAAGGTGCTAAGTCACTAATCGTAAATATTACGTCTCGGCCACTAACGAAAAAGAAAAAAAAAATCAAGATATTTGACCAAAATTTCGAACGCGCGAGAAAGGATTATAAAATAAAAAAAATACTTTGGTTTTTCCTGTTAATAATAACTTTAACATCTTGGCGATAAAACTTTGTTTTTATTAAATTTGGGACCTTTTCCTATCATGCTATGCTGTTTTTTTCATTGAAAAAGTGGAGGTACCTAAATTAAAGCAAAGCAGTAGGCAATAAAACTCCACTATTGACGCCAAAAGCCGAGCTCCATGGAAGAAAGTTAATGTCGTGCTTGTGATGGGATCATCGGACTATTATTCATTTAGAGTTCTTTAAACGTAATGAAATACTAAATGCATATTCATACATCTAGCAGCTGCAGCGGGTACATAGAGGTTTGTTTGAAAAATGTCCTACGCTCGTCAATAGGAAAAATGGTGTTCTCCACTATGACAACGCCAGGCCGCATACATCAAGAAAATTTGGGAATTAGGTTGGTCTGTTTTTACCATACCCGCCACATTCACCTAGCTTGGCATCAACCGATTGTTACATTCTTCGATTGCTACAGAACGCTTTCATGGGGAAAACTTTCTCTAACGAGAATTATAATCAAGAGTTTTTTGAAAACTTTTTCACATCAAAACCTGTGGAATTTTACTCGAAAGGTATCGAAGTGCAGCTTGATAAGTGACAACAGATCATTGCAAATAATGGTGAATATATTGTTGAATAAAATGTAACTGTACATTATTTTTTGAAGAACAAAGTTAATAAAGAAAGGAATTGTTTATAACTGAAAATACAGGATTTTTATAAACTTGTAATTAATACCGGATGTTATGGTAGACATTAATATTTATAAAAGGTAAAAGACAATAGGAAAAATATAATATTAGTCGACGCGTTTCGTCCAATGTGGACTTCTTCAAGTCAAATACGAAATGAATTTATTAAACAAAATAACTATTAACAACAAAACAAAATGTCCTTAGTTACATGTTTTAATAAATTCATTTCGTTTTGGCCTTGAAAAAGTCCACATTGGACTACAGGTTAAGTCTGAGAAATTTTTCATATCAGATATTAATATGTTAAATGATAAGAGGACTGAGGATTTGTGGGAATCGAGTTTAGGAGAGCAAGAGTTTGAAATATATAAAATATGTAAGTAAGCTCATTTTGGCATTTACCAAACTCCATTTAGTATGGCACAAGGACAAATTGGGGGAGGGGATCTACCTGTCTAGAAAATCATTATTTTTTTTTTTACCTGTGCTCGAATACCTGCCTTTGGCACTGCTGAGGAATATGCAACTATTGCATCTCCGAAGCAGGTCACAAGTAATTATTATAGTTTAGTTTGGCACAAGGCCAAACTTGTTGGGTACGCAACGAAGGATGTTTTATTTCAACTGTTGTTTCTTATTTTTTGTTTTGTTACGTGAGTTGGGTTCAGATCCAATCCAATGTTGTTGTTATTAGCAATCAGCTATTTGACGACTAATATTTTCAAGATAGAGACAGGGTGAGAATTTAAATAAATCCATTGATATTTACTAATCTTAGTATGAAACATGGTCACTTTCTGGGATCAAGATTATTAACTATTGCACTACAGTATTTAGAAAAAACGAAAATATTTATACCTAATATCATAAAACTGGTGAATCCTGCTTGCAAATTAATCATTGCCTTCTTTTTCGATGTCTGGTTGCTACGAAGTCCTTTCTTTTGCTCCGTGATACTTTTTAAGATGAGAATAAAAACGATAAGATTGAAGATGAGAATCACAGCAACGGGGATACCGAACGCGTAGTAGAGAATTTTCGGCGTCAACCAACAACTGCAAGTATAGAATAGAAGTCAATCATAAAATGTCGTCTGAGGCAATGTTAATGAGTTTGAAAAATCTGCGTCGCCATTTTTTAACTGTATTTTCCTCTCTCTCTTTCTTTTTCTCTCTCACTTTTCTTAAAGTACGTTTGACTGACATTTTTAACAGACTGAGTAAGACATTTGCGAAATTTAATCAAAGCTTTGTTATATAATTTTTATCCCTAAAAAATAAAATCAAATATTAAGAAATCGTTTTAGGAATATTTTTGTTACTGATGGAAATTAAACGTAATAGGTATTTTACTAAGATTGGCTCAGGGTTAGAAGTGGGCATTCAGAGAAGAGTGACTTTGACTGCTCAACAGTAATGGTCTAGTAATTCCGAGTTCGAATTCCAGACGAATCCATTACATTCACTTACGTATTAATATCCTTAGAAAAGGTATGAATCCTCTTCTTCTCCCTCCCCCAAGGTATGGGTAAATAGCAGGACAGACCGGGTTCTATAACCTTGAATGGCAACTGGTCTACCACAGAAAGAAATGGTAACATACTGCGAGAAAAAATCTGCCTCGTCAGTCATGTGTCGAAAGATATATGATCGCCTAAGCGTGTATCACGCATGGCACTTAAAGAAGAATTAGTAATTTATTAAGTGCAATATACAACAATTTAACATGATTAAAACCGAAGATGATCCTGCGAAAAATAAAATACACACACACACACATATATATATATATATATATATATATATATATATATATATATATATATATATATATATATTAAAGACGGATCAGTGATCTTTATTCCTGGTATCACTGGGGGTTTCGGGCTAATAAAAGCATTAGTCACCCTTTCTTAGGCAACCCAACCAGAAGCGATTATCTGGTTTCTTTCAGTTGAATTTCGAAAAATTTTGTCTGATGGTAGAAAGGTATGATCATTTTAGAATTCAACCAATGAAAATTGGCGTTACAGTTACTGCAGTCTTCGTCTGTCTATTTGAATATTTCCCGCCAACTTTATTCATTTTTTTGAGAGTCATAACTATTTTATGTTTTTCAATTAACTTTTTTACATACGAAAAAAAAAAAAAAAAAATTAAAGATTCAATTAATGGAATTTTTGTCCAAACATTGGAAGAAAGACTATAACGGAAAACATTAGGTCCTGAATATTTAGAAAATTCTTAACATTCACTAAATCCAGACATGCGTTCTCTTGCATGTTAAAAATATTAAAAATTAAGAACATTCCTTGTAAATAGTTATTCAAAACACACACACACACACACACACACACACACACACACACACACACACACACACACACACACACACACACACACACACACACACACAAACGTGTATTTAAATACTGTCTGTTTAATTTTTATGCTATTCTAATTTGCATATCAGTTGTCGTACATCAGGATCATATTTATGGAGAAACTTAGTACAATCCAAAGAAAAATCTGCAATATCATCGGACCTGATCCGACATCTCGGCTTCAGTCACTTTTCTCACTTGACAAATTTAAGTGCAGTACTAGATTAACAACTTGATCTGATCATTTTACTGGTGAAATAGCTGGATGTAACCGTATGTTCTATGCTAAGAGTTTCTTCTCCCGCACTTTTGGCTTGTGAAACTCTCTTTCGGCTTCTTACTTTCCTGTCAACCGCAATCTTCAAAAATTTAAATGCAACGTCATTTGTCATCTTCTGTCTTCTTGAATTATATTTCCTCAATAATGTTTTCTCAGTTTCTTTCATTCTCAGTAACCGTCTTAGTGGCATTATCACCTTTTTTAAAAAATGTGCTTGAAAATATTAATATCTTCGTCCTTGGGCACTTTCAAGTTTTGCGACCCCGAACGGACATTGCATACAGTTACAGAACGTTTCACACATGGCATCATTTGTATTAGATAAACGGAAATGGAATGTATTATCAATTTATACCTCCTGGTACGTTTGTTCCATGTCGGACTTATGTGAGTTCGGGTTAAAAAAATGGACATGCAATATGGAATTCAAACAAACAACAATCAATAAACATATAAACAAGACTTGTTACAGAAAGATAAAGAAAGGAACGAAGTTGAAGTTATGAACAGTTCAGTACAATCTTCAGTCTGTGTGACTGAAGTACTTGCCTCGTGTCTATCTGAGCGAAAGGAAACATGTGTTGCCGCTCCAAAAGTCAAAGGGAAAAGAGGAAGAGCCTTTCAGATATCGCATCGCCTGTGATTAACGTCAGGGGGCGGTAATCCAACAATACTTACATCAGAAGTATATCGCCTCTAAAAACGCCAGCATGAAACAAAAACTGTTCTCTTTTGCAACTGATGACTAGAGACATTCGAAATTTCTCGAGCAAAACATTATGAACTTTCGACAGTTTCGTTGTAATTGTGTTCCAGATGTGAAGCAACTGGTAAAATGTAATAAAATATTCAGCAAATATTTGGTTGACTTTAATAAAACTTCTTTTAATTAATTCTTGTAGCCCCACTACATGTTAACATTTGCTTCGAATTCATTCAAACATATTTTTATTTAATTCGATTGACAAGGTTTGTTTTTTCGACTTTTTCGTAAGATTTTCCAGACGGCGTATGAGTTGCCCTAAAGCTGGCTTAAAGATTATGAAGATATTGTCCTCAAAAGTTCCTAGTGTTTTAGGTTTCTTCTGTTTATGTTTTCTCATACTTTCGACAATCGCTGGTTATTATCATGAACGAAAAATGTATATGTTATCTGTTTAGAATCTAGAAAAACATTCCGATTAATTTCCAACCTGGTGTTTTTTTTTAGAAACGTAATGATCTTAATTTTAAATGTACGTGTTATTGCTTGCAAGTCATGCCATGTGTAAAACAGTTTGTAACTAAAATTTTAAAATTACAAAAACCAGAAACAAATAAATAACTCCCTAAAATTTGAACACACAAAAGATATATATATATATATATATATATATATATATATATATATATATATATATAAGAACAATTTTAAGGAAAGAAGTATGAGAAAGTAGAAACAGTTTTTTATGACGCATAATTGAGAATTTTAAATTTATAAATCTTTATTGATCTAGACATTTTATTGCTTTAGACATAGAGTTGGATTCTATGTAAGAGCACTCAGAATTTACAGCCCTCAGTATCTACATGAAGAGGGGAAATACTTTGAAAATCCTTCCAAGCTCCTTCAATACTCGAATTATTTAATATTCAATGCGAAACAAAAATCCCATAAATTAATTCAAAGTAAAAAAGCGATCCTATACCACAGAAAAGAATTTATTTAAACTCAACATGAAATCTGTCATAACTACGTCTAAAACAATAAAAGAATTAATACAAAACAAAATAATAAGCTAAAACTTGAAGGAGGAATTTACTCTATTACCTGTAATAATTGTCACAAGGAATACATAGGAGAAACCCCAAGGAATTTAAATAAAAGATATGAACAAAAAAAGACATCTTTTAGAAAACAAAACATTAAATGCACTAGTTGCTCACCGTAACGAGGCTGGCCATAATTTTGATTTAAAAATGCTACTCTAATTAAAATAGAAAACTATCTACTAAGATGGAAATGTTTAGGAAGTGCGTTAAATTTGCGTTCAGATTCTAACAACGTTAAACCATTCTTGGCAGATATTTTATTATCACAATGCAGGATATTTAATAACAAAAGTAACGGAAACAAAAAGAAAAAGAAAAAAGAATCTAAATGAAATCGTCTAGATTATATACCCAAAACACATTACAAAAAAAAAAAAAAAGAAGAAATTTAATTTAAAATTTTCAGCGTCTCTTGTTCATAAACTTAGTCCGATGGAGTCCTAAAGGACGAAATACGTTACACAAAACCTTTTCCTACTTTCTCATACTCGTTTCCCTTAAAATTATTCTTGATATATATAAAAAATTATATATCGTTATCTCATATATATAAAATGTAAAAATTCAGATATTAATAATATTATATAAAAATATATCTGTAAAAAGACAATATGAATAAAGAAAAGTTTTCCTTTAAATAGATGGATATAGACTTGTGAACATAAGAATCAACACTGCATGGTGACTGTCAGTTTCATGCTTCAACACAATCTTCAGACTTATATATATATATATATATATATATATATATATATGTATATATATATATATATATATATATATATATAAAGACAAAAGGAAAACTATTTTTTAGCGACGTGTTTCGTCCTTTGATGGACTTCATCAACGCAAAGTCCATCAAAGGACGAAACGCGACGATAAAAAATTTCCTTTTGCTTTTATTCACACACACACACACACACACACACACACACACACACACACACACACACACACACACACACACACACACACACACACACACAATGTCTGTCTGACTTAATTACTAGGAAATTACCATAACGTATTTTAACGCGACTAAAATTCTAATAAAAGTAACAGTTTGACAATTTGTAAAACATGAAATGCTTTAAGATTCAAATTTACGGCCATTCATTGACGAGACGAGTGTTCTAGATTCTGAACAATCAAACTACAAATCAGATGATAATTACAAAATAAATCCATGACTATTATTCATCTAATTTTTTATTAAACTTTATCGACACTTCTTCACACACTTGTGGTATTAAAGTTAAAAATAACGTTTCTTACAATTTGGAATATCCCAGGTATAATTTATAATCAAGCGATAGGACGATGATCACTGGAATGAAAGGAATGCCTAAAAAGAGAACAAGAAACGAAATTATTCAGTTATTATTTCAATCTGTGAATCAATAAGTCATTCATTAGTTGTATTTTGATCTGAAAATGTCATTGTATAATGCTTGATCTATTAAATTTATTGACAAAACCAGCAAAATACTTAATCAATGAAAAAATATCAAAAAGACTAAAAGAAGAAATAAAAAACAACGATTCAAAAATGACGAAATCAGAAAAATATCACAAATGACGTCAATAAAATAAAAATAAATAAAAAAGCAAATTCAAAACAACAAAATTATGACTCCATAATTTAGCCGCGATAGAAGATTTAAAAAGATTCGTTAGCCTGTTTCACGATCGAAACTTACCCCAAGCAATCAGAGATGCTTTGAGCATAAAGTAAGAAATGTGCGTTCCGAACACTTTGACGAACGCGTGATACTGCAGCACAGCTTCCATCAGCATCCACATGAACGTTGCCAGAAGAAAGTAATGAAGGACGGCAGCCACAGCGACACAGACGAATGGGTTTTCAGTTTGTTCAACTCCCACCAAAAATAGCAACCATGAAATCAATTGAGCGACTGAAATTTGGAAAAGAGTCTTTTGGGCGTTTCCTTCCCGGAATTTTCTGAAAAGAAAGCCACAAAAAAAAAAAAAAAAGAAAAAAAAAAAAAAAAAAAAAAATTACTATATATTTATACATTTATACATATACTATATAAGGTGTAAAAATTTAAATAACGTTTCACCCATTTTAAAGCATGAAATGTGTAAAGGAGTAAATAAAAGTAATAAAAAATAAAAGGAAATAATTTAATGAAAAGAATAAATAAAACTAACAAAAATAAATTAAAGCTGTCTTGAATGGCCACTCTTCTAGATCTTTTTACATTAACGTGGGCGTCTCACAGAACTATATATCAAGACCTACTTTGATCCTAATTTTTTATCAACGACGTTCATGATATCATCAGTTTTCAACTCGATATCTAAGCTGATGACAAATATTTACTCCTGTCTTCGTAGTAAATGTGGGAACACTGTGTCGTGCGAGACATTTTTTCTCGTCAGAATCTATCTTGTATATTTATATTTCTACTATTTTCCGTGCATTGAATATTGATGCCACATTTGATCTAATGCTTCTTTTTTTTTATATCTAGAGATTCTTAGCAAAACTCCATAGAAGAATCTGCAATGTTATCGGTCCTGACCTGGTATCTCGGTTTCAATCCTTTTCCTATGGCCAAGAGACTTAAAGTGACAGAGATGTGGTTCTACCGACGAATGTTAATAATACCATAGACAGAACATGTAAGTAACGCGGAAGTCTTAATGGAAAATAGAAACAGCAATGGTACTTATACATACAATCAGAAAGAGGTAAATGAATTTTCTGGTAACATAACGAGGAAAGAGGGCCTGTAGTATTTAATAGTTACAGAGCAGATTGAAAGCAAGAGAAGCAGAACGAAATAGCGAGTAATTCGATTAACGAGCTTGTATGAATGGATAGCACAACAACGACAAAAGGTGGGGGGGGGATGGTAAAAGGCAAAACATTACTTGAAGCAAAAAAAAAAAAAACAAAAGTAACTTCTGAAAGAATGTGGTACATAAAAGAAGAATCAAATGATGTCAAAACCAATTCAAAATAAGGAGAACAACTCTATTCTTATAAAGTGTTGTTAGGTTCTCACCTGAAAGTGATGAAAGTAAAGATCGTTATCACAAGGCCTGTACACGAGAAACTCAGACCGATGATAGAAATGATGCTGAGGGGTCTGTTATGTTCTGTAGCTTCAAAATTGTCGTAAATATTCTGGATAATAAAAAGAAAAATATAAGAAAACATTGTTATTTGATTTCCAGTTTTGATTATGACGCCGACAGCGAGTTATCTCGTGTCAACAACGATAATTTTAATGTGTAAACAATATTAAGAGTTCTTGACGCTATAAATCAAATCATAAAAAGATTTTATTGCCGAAGTTGGCTATTAATAAAGTTGGCGTTTGAAGTCAGATTTCGTAATTGATCTTTGGCAGTCAACGTATTAAGAATAGTTTGGAAGTTTTACATAATGTTTTTTCTCTCAGATTAGCAATATTCAATTGAAGCATTCACATTCAGAGCTGAAAGCAATATGAAACTTCAGGCAGGTAACAAAAGATAAACGTACATACATAAAGACAAGTTCATATTAAGACTAAAATTCCTCTTACTACGTTTGGTGCAAAATTTCTCAGCGATATCATTTACAAAATATTAATGAAATCCTAAAAAGTACCTTTGAAGTAGACACAACTCTTTAATACTTTTGTATAGTTTACATGCCTTAAGAAAAACTCGGGAGTTAGAATTTCACATAAACGTGTCTAAATAATTGTCAGCGTCTAAATAATTGACTTTCTTTTCTTGTTCCATAAACAAGAAAAAGAAAAAAAGAAAAAGAAAGAAAGAGACGATAAAGAAATTATAACGGAAATTCAAAATAACGAAAATCCTTAAGCATTTCAACTACTTGAAATCTACTACAGCAATGTTATTCTCTGTGTTTGGTTGGATTCAATGGGAATTCATTACTATGAATTGCCGGAAACTTGAAAACCGTTACTGTTCAACTCTACAGTGAGCAACTGGCACTACTGAATGACATATTGCAAAAGAAAATTTTTTTTTTCTTCGGCAAAGAAATCGACTGATTATTTTGTTGCATGACAGCACTTGTCCTCATGTTGCAAATGCGACGCAACAAACGATCACGGAGCTTGCGGCCTTTTTTTTTTTTTAATCAGTTCACCCCAAGCAAGGTGATAATTTCACTAAAACGCAAGGAGCTACTGGGAAGGAAAAAGAATGAAAAGATTTTAGAAGGACTCGGAAAACCAATCTTAAATAGGAAACAAGAGATAAACTCTACTCCTGATCCAAAGACTGGGGACGTGTGTGAATCAGACGATGGCCGAAACTATCTACTCCTATTGACTATTTTCTAGACCTGTCACCTCAGCTTATCACTCGCTTTGCTCCAGGCGGCCCTCCTTGTCCGGTGAGTGAAGTCATCGACTTGAAGGTACAGAAAAGTTCCGCAACTGTTTTTTTTCATGACGGTAGCCGTAATTTAGCTGGAATGTTGTACAAGTGCATATCCAGTTAGAAAAAAGAGTTTGATAAAGGAATAATATTTTGGCGCTTGTAACTTCACGAGTACACTGGTTGCAAACGTTTAGTTCAGTTTTTCCCAAACTTTCTTTTATGAGCATGACTTCCAGGCCACATCCTTAACACCACCTCACACACCCAGATGAATATATTTCTTTCTTGTAATTAGGTATACTGCAAATTCAAAACAGCAACAACTTTACCATTGTAAGCACATATATATTTCGGCTTTTCTTAGATATCATTATATAATATGTCGCCAGACGGACATCTGTGTATGTGTTATACCATAATACCTATTCTATTATAGTAGACTCTCCCATAGATAATAAGTAGTAGTAGCAGTGGCCAGTTGGGCTAAGTGGTGTTGAGTGAGCCAGTCGAAATCGGACATTGAAGTAACAACCATCACAGCTAGATTGAGCGTCATTAACTCTTATTGCAAGTTCCTAACGTTTTGTACGTCGGACTCATTTAGGACAGACTTAGTGAAATACAAGCCTCCACTGTGAAAACTACTCTACAACAGTATGTATCGCTGTAACTACAAACAGAGTATTGGCTTCTTTAAACACTACGACACTACGCGCCATACGCCAGATCATATAAACGATATATGATCTGGCCTGTGGCGCGTAATGTCCAGATAACGTAGAGATTTTGTAAAAAAAAAAAAAAGAAAAAAAAAGTTACTTGCTTCTAATGCCATCCAGCCGTCCCCTTCCTCACCAGTTATCCTCACCGTCACACCTGAAGCTTCCTACTCGGTGCCCATTTTGGGAATCACAGGTTCAGCGCGTACAGCATTCGCGTCAAAAATGGAGAAGTTCAAAGTTATGGTGAATAGCTTAAACAATACCAGTGCTAACATCACTATCACCAGTTGCGAGAAGACATATCTAACTTGGAATGTTTGATAGCACCCCTTCTCACAGGATGACACATGCAGTGCAGAAATCTGCGATCAGATGACCACAGACGATGCAAAGATAGCAAGAAAATGTAGAAGAGCAACATTGGCAAGGACGAGAGTTTTGTTAGTTCCTAGGAATCTCACTTTGATGTTGTGAAGAAATGGTGGCTGAAGTGGTTCGATGAAATTACGAATTTGTTATTCAGGACACCGTTATTGGAGAGCGCAAGTGACAGAGGCAACAGAAATGTAGGTCTAACAGTATGAAGGAGTAAACATACATAACCATACGAGGACTCTCGGTGCAGGCTACAGGTAAACCGATAAAGAGAAGGACTGTCAGTTCTTCGATCTTCAGGTTTAGATAAACCTGAGGATCGAAGAACTGACGGTCCTTCTCGACGGCAAAGGCGAATGGACGGAACTAAACTGAATTTATATGAATAAAATATTTTATCAAAACATAAACCAAAGAAAAACAAGAACAAAAATAAAACGCCTGAGGACTTTTGCATGAACTCAATGCAAAGTATAATTTCAATGAAAAAAGCTTTGGAGTAGGAAACTTTGGGATAGACATATTTTTAAATATAGAATAATTGCGTTAGAAAAAGATAAATTTACAATTTTGAGATGATTTAAAATTTTGTTTTTATTCATATAAATTAATAACAACATTATTCAGTCACTAAAGGATGTTTCTTGTTTTTTTTTTTTTATAAACTTACTTCACTTTAAATAGAAGTAACTAAAATGAACTAGAATAATCTCTCATAAAAGAACGATTCCGGTTTAGATTCGATTATATTTCAAGGAATGCTTCATTATCTTGAACTTATCAAACAAGGAGGGTTGCATTGCATGAAATAATTGGTAGTTTCAAAGTGACATATTCACAGAGTACATTTCCAGGTTGTAAAACTTTCCATCCCAGATCTGCATTTGGGAATTGAAGATGGCTTTATCATACAGCAAAATCACCTGTTGATATCCTTGCATAGATAAAAGTCGTTTCTGTTTTAAGGTATCATTAAAATAAACCAATCGCTTGTACAGTAGCAATTCCAGGAATTCATAATAAAAATTCCCTCTAATTTCTATCAAACACAGAAATCTTTTCCTGTAGATTGTGTTAAAATTTGGGATACTGTTCTTGATATAGTCACGATTTATCGTTAATGTAAATTTTCTATAATAAATCCATTTATCATCTGCAATGAAGTTTTTACTCAGAATTGGGTTTTATTCTATATCCAACCAGAAAAGAAGCAAATATTTAGAGACTGACAATTGCTAGTTTTCGTACATTCATGTGAAATCGATTTTCCTAGCTTCTGAATTATTTCTAAGATCTCTAAACAACGTGCTGCATAATCTAAAACGCCGAAAAAAATCGAAAGCTTTTTCTAATAATCTCCAATGTCGTTGAGAACACATGCTTAATTTAATACATTGAAATCGAAAATAAAACTTGCAAAACAATCGTAGACGGAGATATACATACTCAGTATATATATACGTACAAAGATATACATACTCAGTATATATATATATATATATATATATATATATATATATATATATATATTAAAGACATTTTTATGTTTAACGTTCTTTTTTATAGATACAAGTATTTAAATATTCGTCCTTTGACAGGATAATAAATAAATTGTCGGACTTTGTCCATTTCTTAATATATGACGTCATTTGTTTACATTTGATTCGCCAGAGCAGTTATGAATGTACGAGATTCATGGAAGATTGAAGTTTATAAGCAGTAAATTCGACCTTGCCTACCGAACGCTCCTTTGTGGCCGAGTCGGTTAAGGCACGTCAGCGTAAATGACGGTTCCGTATAGGATGCAGGTTCGAATCCTGTCAAAGGACGAATATTTTCTATGAAAATTTCTTGGACATTCAGGCCGGTAAATGTTATTTAATACTGTTTATTATAAACAGAGCATTTACTTAAATACTTGTATCTATAAAAAAGAACGTTAAACTTAAAAATGTCAATAATAATTAAATTGTCGGACTTTGTCCATTTCTTTATATATATATATATATAATCATTTATTTAAAAATTATAACATAAATATGCTATAAAATCACTACAAAAATAGCCATTTTGTTTCAACACCTCCGGTGTCTTATCAAGTGATGATGTTGAATGTAAAATAAATGGTTTTAAAAGTTTTAAATTAATTAACAATCCTTTGCAAGGGGAAAACGTTGTTACAAAAGCTAGAATGTCCAATCAAAATACAAGTATAGGAAAATTAAAAAAGCCTGACAACGAAGTAAGGTTATAATAGCTATTCAGCTCTTTAAAATAGGGGTAATATTAAAAAAGAATTTATTCTAACCAATAATTATTAAATTATATGATAAAATTTGATATTAAAATTAAAAGTAAAAATTAACAAGGAGGTGTTGAAACAAAATGGCTATTTTTGTAGTGATTTTATAACATATTTATGTTATAATATTTAAATAAATAATTATATCTGCTCTACTCTGTATTGAGCACTCTTTTAAGAATAGTAATTTTTGGTTATTGGAATTCATTCCGTATACACCAATCATATACTTGTATATATACTTGTATATATATATATATATATACACTGAAGCTGAGAATTATTACAGGTATTATTTACTTACCATGAGTACAGCAAAGTTGGTGAGATGATTGCAATGGCAGACATAGCGACCTTTAATCATACCAAAATAATAACACCCTTCAGTGAGCCAGGCACCTCGACCATTATTTTGAGAAAAGTTCCAAAAGACACACGTCGCTGGTTCGATACTGTTGTGCGGCTATATTTGAAGAGATTAAAAGATAAAAAATGATACATCAGAAAAAATGGAAACAAAGTTAAAAGAAACAGCAAGGTTCAGAAAAAAAAAAACAAAAAAACGAAGAAATCTAAAGTAATTAAAGGAAATGTTTGCCTATTTATCTGCTATGGACTCAGAAGGTACTGGATAGCTTTCAACCAAACTTGACATTCAGATAGGCTGTGGCTCG
Organism: Acanthosepion pharaonis; assembly: GCA_903632075.3. Taxonomy (NCBI): domain Eukaryota; kingdom Metazoa; phylum Mollusca; class Cephalopoda; order Sepiida; family Sepiidae; genus Acanthosepion; species Acanthosepion pharaonis. Next base: position 3,602,917 of record CAHIKZ030003402.1, on the reverse strand, counting down.
GGGAGTATCAATGGTTATGTAAAGTTTAACTAGACCAACCCTGAAGTTCTTTTCACGACTTTATAGTTATACATTTACTTCTAATTTATTATTATTATTATTGAGTGAATGAGTCAGAGCAGCACGACAAGAAAGTGATACTGGGGTACAAATATGCGAATATCAGTATACCAAACCAGTCTGCTAAGGGTATACCAGACACATGCATCACAGCCAAATGCGTGCTATATGGCGATAGCTTTTGATAAAAGTTGGGCATAACTTTGCAGGTGAAGGCCAAGATAAAAAAAAAAAATACTTTCAGAGTTAGTATTACCCAATTTGTTTAAACGGTTTCCGGTTGAGGGCATTCCTAAATATAAAATGCCCAAGTTTTTCTGGCTGCCTCATGCTTCAAACTAAAAAAAAAGAAACAAACATCTTGACATCTGTCTCTGATGCATTCCCACTACACCTGCTTATGAACAGAGATGCGCAGCGCGCTAGCCTCAAATGGATACACGCAATTGGTTAAGATTGAGTAACTGACAAAATATACGTTTTCATGTTCACATCAGATGTTTGGCGTCCATTGCTGAAAATTGAGTGACAGCGAGTTTCCTCAAATCTTCAGCACCTTTCTCAGTATTCTCTCATACTCAAGCAACACTATGGTCCGTACAGTCTAAACACGTCCTTGGATTTCCAATTTATCCAGTCTCGATTCTAATCCTTTCAGAATGGCATGACTCCAAATACGCCTACTAGTGTGGGCGTGTTTTTATCCTCCATATTCCATATTATTTGTCAGTCAGCTTCCGAGAAAATTACTGATATTTTTGTAGCAATATCAATGTCAGCCGATATCTTGTTAAATGAAAACAACTGAACTGTCACAAAAAGTGATGTGGTCACCACAAGGAACATAGCAAACGACCCGGACAAAGAGAGTTACTGAATTAAGATAAATTACTTTTGTAGATAAAGATGACAAGACAAAGGACAATGTTTTCTGTTACCGTGAAATGTTTAATTATGTCTATTTTATGTAAAAGTCGTAGCATTACACGATCTCTCTCTCTCTCTCTCTCATATATATATATATATATATATATATATATATATATATGTTCTCCTCCCCATCAAATTAATTCTATTGTTTACAAATATAATTGTAGTTGCGGTGCTGATTACAAAGGGAGAACAACTCAACGCCTGAGAATATATTCCCACTAAGATCAGGAATCACACCTTGTCGTTGAATGGGCGTATTCCAAATCCCTATGGTGCCGCCATATGTGAGCACCTCTTAAATAACAGAGGGTGTGTTGCTAATTTTAGTGCTGACTGGTTCACTGTCCCGGTCGCACTCTTTATTTCATCTCAAGGTGCTGGAGGCACTTTACATCGGGTCCCGCAAACCTTCCCTGTGTAAACTGTGTGAATGTTTATTGGGTCTCGCTGTTATTTGTCTCTAGCTCCTTGTGTTCATTTTTCTTGTTTCCTTCTCATTGCACATTTTCTGGTGTTTTAATTTAAGTTAAATCTCCCTGAGGCCTGACGAGTGGGAGCGAAATCGGTTGCTTCGTTTTTAGAAATGTCTAGTAATATCAAGCTTCACACTTTTATTTCTGTTATTAGATTTTGTACCTTCAAAAATATTTTCAAATATATATATATATATATATATATATATATATATATATATATATATATATATATTTCGTACAATTGGAATTAAGATACCATTAGTTAATGACCATTTTCACCTGCGAATTTTAAATTTTAAATTCGGAGGATTCTTCAAACTGTTTATGATGTCAGTTTGTAGAAGGGGACTGGTTAGTTGGGGAAGGAAAGAGAGAAAGAGAGAGAACGCCAGAGGGGACAGAGAGGAAGAGATGAGAGAAGAAGACACAGTTACAGAAAGTAATGTGGGCTATTATATTATGGCGGTAAGAATGTGCAGGGGGAGAGAAGGAGAACATGATGAGTTGACCTACATCTTAATAGTCACACGGCTAATGTTTGATTCAACGGGAATCCACAGAAATTAACGAAAAAATGAAAAAACCTAATTTATATATAATATCAAGAGATAACCTTAGTGAGATGAAAGGGAGATAATTTAGAATTATTGGTGTATTAAATTCGTCCATATATTAGAACCCCATAATTAAGGGAAGTGTTTTCAAAGATTTGGACGGAATTTGAATATAAATGTGAACACACATGCGTACGGACAGGTTAAGAACATCTCTACCCGTACAGTCATCTATACGTACATACGCATAGATACCTACATACATGCACATACATACATATACCAGCCAACATGTATTTACATATAACCCTATGTTAGGATAAAATATTTTCAAAGGGTAATAAAAGGAGTTAAGTTAAATTAGAAAAAAATCTTTTAAAAATTCTGAATGAACCTTAACTCAACAGGCAATTATACAGAATTATAAGATAAAAATGAAATAAAATTATTGTTAAGTACAATTAATTATTTCCTTTATATATATATATATATATATATACATTTAAAATTATGATTCCATTGCTACATAAGAGTTCTCATGTTTCAAAAACATGTTTGAAACATGAGAACTCTTATGTAGCGATGGAATCATATTTTTAAATAAATAATTATATTTAGGCTCTACTTTTGTATCGAGCACTATTTTTTAAAAATAATAACAAAAGCACTAAAGAACTTTGGATTATTTACCTAACGAGTTCTTTCCTATTTTCTATATATTTTCACACACACACACACACACACACACATATATATATATATATATATATATATATATATATATATATATATATATTCATTCCAAGGTCCCTTCTTCAATCCCGTAATCTAATATTTATCGGTAAGTTACCCTTTAATACTACATATTAAATTCCTACATTAACGTGCGTGCCATGTATTAAATATTAGAAAGCCTTATGATAATAGTAAAATTTGATTGCTTAAGATTGGATATACTGAATGATTCATAATAAATATATATAGGATATAAGAATTACATATATACACACACACACATACATACACATGCACACATATACATATATACATATAAACATACATACACATACACGCACATACATACGGATATACATCCAAATTTAAGCAGAACCCATATAAACTTCATAAATAAATGTTATTACATGATATTTAATTAACCTAAAGATTATCTAATTGTTTATTATTATATCATAAACCATTGTAGTGGAAATTCAGTGCCTATATGTACTGGATAATCAAGTATAATTCAATAGAGAAACTTAAAGATGAGAAAAAGTAAAAGAAAAGGTCTATAAACAATATTAGGACAAATGAAAGAAAGAGAAGGGGAAAATTTAGCGGGGATATTATTGATAGCAAGAATAAATAGTAACTTAGTGATGGAGGAGGGATATTTATATAGACGGAAGCAGATGAGAAATTGCTAAGGGTATATAAAGAGGGGAGAAGTTGGATGTGCAGTGTAATAGATAATTGATAGCAGTTTATTTACTCGTTAAGGGATAACAGTTCAAACAATTTCAGTCGGGACTGGGGAGGAGCAGAAGTGAATGTCCACCGATGATATTTCATGCTGGTTTGATGGGAGTCTAGGTTAGCTTAAATCTACTGTGGTGACGACATTTAGGAATTAATTCGTTCCTTTGGTTTAAGAGTAATTTTTGATTTTCAAATTTAATGATTCTAATTTTCTCATGTAGGCATAGATTGCATTTACTTTTAAAGGTATTAGGAGTGTGGGTAAACCCTATTATTTTCCAGTCAATCTGAGGGCTTTGTTTTTTTCCTTCAATTCCCAAATATTTTTGGAAAGTGTAGTTCGGCACTTTAATTTGGGGTTGGAAAATGAGTGCTGATGGATATACAGACGCTGCTTCCATTCACCCGCAGAAGTACCAATATAGACATAGTGGTTGAACATTGAGCGCTCTTCATGAGTCAGTTTTATCATTTAGTATTTAATATTTCAAATTCTCGCTTGGATTATACCAACAGATTACTACACACACACACACACACGCACACACGCACACGCACACACACGCAAACACACACACATATATATATATATATATTTGGTTGGATAGATGTGAGTTTGTGACCCTGGGTTTCACGCTTTAGCGATCGTCAGACAAACTGATTAATGTTTTAAAAAATTTGGGTTTATGTAGATTGCGTGTATTGGTGTTATTGTGGAAGTGGTGGGGGAAATTTCGTCGTTTTGTCATTCATCGTACTAACGCAATCATCGATGTATGCAGACACATATACATACTTGGTCGTCCGTCGGGACTCATACATATATAAACATATGTGGGCAGTTTCGGCTATGACACATGTATGTATACGGGTAGTGTTATATCTATACATACGCATTTGTATGTTGAAATGTTGAAATTTAATAAGTAATAAGTACCGCGCATATAATATATAAATAATTATACATACTTATATTTATTTATATTTATATACACTTTTCACACACACACACACACATATATATATATATATATATATATATATATATATATATATATATATATATATCAGACAGATTGGGTCCTATAGCTGTGGGTAAATAGTAGGACAGATTGTGCTCTTCCGTCTTGGGCAACATCTAGTGTAAGAGAAGGCTAACTCTGAATTCAAAAACGTATTGACCTCTGCAACAATTAAAGATTCGTAGAATTTACAATGACAATATGAATCCGACTGGGATCAAACTTGATTGACGATTGATACATCCCCTCCTCTCTCTCTCTTTCTCTCTCTCTCTCTCTATATATATATATATACATATTCATTATGTTGAACACTTAAGTTGCATAATAAAATATCACATTACCGAATAAGTTACTGAAAATATTTGTCATCAACGCTGGTATTATAAGTTGCATTCCACATAGTAGATTTATCACACAAATATATACGTTAAATTTTGTATGAACATGGGTTCGTTTTTGTGAAAACATTAGCTTGCATAAAAAAATCTGACAGTGTACAATTTGCCGTTTGTCCAGTTGTCACAGAGCAGTCATATTGTTCATCGCTTAACTAGCCCTCTCAAATTCAGTATTTTCTGAATCACCCTAATCGTAAATTCTCCGTGATTAATTTTGTCTATACTAAAGTTCACCTAGTATAAGCCACAGGAGCCACTCAAGGTAGAAGATTACTGTTACAATGTCTATAAAGAACAAGGTGTGTGAAACGAACGAAAGAGAATGTGGTAGAAAGTGAAGATTATGAGGATAAGGAGGATAGATAACAATTGGCTATTGGCTCGAAAAGGTTAAAATTGTAGTATACAGGGAAGTACCTACGCGTAAATCTATTCCACAATCTTGTGAAAAAGCTGAGTAGAACTCTATCCTTTCAATTTGAATATGGAGGCAATGAGAGTGATTCGACTCGGTGGAAGTAGCATGACGTGAACTATGTTGTAAATGCGCATGTAAAGAAAGGAGCTCAAATGAACATTTGCTATGGAAATAGCGATAGAGTAGCAATAGACTTGAGTCAATGCGTCTTTTGGAATGAGGCTTCAGGTTGGAGAATAAGCCCCACCACCACCACCACCACCACCACCACCACTAGAATATCGCATAAATTTTGAACTCTATCAAATCTGGAAAGTGAAGATTGAACAGCTTCAGTCCAGATTTGCTATCGATGCTCCATTTTTGGTTTAACCTGACTCTTGTAAAAATAAAGCATGTAAGGAGGAACCAGGCACTTTCTAGTGCAATAGGACGAGCCGACAATTTTCCTGTCATCTTTAGCAATGAATTTTATATTTAACAGTGATTGTATCTTTCGCAATGGATCCTATATATGAATCTCACTTGAGGTCTGGGCTGAACTTGAGGCCAAAAAGAAGTTCGAATCATAGAAAAGACATTCAAGACATGGAGCATTTAAAAGACATTAACTGTTTATCAAATGTTGTCCTTACTGTCAACGGCTTGAAGAGCGTGGTTATGTTTTCTTGAAGATTTCTGATTTCTTTGCCATTCCATGTAGCTGAAATCACAGGACTATTGAGTTGTTGTCTTCGTTGTTTGAGCGGGCCTGTCACTTCTGTCACTTGATCGAACCAAAATGGTTTCTGGTAGTACGTGAAAAGCAGACGATTCTTTGTTTGATTCAGGTTCACTTGGCAATAAATAATTAGAAATAAAAAATAAGAATAATTAAAAAAGAAAACAAAAATTAAAATCCAAATATAAACCAATAAAAAAAAAACAATATATGACAATGGTTCAAAATGAGTATAAAAGCAGGTGTGACAGGGTAGCAACAATTATATATTAGGAACTGTACAAATGACTTGGGTTCAAATAGCACGAGCACAAGCCTTTCATTGAAAATAGAAAAAGTAAAATAGTTTGACACTTTGAGCTTTAGACCGACGAGTCAATTCAAGCAGGAAGAACGAATCTGATAGTCATAAAAAAGGAAAGAAAAACGATGAAAAAAAATGTGAGGGAGGAGGGATACCCGTGGAGTGAAAAAGCTGTAGATCATGTAAATTAGATTACGAAACTCAGAAACGAAGCAGCTGACTCGTGAAGAAAGATATAAAGTTGTAAACGCCATCACGAATGAATGCAATTAACTGACAAAAGGGGATACAAAAACACAGGTGTGAGTGTGATACTGATGCTTTCAGGTGGGTAAATGTTGATTCTGAGCAAAATAGAATGTAGGCTAAGAGAGAGAGAGAGAGAGAGAGAGAGAGAGAGAGAGAGAGAGAGAGAGAGAGAAGACATTTTCCTTGGTAAAAATTTGAAACTTTTCCTCTAACAAAAGAAAACAACAACAAAAAACAAAACAACAACAACAGCAAAAAAGAAAAAGAAAAAGAAAAAAAAAAAACGGCAAAAGCGAGATTAGAGAAATTGATTTGCACTACATTATGGTATTCTTTTTGTAACGCCACATTTTAAATTTAAATATACTTTATACTTGCAATCAAGTTCAATGAAACCGTTTTACACATGGCGGGACGTGTACGATACGCGCGTATTTGAATTTGAAATGCAGCTTTCAAAAATGCCAGGATGTAACTAATAAAATCTAATTTACAATACTGACAACATCCAGTTCTGAGAGGGTAGAAAATATCGAAAAAAGCATCAACTTTGGACAGTTTATCTATAATTTTGATTTCAGTGTACAACTGGAGTAAATTTGAAAATGTGAAGAATACAATAAAAATGCAGCAAACAGACATTGTCAGTTGAATTTGACATAACTTGTATCAAATAATAATAATAATAATAATAATAATAATAATAATAATAATAACTATGGATACGAAATAAACGACAAAATATTTAATCACTTATTCTATATTCGATATGGATAACCTCAAACTTTTTTGCCAAAGACGACAAAATGAAAATTTTATTTAATATTGTAAAATGTCTCAGTGATGACATCAGTATGGAATTCGGATTAGATAAATGTGCAAAAGTGACATCCAAGAAAAGGAGAATTACAGAAACACATTCCAGAGATTTCGATTTTGTCACAAAATTTAGGGGACTGGAACAAGAAGCGTATAAATGCCTAGGAACCGAAAGGAGATGGAATAAAGCATACCCAAATGAAGGAGAAAGTAAGAAAAGAGTACTGCAGGCGTGTACGTCTGATGTTAAATAACCTGTTGGATTCATAAAATAGAATATCAATCACAAACAGTTTGGCTGTCACTGTGGTGCAATATAGTTTCCTTAACTGAGCTATAGCTGATTTTAAGCGAATGGATGTCAAAACGAGAAAGGTCACTTGTTACCGCATTCATCATTCTAAGTCCGATGTTGATCGTCTGTATGTGTCCAGATCTGAAGGAGGCCGAGGATTAGTTCAACTAGAACTGTCTTGCAAAATGACAAAAATGTTCCTCAAAGATACGTAGAAACTATGGAAGAATGGACCTGTGTCAAAGAACATGAAAGAAATAAGAAACTTTATTCCGTAATAAAGGAAGTCAACAAATTCAAAACGGAATTTTAAGTGGATGAAGAGCAACTAAGCCACAGTCAACATATTGTAGCAGTAAAGAACTTAAAAAAGGAAACGCAATGAATCAAATGCAGAAACGATGGTATGGTAAACGTCTTCATGGTCAATACTCTACTCGTACCAAATAAGCTGATGTAGACAAACCCCATACCCATCAGTGATTGCGTAGTGCATGATTGCGTAGTGCATGATTGCGTAGTGCATGATTGCGTAGTGCATGATTAAAAACTGACGCCGAAAGTATAATTCTTGCTGAGCGGGTCCAATGATTGCTAACTAGAAAGTATCAAGTAAACGTCCTGAAAAATTGTGTTGGCCACAAATGTAAATTCTGTGATGAATATCCAGGAAGAATTGACAATCTTGTATCAAATTGAACGGTATTATCGTCCACAGAAAATATAAAACTCAGCATGAAAGAGTGGACCAATATCTACACTGGAAAATCTGCAACATTTATGGGAAGGAAGCTGTAAGAAATTGGTATGAACAAAACTTATTCCCGTAAAACCTGTAACAACTTTATGGGACTGAAAAGACAAAGTTAATCGCCCAAACGTAGTGACCAAAGACAACAAAAACATAATGTGCGTTTTTATTGATATAGCAGTTCCGGCAGACGGTAATCTAGCTTTGAAGATCTTCAAAAAACTAACAAAACACAAGAATCTTGAAGTGGAAATTTAAAAAAATGTAGCACATTAAGACACCAGTAATTCCAGTTGCGGTTTGGGTCTTGTGTTTGATAGGAAAAATTCTGATAGACACATTGAAGGGATCCTTGAAAGAAATACGAAAAATTGTTCTCACATCTTCATCAATGTAAAACGTGTGTATTTTTGGTTGTTTTATTCTTATTTCTACAGGGTGCGATGGATAAATTGTCGTATAAGTTACCCTCAAATGAAAATAACACTGACATCTCATTTTAACAGATATATTTACCAAAAAATATCTTGAAATACTAAAGAGTAAATTTATTCAACATAATCGCCATCGGCTTCAACCACGACCTCTAGACGACTTCGGAATCTTCTGCATCTCTTGTGGACGGTCTCCTTGTTTAAGTTGGTGAATGCTGCCATAATCCTTGCCTTCAGTTCATCTTTGGTTTTACAAGGAATTTTGTTGGTCTCTCACTCAATTGCGCCCCACACATAATAATCAAGGGGGTTACAGTCTGGAGAGTTAGGTGGCCACATGTAAGGGGTGATGTGTTTTTAGAATTTGCCTGACAGCCATGACTGGGCTCTCCTGCTTGTATGGTATGGTGTAAAGTCCTGTTGCTAGACATAGGTTCTTCTAGCAGCCACCTTCTTGGCCCAGGGCAGCACTACCTCATCAACGCACTTGATGTAGGCCTCCGTGTTGAGTGTGAGGTCCTCACCAACAAATTCGGGAGTTCTTTTCTTATCAAAACGGTCAGAGTGAGTTTTCCGAGCTTCCGTACCTTCGTAATCACCTTTAGACTCATCCAACTCTTTCCGAATCCTCTGAAAAGTCCTCAGATTGACATCCAAGCACATTGTAAGGCTCGCATTGGAGCTTCCGGCGCGAAGCAATACAGCATGTTGTTTCCAAATTTCTGGTGGAGTGAATTGCATCATGATGTTCTTTTTCTCACAAACGTTACCCAACTGACTCTACTATACTGTGTAGTCGACAAAATTAAAAACAAACAAAACGCATGCGCGAAATGAAAGATTTAAAATGATGACAATTTACCCATCACACCTTGTATTTACACAAATGTTCAGTGGAAAATGTTATGATGCCATTTCCAATCTTAGAGCTCTGGTTGGTAACTGGGAAGAAATGAGTATATAACAGAAATCACAGTAAATAATAATAATAATCAAATATAGAAGATATCTTTGAAGCAACTAACCTGCCGAATGAGTTGTGTAGAGTGACCGTGGTAGATGAATTGCTGCCTCTACATTTTCAATCAGGTCGTCTATATTTGTATGATTGAACAAAGTGGTTACGTGCGGCTGGCTAATCAGTTGGCTCTGATGTCTGCCAAGAGATGCAAATCCCAGGATATGTGGATCAGTTTGGTTGATGTCATACACCTGAACCACACAACTGCTCGTGTTTAATAAAAGGGATTCTTCATCACGGAGATCAACGTTGTTACCGAATCTTTCCAATGCCTGAAGAATGCTAAAATGCAGAATGAGACAGAGTACATAAAATAAGATCGTATTTTATATACTTGAAGCGGGACATACATTCACTTTGATATATGACCCACAAAAGAAACTACATAATCTTTCATTATTTTGTGTACATTTTTCTACACTATTTCATATTTTTGTGATGTCAAGTTGTCACTTTCGTAATGCACGTTGTAGTAGAGACTTTGTAGTCGCAGATACAACTATAGTAACGCCGTTGAACAATACTGGTGTCAGACGCCTTCGAATAACACTCGCATTAATAGTACTTGCTTAATAATACTCGCTCGAATAGTGATCCGAATAGAGAAATAGTATAGTGAATAGAGTAGAGAATAGTGATCCGGTAATAGAGGATAGACTAGAAATGACGATCCTTTAGACGTGACGGCAGAACAGGGTCTGGGAGAAATAACAAAAAAAAACTTATTAACAAGGGATAGGAGGAGGTGGAGGGCCATGATCGCCTACGTCCTGAAGGGACACGGCACATGAAAGAAGAAAACATTTTCCCAAATTTTAACGACTCCAAAACAAAACTACTATCTTTTAATCACATAGAGAACCATTTTTGTCTTCTATTAATGTGGCTAATGCTAAACCCCAGGAGAGCAACGCTTAACGCCTTCTTGGTCACACGTTTTCCACTAACATGAAGTCAAGTCATTATACTGAATCAATTTCTAGGTCTACTGCAAGGAAAGTAGGTTCACTGTGCCGTGTCAGGCATTTTTCTCACCAGAATCCATTTTGTATATTTATAAATCTACCATTCGTCCATGCATTGAATATTGCCGCCATGTCTGGTGTGGTGCTTCGGCTATATATCTTGAAATTCTCTACAAAATCCAAAGAAGAGTCTGTAATGTTATCAGCCCTGTCCTTGCATCTCGACTTCAGACACTTTCCTTCTGTATTTTCTACGAATATTTTGCTGACAACTGTTCTGCTGAGCCCCCCCCACTTTGCTACCTCAACTGCACGAATTTAAACGTACCACTAGATTGGCAAATAGGTCTCATCGTTGTACTGTTGAACTAGCCCGAGGCAACCGTAAGTTCTATTCAAATAGTTTTCTTTCTCGCACTTCTCGCTTGTGGAACTGTCTTCAAGTTTCCCTGTCATTCATCATCATCTGTCTTTCTGATCCCTGTTTTTTTTATTGCCCTTTCTCCTCACTAAAATCTTCTCATTCTATTTCGCTCCCAGTAACCCCCCTTGCGTCTTAGTGGCATTATCACCTTAATTGGAGTGAAATGATTAAAAAATATTTCTATATTATTCCACATTAATATTTCTTATCTTCCATATTACTATTTATTCATTCTTTTATATAAATATTTCTAGATCATTTCCTATAAATACATGTACATTAATATAATAATATTTCTCTATTATTTCATATTATTATTTCTACAACATCTATTGATATTTATGAGATGAGGTACTGTACATATGTACACTGTTTACATCGTTCGGACTGTTTTTCTTCATTTTTACTGCCATGTTCACGATGTTTAGGCAAAGACACATGGCTCAGTGGATAAAAGCGTTTGTTAAGTGATCCAAAAAGTGGCATGACCCAAAGAGTCGTGAGTTCAATACATGACCACAGCAGAGGGGACAAAAACTTGGAGAGTTGAGTTACGAAGGGAATTTAACTGAATCTGAGTTATCCGAAAAGGTATGGCATGTGGAATTAGAACAATCTACCCTCGTGGACTAAATAAAGGGTTCGGTTCGAAATTCCAACGTATATCAGCTGAAGAAAGCCGGAGCGTGAAACGATCGAAACGTCGTGAATATGGCAATAATGATCAGGGTAACACTCCGAACGATGTAAATAGTGTACATCATATTTCTACATTAGTATTACTACTTTTCTATTATTTTTTTTATCACTGCTATTTCGGTAACCGATCGAATATCTTTTTTAGTCTGTCAAAATTAAGAGCATGTCTTTGAATTTCATGCTATTGCCAGGCTAAGTTAATCATTTAATTCTCATGTTAATTACATTTAATAATAGTTTGATATAAATTTCTAACAGTCAACGATACTGTAAAGATATGAGTAAATGTATAATTATTCCATCTGAGGTGTGTTATTGAATCATTATTGCTCGACTTCCGTTTATCTAGCAAAATGGATACTCTGTAACTGTTCCGGAACCAGTGCAGTTGGATAGTTAATAGCATACCTGTATTAATTTCTCTACATTTATTGATAATTGTATCGAATTATTTTTCATTCTAATTTGTTTTAATTCCACTCTTAACTTTTCGAGTGGCCTACATTTTAGCTGAAAGTGGTAGGTGCTGGAATTCGAGCCGAGGGAAAAAGCGTGGATTTTTTTTATGCTGATGTTCTAGGCAAATAGGAATATTAGTGGAATATAATATTAATATCTCCACTTTTGGTTTCACGCTGTATTGAGCTAAACTATCGGACATTTACCTTTCGATTAATAACCTTTGTTCTTCAGCAGAAAGTTACGTGCTTTTGAGGATGAAAGATAAAAAAAAAAAATATCTGGAAAACACTCACCTGATATGAAAAACATATTTACATCAGGTAAATGTTGCCTAGTTGTGTGTGCTTACGAGCATACGGGATATCCATGTCTAAGTGGAACGAGTTTGAAGCGTTGTAGGAGAGAACAGTAGGAATTTACAAGGAGGAAAAAGAAATCGCATTGTGTTAAAACTGCATCAAGTAGTTGAGATAAAATGGAGGTGAGCTCTATTTAAAATTAGTAACCCATGAATGCTGGAGAGATGATTGAGTCACCTAGGATTGGGTCGCTTAAGATAAAACGCAAAATAGTAATCCCAATAAATTGCATTATATATATATATATATATATATATATATATATATATATAAAAAAAGCTCCTTTCCCGACCGCCTGAAGATTGCGTGAGAACGCCTGAAACTTTTAGTTGTGGTCGACCACACAAACCGGGAAGTTATTGTAAAATATTAAGGCTCTGCCAGTTAATAAGATATTGAACTCTGTTTCTCCAGTGTGCCTCTGCAGCAGATTTCATTACGAGTTGCTTATATATATATATATATATATATATATATATATATATATATATATATATATAATATAAAAGTGAACATGTGGCCTGACGATTGCATATAGCATGAAACAGACTGTCGCCTCTAAGTGTTGACTTCTATGTTTACTTTTATATTTATATTTACACGCCCTATCTCTGATATTTAGCACTTTATTCCATAAATATAGCATACCTTAAGACTATATATATATATATATATATATATATATATATATATATATATATATATATATATAATAAATGTGCATATACCAACGTATGTATATGTATATTCATTAATATATATTTCTTAGTTCTGTCTAACCACATTAAGCATTGTTTTGTTTACACTTTATATTAAATTAAGTAAATATTTATTCGCTTACCTGTGTATGCACACTAACACACGTATATACGGTTGCTAATATTTATTTCATTTATATCCACATTTATACATACACACACACACACACACACATATATATATATATTTAATTAATTCATCGAGTCTGATAGAAAACTCAACAGAATGCAGAAAGCACTGGACGGCCGTTTCGTCCTATATTTGGGAATATGTGAGCGAGCGGCGCTAAGTTGAGTCTGATTTGGAATCTCTTCGTCTTCGAGACCCATTTGGAACAGTTGGTATGATGTTCGCTTGACAACCTAACTGTCAGGGTTTCAATTCTCGGTAGTGGATGCGCACTGCTGATGAGTCCCAAATATAGGACGAAACGGCTGTCCCGTGCTTTTTGCATTCTGTTGAGGTTTCTATCAGACTCGATGAATTAATTAAATATAATTATCAAATCCTCCTACTAATTACTATATATATATATATATATACAAAGAAATTATCACACATAGAATCAATCATCAATATTAATGTTGCTGATTGATTCTATGTGTGATTATTTCTTTGTATATAAATTATATGCTTTTATATATATATATATATTTATATATATATATATATATATATATATATATATATATATATATATATATATATATATATAAGATGTGTGCTATTTTATGGGATAAAGTGCTCAATATGAAGAATATATATATATAGGAAGATGGAAACAGAAAACAAGAGCTCTACCCCTGTTTAGTAGATACTAGCAGTAGAGCCCGGCGTTGCCTGGGATGTAACAGTAAGAGATAGATCAAGTATCGACCATCATAAAGACTGAAAAATAAAATTGACAAAGATTGAAGGACACGCATGTCTTAATTATTTTTTTTTTTTTTTTTTTTACGAATTGGTCAAACTCAAACAAAAACATTGTTTCAATTGAATAGAATTTTATTATAAACAATTGTCTTGTAAATGGAATTTTTAAAGCATTCTGAATGTAAAAATAAAGAAAAAAGTGTGCAAGACAGAAAGAAACACTACCTGCCAAAAAAAGTGAAGTTTTGTTGAAATCGGTTGAAAAATGTAGGAAATCCGATCCCATATATAAACGAACACACACACACACACACACACACACACACACACACACACACACACACACACACACACAACGTGGGTTTTATAATAAGTATAACTCGATATGAGTTGTTCCTCTTTCATTCTCGACAGCGATGCTTCTTAATCGTGTTTTCAAATTGATTTCGTGCAAAAACAATTGTGTTTTTCCAATTTTGGGCGCTGTCAGAACCACCGCAAGGTAATTTTACGTAGTCCTGTGAAGTTTTGTTGAAATCGGTTGAAAAATGTAGGAAATCCGATCCAATATATAAACACACAGACACACACACACACACACACACACACACACACACACAACCTGGGTTTTATAATAAGCATAATGTAAGGAGTATGAACTAAGCGATAAGCGAATCTATCTACACCTATTAGCTTGTTCCCAGCGCAGAAGGCTGACCACTTTTATCGAGACACCATCCATAGAAAGGTAGCCGAATAAAGAAAAGACCCCTTCTCGGCCAAGAATATTAAGGAATTTAACTTTGTAGTCATGTTAATAATTAGGTAACTGTGGGTGTATAATTAAGTTTTAAATTATACCAAATTAATGAATTTTAATCTAAATAAAATGGGAAAACTACCTTATCATTAACATTTTTTTTTATAAAAAATATAAATAAATAGAAAACTAAACCCATATTTCCGTGAAACTTCTATTTGGTCAGATGTTTTGACTTTTGATAAGATGGCAACGTTTAGGAGAGAAGTTAACTACCAAAAAATCACTTGGTTGGGTGAGAGTTGCTCAGTTGAACCAAAATCTAATGGGAAAGCGGTTAATAAAGTAGCCAGAAAGACACAATATATTCAGAGGTCCATATTTTATATGACTTATTTTTTACTTACCGATTTGGTGCGGCAGCGAGTTTTTGCGATTCAAAGAGATTCTCGGTTTCCGCTGATAGTAGATTATCAATGGCGGTCATAATGTTTTGCCCAATCTGTATGGAAAAAAACACGATTATTATTATTATTGTTATTATTATCACTGATCCGATTGGCGTCTTGGATTGGTGGATGAAAAAGGCTTTGACATTAAATATACATTGATATTTATTTATTTCGGAAGAGATGAAAAAAAAAGATCTAATATAAAACACCACAAAATACGCCCGCACATATTTATTAAGTTATTCTTGAAAGTGCATAAAGTGAATTTAGATTACACTATTTACATTATTCGGACCATTGTCCTCATCTTTGTCGCCATATTTATTACAACGTTTCGGCCGTTGTACGCTCTGGCCTTCTTCAGGTGGTTGGAATGTCGAACTGAACCCTTTATTTCGCTCACTGGGATAGACCGTTCTAGTTCCACGTTCCATGTTTAATCCACCCCAGTGAGCGAAATAAAGGGTTCAGTTCGACATTCCAACCACCTGAAGAAGTCCGGAGCGTACAACGGCCGAAACGTTGTAATAAATATAGCGACAAAGATGAGGATAATAGTCCGAATAATGTAAATAGTGTACATAATACCTCATCTCAGAAATATAGACAGAATTTAGATTAATTGTAAAAAAAAAAAAAATGAATGGACGTGGTGGTAGTACGTAGGCACATCGATATCGCCATTGTCTAAGGATGAAGAAAAACTTTATTTTACACAACAAATATTTTTTTACTATTGCCCTAGATATTTCAAAAGGTGTGGCACAGGTGATTGTGACACAAACTGTCTAGCTATAGAGTAACTGGTAGAGTACTCACAGTTATCAAGACTTTCCTGTCGTTAATGACCACTCCTCTGAGGCACAAAGCTAGTATCTCCCAAGGCTTTCTCTCATCGGTCCTACCCTCTTTCTGCTTTATAATAACGATCTGTCCAAAAACATTTTCAGATCCTTAGTAAATATATATGCAGATGATACCACAGTGTATGGCTGCACCTCCAAATATTTTGATGACCAGTATCTGGCAGCTGATCTCTCCTCTGACATAATTCTTACAGTTCAATGGGGGAAAAGACTGGCTGGCAGCATTCAATACATCCAAAACTAAACTAGTAACATTTCATTACCACCGAGCAGAACCTAAACCTGCACCAATCGTGATGAGTGGTCATGCCTCCAAAGAGGCCCCTTGCTTCGAACGTCTACTGTTTAAAGCTCCCTCCCGACCTCAATTGGAATGCGTATAATCGTGCCATCGCAAAAGATGCTGGAAAAATGGTCGGTTCATTGTATTGATCAAGAAAATACCTAACTCTTTCAATGCTTTATGTTTATAAGTGTTAGAGCAAACCAAGAATGGAATATTGCTGCCATTTCTGGGTTGGTGGTGTTGCCCAATCCTCGCTGTCCAGCCTCGACAGAGTTTAGAAGCGATTATGCGGTCTTGTGCGTGATAAATTATTCTTCACTCAGCAACCCTTATCCCATAGACGAAACATTTCTAGACTCTCACTACTCTCTTGTTATTAATATAACAGATGTTGAAACAAGATATATTCCTTAGTTCCACCAGCTCCGACATTTACAGCTAAGATCCGCCGTGCCGTGTTCACGGTGGAAAATCATCTCCAGTTCCGTTGTGTTCCTTTGTGTTCCTTTGTGTTATACCGGAACGTACCTATTTCTATTGTAAATAGACTCCCCCACAGATAATAAATAGTAGTAGTAGCAGTAGCAGTCGCCAGTTTGGCTCAGTGGAGTTGAGTGAGTCAGTCGATGTCGGGCATTGAAGTATCAACGACCACAACTAGATTGCTGCGTCATTAACTATTATTTCAAGTTCCTAACGTTTTGTACGTTGGACCCTTTTTGGGCCGACTTAGCGAAAATAAAAGGCTCAACTGTGAAAACTACGCTACAACATTTTGATAAAAAGCAAGTTGCACTCAGATAGCTTCTTCCCCAGAACTGCTACTTTGTCTGACAAACTCCAGAGATACTGCTTCTCTGACAACTACAATCCAGGGTCACTCGTCTTCATAATACGTTCTTACTTCTCCCTACTTCTTCCCTTATAACAACCCCACTCAGTAACTCTCTACCTTGATTGACTCTTGGTGAACTAACAATAAAAAAATAAACTACTACCTTCTCTATATAAAAATTCACTATATAATATTTGATCTCTGATTAATTTAGACCTGTCTAGTAATCAGAGATCAAATATTATATAGTGAATTTTTCAGATCAGAATTCAATAGCGTCTGAGGCGAAGGAATTATTGATTTATGCATAAATTTCGATGTTACTTTCTTTCATTATATATAAGATAATCAAAGAAAATTGTTATTTTGAAACCAAGAGAAAAAAAATTGAAATGGGGTCCAAGGATAAATGTTTAGGTAGAGACCCGTTTAGATTAACCATGAATCCTCTAGCAAATGTCGGTAGAAAATTTTAACTATTCAGAATAAATTAATTAAACATACATCGATTAACAATATAATAATGACACTTTTATAAGTCTGGTTCAAACATTACAATTGAAAGGCAAAAACAGTATAGAAAAGTTTAAACAATTTAAAGTTGGTTGATAAAGAAAAAGTTTTGAGTAGAATGAATACTCTTTTCAGGTGTTTGAGTTCTGTCTGTATATGCATGAAAGAGAGAGAGAGAGAGGATTTACACACACACACATAGAAAGAGAGAGTGAGTGTGGGAGAGGTTTATTGGACTTTCAGTAGTGTCTCTGTGCGTCAGCATGTCGGTAAAAGTGAGTAGACGATTGGAGAGAGTTCCTTTGAAGTCGTCGGTAATCAAAGCGGAATCCTGTTGAAACGAGTGCGTCTCTTAATTTTTGTATTTTAGTCTATTTTATTTATATTTTCAACAAAATACAATGGTATGATTGGTTCATTATTCTTCCTCTTTGTCATCTGGTATGTATGTGCAGAAACGGATTTACTAAAACTGATTATGAAATTTACAAAATGAAGGGTGTGGGCATCGTTTCTTATATATGTGTGTAGCCCACAAACTCTTCTGTCCGAATATATATTCTCTCTCATGCACACATGTTGTGAGTTTAATGTTTTTCCTGGTAACCTGATCTAAAATCTGTCAATTTTCGAGAATGTTCTAAAATTAAATTCTTAACTATGAGTGTTAGAACTGAAAATTAAAAAAAGCTTGCCACCGCCGCTTGAATAAAGAATTATATCTGGTGCTTCGACATTGAAAGGTTATACAGTGTAACCCGGATGTAAGAGAGTTGTCGGGACCAGAGAAGAAGTCTCTTATATCCGGGTTTCTCTTATATCCGGGTTTGGTCTATTTTATATACATTAACACAGGCTCTAATTTGGGACCAGAGAAAATTTCTCTTATATCCGGGTTTCTCTTATATCCGGGTTTCTCTTATATCCGGGTTTCACTGTATTTAGACAATTTCAAGTTTTTATCACTTTAAACCTTATTTTTAGTGGATACTCGTATTTAAGTACACGCTCCGTTTATTTATTAAACAGTATATTTATTTTCGTCTACCGGCCTAAGTGATGAAATCTGGTGGATTAATAAATAAAAACCCATTACTTTTTTTTAGAAAATTACAATTTCAAGTAGAACACAGAATACCAAATTAAAAAAAAAATGTCAGTTTTTCTATTTTTTTTCAAAAACTCTCTCTTTAAAATAACAATTAAAATAATCAAGAATAAAAAAATTAAAAAAATAAGCTTACAATCTTAATTATTCCATTTGAAATTAAAAAATAATTGTTCGATTTTGAATCGATAACTCTACAAAATTTCTAAAAATATATTTTTACATTAGTCGACAAAAAACTAAAAATCCTCAAACGACTTTTTTAGTCAGTTGGACAGCAGGGTTTTTTTTGTAGCTAACTCTTTGGCCTTATTATTTATGCCACAAAAACAACCTAATCTTGCGTGATAACACTATCATAAAAGCAGAACAATAAAATTACAGTAAACATTGACCTTTCTCAATTCAATCCCAGTTTTTTTTCGTTGCTAAGTAAACAACACTGGTTACAAAAAGACAGCACACCTTTATAATACAAACACTATACAAGAAGCATGTCTATACACATCAAAAATAAAATGCCCAATTTCCTATTGGATCTGATTTTATCCCAACGAATAAAAGATGAGCTGCATTTTTTAACTTTAATCTAATAATAATAATAATAATAACAATAATAATAATAGGTACTTTAATTCAGTTGAGTAATATCTTTAAAAGTTTGATCCCATTTGTCTAACTGAATCAGATGTTTAAAGATGATGTTGTTTATTCAGTATTTGAAATATTCCTAATGTTGGACTTACCTCCGGTGTCATTGTTGAGTGAAATGTTGCATTCTCCAAAGTGTTTGTGATATCAACAATACTGTTAACCTCGACAGATGACATGGCGGCGAATTTAGCTGCTGCGATGTTTGTCAGCGTTCCATTTAGCAGGATTGAAATATTCAAGGAGTTTTTAACCTCTTCCGACTATAATAATAATAATAATAATAATAATAAGCAGCGTTATTCTATACCCCCCTCTCTCTAAAAAAAACAAAACAAAAACAACAAAAAAAAATAAAACAGTATTCCTCAAAATACTACAAGAAACAAGTTAGAATTCTGGGTTAGTTTATTTTCTAAAACAAAGCGCGGCTTCAGTTCAGAAATTTAGAATACTTGCAGAAGTACTTTTTAACAACAGTTTTTAAGTATATTACGATTACTACTATTAGGGTGATCGGAAGTAATTCCGTATTTCACCGATATGAATTAAGAGCTAACCAACCACCCAACCACCCAAGGCAGAACCAAGGTTGAATGATGCGAAACTGCGTCTAGAATTAATTCACAATCTCTTCTATTCGACAGTGAATCGTTTATAGTGCATTTCATGGTTTAACGCCATGAATACTTATAACTATAAAAAGCAATATATTCATCATGGCTTACTGTATGAATTCCCAAAATGTAGTACTGCTCTAACATGTACAGTGTACACGGATGCAGTAAAGACTGGGACATGTTAGCTGTGGTTTAAAATGAATATTGTGATATATTCGATATGTTCTGGAAAACGACTCACTCTGAATGAAGAACTTTTGAAACGGACTATTTGATCAAAATTAAAAATCAAGAGATTGGGGGGATTAATATATGTCATGCGAACTGCGAAAACCTGCAAAGAGTTAATTTGGATTCTTCATGACCTTTTACTTGATAAACAAAGACAATGTTTCATCAACCAGGAATGCTAACTTCACATTTTTGCATTACATTGTTACAGGTGATGAAAAATGGATTTTACACTTGAATAGGATAAGCATTACTTAGTGCCCCATACAAAATTCAACATTAAATAACCAAGCAAAGTTTGACATTGTATAATCTATCAACCTAAATATATATTATAATATTTTCATTAGAGTGAGTTAAAGTTGCAACTTATTTAATGAATCATAAGCGTTATAGTACGGATTATATAAACGTTTGGTTTAATATATTTTACTTACAATATCTATTTTTTCGGTTGTTTCATCTTGTTCTGTGATTTCTAACAGAGTTTTGTGTGAACGGTTTTCTTCGTGTTCATCTGGATGATCCTCGTCTTCATCTTCAAATATATTTTGACTTCGGGTTCTTGTTCGAAGGTCACCGCCTATTTCTGACCTGTTCCCCTCAATTTCTCTCTTGCCATCGCTTCGATTTTCAATCTCATCTGATTTAGCCAAATCATGTTCTTCGTTTCTGAATTCTCTGTCTTCTTCATCATGAGAATCCCTACTTAATTTTTTCTCATTGAAAAGTTCGCTGTTTCTATCATCGACATTATCTTTATTATAAAGCGGGTGTATTGTGTTGTCAAGCCGGAAGATTTCAGAGCTAGCCTCGTCTTCGGCTGCCAGTTCCTCCTTATCATCGTTTTTTTCCTTACTCCTCTGTGCAGCATTTCTGTCACTGGGAAGAGTAACCTCCCCTTCTCCAGGATCACTGTCTTCATTATTAATCAACATTTCTCTGGTATTATCTTCACTCATAGATTCAAACTGATTGTTTTCGTTTCCTTTGATTAAATCGTTTTCTTCCTCTGCAAATGGTTTGCTGCTATTTCCATTCTGTCGTAATCGATTTTCCTTTTTATTTTCATCATCAGTGTCAAATGGTTCCAGTTCTTTTGTTTCTTCGCTGATTGAAAATTGATTTTTTTGTCGAAATTTTCTTTCTTGCTCAAATTCTTTTTCATATTCGTCATTTGGTGAACTTTGAGAAGAGATTTGGAATTTTGGGTTTATTTCGAAACTTGATTCCTCATTATTGTCCAGTTTGCTATCGGCTGACCAACTGGACCTATGCCGATGCCAGTGACTGTCATTATGTGATTCACTATTTTCGATATTAGATTTTGTGATAAATATTTCATCTGAACTCAGTTCAGTGTTCTTATTCTCATCACTTGTTTGAATACTTTCACTAAATTCGTTATCATTTGCAAAAATCACTTCTCGGCTTTTAGGCTTGTTTTGTTTTATTATTTTCAAATCTGTGTCATTTTCCAAAGAGATTGTTGAATCCAATTCAGACTTTTCTCCCTGACCAGTGATTTCATCAGTTATGAACTGATTGCTTGCATCTTGGTCTTTTCCGACTGAATCCATTATACTCTGAGCTGAATTCGATGATTCGCCAGATATAGCTCCTTTTGTGCGTGTTGCTAGATCATCTCGATCAATGACAGTGGATTTCGAACGATCAAACAGTCCTTCGAATTCTGATTCCAGTTGTTCGTCCTGGTTTTTCGTTCGTAGGGTAGACAAAGATTTCGGAGAAGCATCGCTCAGAACAGCGGAATCATCTTGCCAATCATTTTCGCGATTGTTAAACTCTAATCTCTTACCAGGTTTCGATGCCGTCATCTCTTCATTGCTTCGTTGTAAAGACTCCCTTTCAATGTCCATTGACTCACTGAGATTTGAATTTTGGATATCTTCTTGTGAATAATCAATGTCTGCTCTTTCCGTTTGGAAATTTCTATCCTCCGAGAGAGAACTAGTGCCTTGATGTATCTGTCTATGGGTTTTGCTGGAGATTGAATTTGAAGCTTCGTTCTGGGATTTTTTGTTTCTTGCAAGATGGAAATGATTAGATAAATTGTTTAAATTCACATTGTTTGGAGTAACAGATGTGTGTCCCTCTTCTGCATGTTTAATTTTGTAAAAATTTTCAGAACTGCTCTTTCGATCTTCTACTTCCGAAAATTTTTCTGTGATACTATCTTCTTCTGATTTGGATCCTTGCTCTCCATCTTGATTCTTATGTTCATCTTTCTCATTGTCAAAGCGAGAATAACTTTCGTCATTAGATAAAGAACTGGAAAACGAAGGTGACTTTTTGTCCTTTTTCAAACTCGAACCTCTATTAGTTATTTCAATATTTTCATCTCCCACGGTGAACACTGCCTGTGGAGAATCAGTCATGGTTTGGCTGACTACATCTGTTTTCGAATACTGCAAAACATTTGAACTACGAGAATTTATAGTTTCTTTTCCCGGAAAAAGACTAGATTCATTGTCAGGCCGAGATTTGACTTCCGAGTTATCTCCTAGGCCCACGCTAGAATCGCCACTACTTAAATTCGTTTCATTGAATCGATCTGATTGCTCTTCTGACGGTTTTGTTTTGTCCTTCTTGCCCGTTTCATCTTCTGTCAGATGTATGCTGTCTTTATTGCTAGCAATAAGATGGTCAGCCTTTAAAAAATCGCTCTCATTTACAGTTTCCGGGCCTTTCTTTTTGTTATGGATGTCTTCGATCTTCGGATAAATGTGCGTTACACTGTCTGAACGAAAATCTAGTGCCGGGTAGCTATCTCGAGTTTTGTCGAAGAATGAAACATTGTCTTCGTTTGATGAATGTATCTTTTCTTCAGCTTCAATTGTCCCAGAATCCGGCTCAGATCTGTTTCTCTGGGATCCGCGAATCAGCATCGGAAGCTCCGATTTGTTTTCTCTGTTTAGACCACGAACAGCTTGACGACGGAACAATCGATGGACTTCGTATGGGGGGAAATTATTTTGAGACGTTTGATTTGTTTTTGCCAAATAGTTCTGCTGGAAATCACTGACAATCGATCTGCCACCTTTTGAGGAGATCGGTTGGATACGAGGTTGAGTAATGGGCATTTTCCAATCTAATATGTGTTCCTGGAATCGAACACTAGTTTCATTAGTTGAGAAATGAGTTTGTGATATTCCAGAAGATTGCATTGTCTTTGAAGATTCAGGAACTCCTGGTTCTTTAATACTGATTACAGGGGTTACTACATTAAGAAAGAAAAGAAAAAAATGAACATAGATATATTAACAATACTCTAAGAAAAAAATTATACAAAAAAATTACTAGCAATAAACCTATGTGTTCTTTCACTGTCGCCGGGATTCAGAATACGTCAAATATGTACCTGACAGGGGGGGGGTATAACCCCCATCAGAATGGGCCACCTTTCAGATGGATACTTGCAAACTCGGGTATATGATCGATAATTGGCTGTTTTCTTTTTGCTTTAGTGTAAACCGTGTCTATGTCTGTCTGTGAATTAATTGTGAAGTTTATGTGGCATATTAGATATTAAATAACCCAACAAGAGTTGATATGACGTTAATCAGCCAACCTATCCTAAAATATCAGCTCATACATAAAGGTAAGTATCTGCTTGAACGAATAAGACAATTTGAAGCGAATACGAATTGAGTGTTAAATGAAATTTCACGCTAGTATTGTCAGACAGCAGAATTGCACTGGTTAACAGTACATTTTAGTGTAAATGACACTTTAAAAAGGTAATAGTTATAAGGTAATAAATTTTGAATTGCCTAATAAACACATTATCTATCTATCTATCTCAGTCTGTTCTGTTCATCTATCTATCTATCTATCTATCTATCTATCTATCTATCTATCTCAGTCTGTTCATATCTATCTATCTATCTATCTATCTATCTATCTATCTCTATCTATCTCATCTGTTCTATCTATCAGTCTGTTATCTATCTATCTATCTATCTATCTATCTATCTATCTATCTATCTCAGTCTCAGTCATTTCATTATCTATCTATCTATCTATCTATCTATCTATCTCAGTCTGTTCATTATCTATCTATCTATCTATCTATCTATCTCAGTCTGTTCATTATCTATCTATCTATCTATCTATCTATCTCAGTCTGTTCATTATCTATCTATCTCAGTCTGTTCATTATCTATCTATCTATCTATCTATCTATCTATCTATCTATCTATCTCAGTCTGTTCATTATTTATCTATCTATCTATCTATCTATCTATCTATCTATCTATCTATCTATCTATCTATCTCTATCTCAGTCTGTTCATTATCTATCTATCTATCTATCTATGTATCTCAATCTGTTCATATCTATCTATCTATCTATCTATCTATCTATCTATCTATCTATCTATCTATCTATCTATCTGTTCATATCTATCTATCTATCTATCTATCTATCTATCTATCTATCTATCTATCTAGCTAGCTAGCTAGCTAGCTATATATCTAAAATGCTGCTCAAAACTTCTGGGATTTTAAAGTCCGAAAGAAAGTTTGATAGAAAATGATGCCCTTCATTTCATCAGTGAGTGATTGCTTCGAGAGATATGTCAGATGAAACATAGGAAACCCTGGATAAGTTGCTATATCAATCTATAACTGAATCTTTACAATTTTCCCGAACTTTTAAGTAGCATATATAAGTTTTATATAAAACTTTTAAATTGTATATTTTTGTAAAAATCGTAAGTGGCAACACTGCGAGACAGTGACCTTGAGCAAGTAAACATTTCGCCATTTAGAATTCAAGATGAAATTCACAGTATCCCAGCTGAGATGTTGCAGCAGTCAATGAGGAATCTCAACAGCAGATTTCAAGAATGCATTCGTACAGGAGGACGCCATTTACTGGACGTAATTTTAAAAAAATGAAAATTCCATCATTGTTTCTTAAATGGCATATTTTAAGGTTTCAATTACTATGAATAAAATATTTTTCTTCCATCACTCTTGATTTTATTGGATTGTTAAAAGTTCCCGTTTTTTTGGGTCAACCTGTATTTATATATTTTTAATATATTATAAATATAATATAATATATAATACAATATATAATATAATATATAACATTATATAATATGTAATATAATGTATAATATCATATAATATAAAATATTAAAAATATTTTATTAATCTTAACAGATTTAACATTATAGGCAGCTAACATTTGACATTATAGACGGCAGTCAATCATGACATGCGGCAGTAGTACTAATCAACAGGCAGGTGAAGTTTAAGGCACCAAAAAAGCTGGGGTTCGTGAATTTAGTGACATAGTAATCTTTAGGTCGGGCAGTTTGTACTTGGACTCAGTGGAGACAGGGCAAGCAATAACTGATGAGTACTAAAAATAAGAACCAGACTAGATACCAATAGACATGGATAGTGGAATAAAAACAGTCTACTCCCGTAACAAAAGGTTCTGCTAACTGCCCATGTGTTTACTTGGGCTAAGTTGAAAAAAGGCGAGTAATAACTGATGAGTACTAAAAATAAGAACCAGACTAGATACCAATAGACATGGATAGTGGAATAAAAACAATCTACTCCCGTAACAAAAGGTTCTGCTAACTGCCCATGTGTTTACTTGGGCTAAGTTGAAAAAAGGCGAGTAATAACTGATGAGTACTAAAAATAAGAACTAGATGAGATATTCTTAGATATGGGCAGTGGAATAGAAACAGTCTACTCCTGTAGATTAAATAAAGGGCTCAGTTCAGATTTCCTTGTAGGTTTCCCAGATCGATATACACCTATTGAAGGCCGAAGAGTACAACGTCCGAAACATTGGGATGACAACAACAAAAATGAGGATAATAGTCCGAATTTAAATAGTGTAAATAATAGACAGCAAATGTTTTTAAAGTACATTCATAGTCGATTTGAAAGGACGGAGATTTATTGCTCCCATTGATTCTAGTAATCGATTAACGTGAATTACTCACATGCGAGTAAAAAATGGATCGAATTGTGTAAAGTAGAATTTATTTTGTATAATTTTGGAACAAAATTTCGTAATGTTTTTCAATAGGTGTCAAGATTTTGTCTCACACACAACTAAAATTTATGACATATATCGTCGTTTAAAGGAGCGAATGGTCCGTAACTAGTGAGGTCCACATCGCCGCGCCCTATACCAGTCTTGCGTTTGTTCGAACCGTTGTATTAAGCTCAAGGAGTTCATTATTTTCTCTCTGGAGTTGGGGGAGTTATTTTTTCATGACATGAGGAACCGGAACCTAGACAGGTCATCAATGACATTTGCGGGCAACATGCAAGCAACAAATGTATTGGGATTGTAGACAAATATGGCATGTTCATTTTTACAAAGGACGCTGAGGGTAAGGAAAAGAGAATAATCTATCTATCTATCTATCTATCTCAGTCTGTTCATATCTATCTATCTATCTATCTATCTATCTATCTATCTATCTATCTATCTATCTATCTATCTCAGTCTGTTGATATCTATCTATCTATCTATCTATCTATCTATCTATCTATCTATCTATCTATTCATATCTATCTCATCTATCTATCTATCTATCTATCTATCTATCTATCTATCTATCTATCTATCTCAGTCTGTTCATATCTATCTATCTATCTGTCTATCTATCTCAGTCTGTTCATATCTATCTATCTATCTATCTAAGTCTGTTCATATCTATCTATCTATCTATCTCAGTCTGTTCATATCTATCTATCTATCTATCTCAGTCTGTTCATATCTATCTATCTATCTATCTATCTATCTAAGTCTGTTCATATCTATCTATCTATCTATCTATCTAAGTCTGTTCATATCTATCTATCTATCTATCTATCTATCTATCTAAGTCTGTTCATATCTATCTATCTATCTATCTCAGTCTGTTCATATCTATCTATCTATCTATCTAT
The DNA here is from genome assembly GCA_903632075.3 of Acanthosepion pharaonis. Taxonomy (NCBI): domain Eukaryota; kingdom Metazoa; phylum Mollusca; class Cephalopoda; order Sepiida; family Sepiidae; genus Acanthosepion; species Acanthosepion pharaonis. The sequence goes on along the minus strand of CAHIKZ030003402.1, from coordinate 3,575,163 downwards.
CTCAGTCTGTTCATATCTATCTATCTATCTATCTATCTCAGTCTGTTCATATCTATCTATCTATCTATCTATCTATCTATCTATCTCAGTCTGTTCATATCTATCTATCTATCTATCTATCTATCTATCTATCTATCTATCTATCTATCTATCTATCTCAGTCTGTTCATATCTATCTATCTATCTATCTATCTAAGTCTGTTCATATCTATCTATCTATCTATCTAAGTCTGTTCATATCTATCTATCTATCTATCTATCTAAGTCTGTTCATATCTATCTATCTATCTATCTATCTCAGTCTGTTCATATCTATCTATCTATCTATCTATCTATCTATCTATCTATCTATCTATCTCAGTCTGTTCATATCTATCTATCTATCTATCTATCTAAGTCTGTTCATATCTATCTATCTATCTATCTATCTATCTCAGTCTGTTCATATCTATCTATCTATCTATCTATCTCAGTCTGTTCATATCTATCTATCTATCTATCTAAGTCTGTTCATATCTATCTATCTATCTATCTATCTATCTATCTCAGTCTGTTCATATCTATCTATCTATCTATCTATCTATCTAAGTCTGTTCATATCTATCTATCTATCTATCTATCTCAGTCTGTTCATATCTATCTATCTATCTATCTATCTATCTATCTATCTCAGTCTGTTCATATCTATCTATCTATCTATCTATCTCAGTCTGTTCATATCTATCTATCTATCTATCTATCTATCTATCTATCTATCTATCTATCTATCTATCTATCTATCTCAGTCTGTTCATATCTATCTATCTATCTATCTATCTATCTATCTATCTATGTCTGATCATATCTATCTATCTATCTATCTATCTATCTATCTATCTATCTATCTATCTATGTCTGATCATATCTATCTATCTATCTATCTATCTGTAAAGTTAATTTTAATAGAAATTTTTTTTAATTTCAGATTCAGGAAGTTTCTTAAAGGAATCTGTAGATAAAATTAAAAATGTGGAACTAATAATAACTGAGCAGCAATAGATAGCAATACTAATTCTGAATAAACAAAGTAAGATATAATCTAATCTATTACTCAGCAAGAATGGAACAAAATACCTACTAAAGTATGCGAATCGTTAATTAAAGACTACAGGAAGAGATTGGTTGCTGTTGACCTTAATAAAGGCTTTGCTACAAAATATTAAATGGAGAAAACATTTATTTCTTCTGCTGTACGATGATTTTTAAACCCCTAAAACTTTAAATATTGCTATATTTTCTTAACTATGGAATATTATTTAGTTTTATATGCATACATTTTTAGTAGGTAATCTGATACAGTAGATATATTCCCGTTTTGTTAATTTAATATGTTACAAATAAAAATATGAAATATTTTCATGTGTACGATCACTTATTCAATCCCACTGTATATATATATATATATATATATATATTATATATATATATAATAGAAATTCAAATTTACCTCATTCGAATAGCTATTTCAACCAACAAGAAAATCTATATTGTCAACTGAGAAGTGTGAAGGAATAAAATCAATAAATTAATAAAATTTTATTCCTTCACACTTCCTAGTTGACAATGCCAATATAGGTTTCTTGTTGGTTGAACTAACTATTCGAATGAGATAAATTTGGATTTTTGTAATTATATGCTCTGTTATAATAAATACATTGAGCTCTTTTTGTGGATCAGTTTTAATATTTCATATTAGGATTCACTTGGATTATTTACCAAAGGATTATTACCTATATATATATATATATATATATATATATATATATATATATATATATATATATATATATAGTTAGTTTATGAAAAAGTAGGTAATCCGTATGGGTAAACCTAAGGATGATAAAATCCAGAGAGCTCAATGTAAATCCAGAGCATATATATATATATATATATATATATATATATATATATAGAAAGGTGGCATTTCAATGCATCTTTTTATATGATTGACATGTGAATTGTTAATTTTAAATGTTTTTACATGAAAAGTGAAAATGAAGGAAAATGAGATGCATTTTCCTCATTTAATGCCCTTTTATTTCTACCACCCCCCAAAAAAAAAGAAAAAAAAAAGAAAGAAAAACGCTGTACAAACAGCAAAAAAGATATTTGCATTTTATGGCGATGGAAGCCTGAGAACGTTCTGGCAGGCCTGAACAAATCGATATGCCGATTAAAAATATTACAGATCCTAAGATGCGGATCATTGCATGTATACTCCACATATCTTATATAAACGTTGTAAGGGATTTGAAAACACTTGGATACATGAATCGCTACGATGTTTGGGTGCCTCATGGTTTAGCAGACCAAATAGAATGGACCTTGTTTGCGTATGCGATTCTTTTCTCAAACGCAACAATAATTTATTTTTGAGAAGAACGATCACGGACGATGGAAATTGGATTGTTTACAACAATGTGCGTCGAAAAAGATCATTGGGAAAGTGAAATGAGCCACCGTTAATCAAATTCCCAAATGTAGTCTGCATCCAAAGATGCTGTGTGTCAGGCGTAATTGGAAGGGCAGAGTATGTTACGAACTCCTTCTACAAAATCAGACATTAAATTAAAATAACTACTCTTCCCAATCGGGCCGATTGAAAAGTAGCAATCAATGAAAAGCGCCCGTAATTGACTAATCGGAAGAGCGTCGTCTCCCACCAGGATAACGCCAGACCTTACGTGCCATTACTAACATGGCAGAAATTGATACAACTTGGCTGGGATCTTCTATGACACCTATCGTACTCCCCCTGACCTTGCACATCGGACTACCACCTATTTAGTTCTCTATAAAATGTAAAATAACTTCAATTCTCTGGAATTCTGTAAAAACCATTTCGGCTCACAGAAAGATACCAAATTCTGGAAGCTGAAATCATAAATCTGTCTCAAATCTGGCAAAAGGTAGTGGAATAAAATGGCACATATGCGATTGAATGAATCTAAGTACAAATATTTTGTTATTGTCATTGAAATTCACTTGAAAACTCTACTAACTTCTGTTCTCCCTTAAATAAAAATGAAAGAAGAAAATAAGAGTAAAAACACGAAAATTACCAGTTTTCTTGAATCTCCGAATTAGATTCTGGTGCGAATAGCAGACGGCAGCGTGTTTCTCTTGACAAACAGCGGAATGAATAGAATTTAAATTAACTGTTTGAGAAGAGTTGTCATTTTTGTACAAAAACAACAGCGGACATCTTTGCCTGAAAGTCAAAAGGAAAGTATCTTTAAAAATCTTATATAAAATAATAGGAAAAACATTTATTTATAATTTTAAATATTTATGTTCACTTATTGAAAATCAGTTATTAATTATTTTTTCTTCAATAACCGAAATTATTTATTTAATTTATATATTATTATTTAGCCCATTATTACCCCTCAATAGCACTATGATCCAAACTCCATATTCATGCATAATAATACAACTCCTCAACGTGTTCGCATCCTTACAGCGCGTCTTCAAGAGGCTAACACTTATGGGACCAGTAAATACGATCAAATCCCACAACATCTGGCTTCCAATAACTGCATGATGCTGTGGTTGAGGAGTAAAATACCATAGCACAAAAGAATATCATGAGATTGGTAAGAAATACAAGCCAGAGATGTTAGGCAGTGATCAAAAAATATTTCAGATACATATTACAAAAGCCGTACAAAAGTGCAATCTCTATCTTCTCTGCTTGTCTCGCTCTCTCTCTCTCTCACATATATATATATATATATATATATATATATATATATATATGTGTGTGTGTAAAATTGAACACTGACGTCAACATCAAGCGGTGACAGTCTGTTTCAGGCTTGAATACCTGAAGATTGCGTTCAAGCAGGAAACTTCAGTGTCCAATTACACACACACACACACATATGCACCTCAAAACTAAATTAATAACCCTACTTCGGCTTCATGAAAAAGTTGTATCCTATATTCTATAGTAATAACAAATTAACCCATTATTACTGTATGTATATATATATATATATATATATATATATATATATATATATGTTAGCAAATATAAATGGATATAAATCAAACAGAATGAAGAAAATATCTGGAAAAACAAACAAAATCCTTAGAATGTGATTATATTTATTTTAATTATGAGTGAAATATCGACGTCTGACGTTTCGGTTTAAAAACCTTCTTCAGGACAATATTCATTAAAATACAATACAATTAACATAATCAGTATAAATCGACGAAAACGATGGACATAAAAAACAAGTCTTATCCAAAACAGATGATAGAAAATTTTGAATGATTAGCTTTCCGTTTGAGCGTGGTCATGTTGTCGTCAAATGTTTTTTATGTCCATCGTTTTTCGTCGATTTATACTGATTATGTTAATTGTATTGTATTTTTAATGAATATTGTCCCGAAGAAGGTTTTTAAACCGAAACGTCAGACGTCGACATTTTTCATCTCATAATTAAAACAACATAAATCACATTCTTTTCATTTTTGTTTGTTTTTCCAGATATTTTCTTCATATATATATATATATATATATATATATATATATATATATATATCAGACCTACAAATATATATATTTACCCTGATCCTCCTCTATATATAACAATATCAATGATGGTATTTTGCAAAAAAAAAAAAAAAAAAAAAAAAAAAAAAAAAAGGAAAAGTCAGCCAAGACATTTATACAAGATATCACTTTAAGAAGTAATACATGTGGTGTTTTACGTTTCTTTTACGCCGACAAAGCAAGAACTTGTAAAACTTGCTGCCGCTTGCTCAAGAATCAAAGTAACGTTTAAATGTTAACCACTTTTCGACCACCAATCCCTCAGTGACGTGAAAAATGGCGAACTGCATTGTCTCTGACGGGAATGCCACTCCTAGAAGTCGTTTATCAACTTGGAGCAACCAAAATAACATTGTGCTGGCATTTCTGTATTATCATTTTCTCTAGTGAATGGTATTGTTTTGAACCGAACTCTTTCAATCTTACCAGTAGTGATGATTTGATGAAATATCAAAATACATTGTTTAAAATGATCATTCCAATGGAATTTCATGATCAATGCTATCACCTATCCCTAATTGAGCTTTGATGATTTTAACAACCTTAGTTTAAAATAAATTGTAAAAAATAAAATCATACAAGACAACATTGCAGAAACGAAGAGTAATTTAAATATAACGTTATCTTCAATAAATCGAGTTGTTAATTTTCCTCCATTTTTGGGCGAATTAAAAAGAAAATACCCAAGTATTATGTAACCCCATGAAAACTAGAAAATACTCTGGTATTTATCACATGATAGATACAGATAGCCATGTTCCAGTTTTTGCTAAAACCAATAACATTTCTGTAAAAAGATCTAAAGCAGTAAGAACAATTTTAAAAACATCAGAATTCCTAAGTGATATCTTGTAAAAGACAATGGACATGTCCCTTCCATTTGTTTCAAAATGTGACGGGAATACAATTGCTGCATGATTACAGCTCTGTGAATAATCTCACAAAGTGATTGTTATCCTATACTAAATATAAACTTATTTACATCTAAAGTTGACAGCAAAAATCGATTTAACTTCCGATTATCCCCAAATAAAGGTACCGATGACATACAGAAAGCCACAAGAATGACGCTTTTAAGACTGTTTGAAAAGAATTATATACCTTTCAGGCTAAAAAAAAAAAAAAATCGGTCGTAACATTTCAACGCTTAATAGACAAAGTATTTGTCAATGAAAATTGTGTATTTGTTTATACAAACAGTATCTTTGTGTTTAAAATTTCAGATGAAAGCAATTAGAAAATTACTTTGTCAGAACATACATTTAATGTTTCTAATTTTGGGTTATAATGTGGGTGCAGGACATTTAACTTATGATAATTTGTCTTACGTCGCGACGAACGGTCGCACGCTTAATAAGGTTTCATACTTTGAATGTCTCTTCGGTCATTCTACACCTCAAGTAGAACTCTCTATCGCTGAAGGAAATATCTGACACCTTCTGACATGAATTTTTACAAAAGTTAGATCAGGTCTAAAATAGAGCATTTCTTCCAACTTTGGATTGAAGCTACTCAATCCTCACTTTCCAGTCGTGATAGAGTTAGAGTTCAAAATCTTGACCTCTTGAAGTCATAGGTCAGTTGTTATCTACACTTCTTATCCTCGTAACCCTCACCTCTACTGCGTTATCTTCCATTCATATCACATAGCTCATTCATCATTACCATTTCAACTGTTATACTCTACTTTGAGAGGCTTGTGAATTGTGTGATATTTAGTAAGAAATAATAAAATGTCTAATGAACTGAAATCTTTTTTATATTCAACAAATTTAAATATTTTACATGTTTATATTTTAGAAATGATTTTCCCCCTCTCAGGCCCATCAGTAAGCTTTTTGAGGCCATAATCAATAAGAATGTCGTCGATGACCTAGGAAAGAACAAACTTGACGCCCTAACTACTATCACTCACAGAATCAGCGAGGCTCTTGGCGACAAACACACCTCGAGGATCATATTACTAGATATCACAAAGGCTATCGAAAGGTGTGGCACAAAGGCTTACTACACAACCTCTCCAGTTATAGAATCACTGGAAGGGTCTTCTAGATCATAAAATCCTTCCTAACATGTAGGTCCCTGAAGGTAGTTATTAATGGTCAGTCTTCCGGAGGCCTAGCGGTCAACACAGGCGTCCCCCAGGGGTCACTACTCGGACCAACCCTCTTTTTGATCTACATAAATGATGTGCCTAAGAATATACTCAGATCATTTGTAAACATCTATGCCTATGATACGACTATATAAGGGCGTACCGCTAAAACTCTCGATGGTCAGAGATTGGTGACTGATCTCTCTTCCGATCTGGCACAAAGTACCCAACGAGGTAAAAACTGGCTGGTTACATTCAATGCCTCGAAGACCAAGCTAGTTACATTCTATCATCAACCAATCTTGATGAACGGAGATCATCTTGGGGAAGCACGGTGCCTTGAAAGACTATTCGGTCTTAAAGACACCTCAGACCTCTAGTGGAACTCGTATATACGATCCGTTGCTAAGGATGCAGTTAAATGGTCGGCTCCCCGTACCGCTCCAGTAAGTACCTGACTCCTCCTGTTATCCTCTCCAAAAATGGAGTACTGTTGCCATATTTAAGCCTGATCTACCCAGAAGTCACTCTCCAGCCTTGATAGAGTCTAAAAGCATCTTCGAGCCCTTGGGGTGACGAATTATTCTCCACTCTTCAACCTCTCTCCCACAGGTGGAATGTGGCAACCTATCGCTGCTCTACCGCTACTTCCACGGAAAGTGCTCGGACGAACTACATTCCCTGGTCCCGCCGAGGCAAAATTTACGGCAAGGGCAAGCCATGCCACTTAAATAGTAGCAAACCACCCAAATTCCCTCCGTATTCCATCCGAGAAAATATGTTCCACCCGAGCAGCTTCTTCCTGCAAACCACTGCCCTGTGGAACCGACTCTCAACACGATGTTTCCCCGATCACTACAATGTTAATTAGAGTTACCGTTATCTACCACTCCTATATACACCAATGGCCTCCTAACGTAACCCTCTACCTCGAATGGCTTTGGGCCCTGTAAAGGGTGAACCTTACTGCAAGACAAAAAAGTACTTTTTTTATAAAAAACTTAAATAATTATGTCAAAATTGTTAGAATTTTTGGGTACCTTAGTACTAGTGAGCCAGCCAAAATGAGCTGACTCATTTTATAGTTCACCAATAGAAGGGTTAACCAATCAGAAGGCTCAAAATATTCAGTGCGATGTGTATAAAGGCAGCCATGTTTTTTTCCGAATATTCACTGCCAACCTTTGATATCGAAGACTGGAGAATTACAGAACAGCTGTTAGTGGTATTGGCGATATAGGCGGATTCAGTACAGTGTCTGACTCGTTAGTATTAATCTTTAACATTGTTTTATTGAACAGATTACGTACTGCTCTGTATTCTATATTCATAGACTATGGTGAACATGGTCAACAAAAATTGTTCGACTTCTGTTTGACCAAAAATTATAATTTTTCAACGTTACTTTTGATATTGAAGAAAACTCCTTTCTGTATCAAGTTTTTTTTTAATGTGTGCCTTTTACTGTCTTTTGTGACCAATTGATAGAGACTACCTCTATTAATTGGTCACAAAAGACAGTAATAGAATTGCGTCAAGCGATAGAACGATACCGATTCATAATTTGTTTTCCAAATCTTTGACACAAACTCAAGCGAAGTATTCTACCGTCGACTGAGTTTTAGTTCTTCACTTTAACCACCATATTCAAGGCCACCATGCCATTTTACTGACAGACCATAAATCACTATGCGGTGCTTTTCACAATTTAAACTCGAATCGCCAAAAACACATGTCAATACTTATTGAGAACATTTTTGACATATGTCATTAAAATCAATTAGAATATAGTAGTTAACTGTATGACGTGAGCAGCCTTACAAGTTGGCGCCTATTTTATATAAAATAATAGAAAAATCATATAACCTGAAAAACTTTTACTCATTAATTGTATTTACTAATTATATTTATTCATATATTATTATATTTACTATAGTTATTCAAAAATGGAAATTATTTATCCATTTATATTATTTAATTATATAAAATAATGGAAATAGCGGATTATTTATTTAAATTCAGTAATTACAAATTATTATTATTATTTGTTTGCTTATATGTAATAAAAAGAGAATTTTCAGCTTTGGTTTCAATAAATTCAAAAAGCTTTTTTTTCCTGAAAACGTATAAGTACAAAACTTCAACTAAAAATTCCAACTCGATTAAATATTAGACTTTTTAATAAGAAGTGCACATTTATATACAAAAAAACATTAAAAATGTTCATAAATTGCAGTTAAACATTTTACCTAAATTTTCGGAGGTTTATTTTCTCGAATAATTGTAAATATGCTGCCACTACCGCTATACTTGTCTTCGATTATAGTGTCAATTTTGTGTAAAATAAACAATAACTTTAGAGTGTAGGCAAGAGTAAACAGAGAGAATAAACCCATAATAAAATCCTTAATTTATTGCGAACAGTGTAACAGCCACTCTTCTAGATCCTTTTGTACTAATGCAGAGCTGTCCTCCAGGGCTCTATCTTTGGTCTTGCTTCGTTTTTAATTTTCATTAACGACCTTCCCGATAGCATCAGCACTCAACTTGGTATCTACGCTGATGACACAACCATTTACTCCTGTCTCGATAGTAAGTCTGATCAGTTTGATAAGGTCAAATTAGCGGCTGAGGTCAAAAAGGACCCCCAGTCGCTTGTTAATTAAAGGATGTCTTGTTAATTTTAATGTCTCCAAAATTAAGCTGCTCTCTATTAATCATTTGAGAATCTCCTATCTGCCTTCCATCAGCATGGCTGATTCTAACCTCCAGGAGAGTAATTCTTTGCGTCATCTCGCTAACGTTCTCGTTCTGACATGAAGTGGAAAGACCATATTGAATCCATTGCTAGGTCAGCTGCTAAGAAAGTTGGTTCACTGTGTTGTGATAGACATTTTTTCTCTCCAGAATCTATCTTACATATCTATTAGTCTACCATTTGTCCATGCTTAGAATATTGCTTGCTAGAGATCATCGATAAAATCCAAAGAAGAATCAGCAATATTATTAGTCCTGATCTGGCGTCTTGGCTTCAGTCACTTTTTCGCCAAAGTTAAATTGCCACTGTGGCCTTTTTTTTTTTTTTTTATATATAAATACTTTCATTGCAGCTGTTTCACCATGGTACCTAAACTTTTTGAAGTTAAGCGCTGTACTAGACTGGTGACGAGGTCTCACCAATTTACAATTGATTTCCCTGGATGTAACCGTAAGTTCTATGCTAACAGTTTCTTTTCTCGCACTTATCGATTGTGAAACTCTTTTCCGGTTCCATGCTTTCCAGTCAAAATTAATCTTCAAAAATTTAAATGTAAGGTCAATCGCTATTTACTGTCCACCTGATTACTATTCTATTGTTCTCGCTTCTTAGTAATGTTTCTGTTTTCTAATTCTTCCACACCCAGTAACCCCTTGTGACTTTACCACCTTGCGGTGAACTCGATTAAAAAAACAAAACAAAACAACAACAACAACAACAAAAAAACAAAAAACAAACTAGGAATAGAAAAATAATTCTTATATAGTAATCTGTCAATTGCTGAGTCTGCTGCCAAGAGATTTGGTTCGTTGTGTCATGCTAGACATTTTTTCACCCGAATCTGTCTTGTACATTTATAAGTATCCCATTTGTCCGTGCATTGAATCGTTTATTGGAACTCAGGCTCTCATCATACCTCACGTGTAACTATATATATATATATATATATATATATATATATATATATATATATAAAAATAAGCATTTAAAACCCCCAAGCAAGGCGGGATGCCACTAGCACGTAAGGGGTTACAGAGATTGGGAGCAAGAGTAAAGAGGCGTGATGAAGGAAAGGATGAAAAGAAGGATGAGCAATTAGATCAGGGCATCTGGAGATGTCGATTGACATTACATTTGAATAGTTTGAGATTATAGCTATCAGGGAAACAAGTAATAGAAAGGGAATTCCACAGACGGGGGGTGCGAGTCATGAAGCTATTGGAGTAGAAGAGACGATATTCAGTCACCCCCCCCCCACGAGGGTGTCATGTGGCACAAGGCCTTTTTAACGTAGGCATTCCGAGCCCGTAGGCTCGTCCAAAAATATGCCCATTGAACCCGTATAAACGGGTTCAGGGCCGGTCTACCTCCCCGAAGGAGACTCCGCCCTTCGGCGTAGCCTCCTTCGGGTTCCTCCCGTCCGTAGGAAGAGAGTACAACCGAACAGTCGGTTCAGAAGTGAACGACTGACAAGTAGAAGTGGAGTAGAAGAGACGGTCACAACGAAACCTCCGACACAAAAATTAAATAATTATAGAGATATTCATTTTTCCACGTTAAATTTGGAAATTTAAAAATCGAAGCTATTGCCTAATATCAACAAATTTTCTAACAAAACCTTCCTTTTTAGATCAAAACTGTGGGGTGTTAAGTAAATCTAGAAGTCATTGTATTAAAAATGGTCTGAGAGACGAGTTTTTACTAATCATAGCGCTAGGCCGTGACGCCCAATTATTTACTAAACTTAGCTTCATCTGGTACAAGGTCATGAATATGGAGTAAACACCGACGATTTCACTACAGCACTTATTTATTATAGTTAACATTGTCTGGCACAAAGACAGCATTGAGCACCTAGTAAAGATCGTGATTATAACAGAGGAATGACAGCATGATAGTTAGATAGTAGCTTGTTAACTTGTGACGTGTGGCAATGAAACTATTTAAACATTAAAAAATTAGGGTGTCCGACTTAGCTTAGTAAAGGTGCGAATTATATGGCACTCCTGTGAAAGTCAAATTCCCACGCAATGATCGGGGAGGTTAGTTTACTCTAGGCCAGGCGCAGAAATCAGAATTTAAAATAAACGACATAACTTAAGTTTATGTTTGTCATAATAACTGGACACCGGATCCGTGCATTGGCAACGCAGTAGCTACGCAGGGAAAGTTTCTTTCTTAGTTTTAGACAAACGCCGACAATTATGGCTTTCTTAGAAAATGATTTATCACCTCGTCCCTTCACTAACACGTAGATAAGAAATATGTTATTGGCAAAAACTTTGGGATAGTAGATACTCAAATATCTACAAAGATATGCGAATCTACATAAGAATATATTTTGATTTTTTTTGTTTGTTTGTTTTTTGGAACCTTTACTGTCAGGGTTTAATGTCCAGCTATGAAGAAATGTAAGTCAACATCGTGTCAAGAGCGGAGTTTAGAATTAAATCAAGATTTCTGAATTTGAGAAAAATTTCGCTTTGAAAACGCAAAAAGACAAATAGCGAAATTTAAGAATAAAATAAAACAAAAATGTCCAAGAAAGAGAAACCATATGAGAGAAAGAATGAAATGGTCCGGTTAAGGTGGTGCTATGATTTAGTTGAGCGGGCTGTTTCGCTAACCCAGTAAGTTCGATCCTCGCAGACGACTAGTGTGGATTAATGTCAGACTAATCATTTTTTTTAATTAATGCCATGGCTCTCCGCAGATTCCGTTCCTTTATTATCTGTGAATTACAATGATTTCTTGGAAAATATAGTGGAGCACTTTCACGTTGCGTTCTCTACGGTTTCGAATTCAGTGTTGTCCATTTCTCAGACTTGTTACAATCCAAAGTTTGAGAGACCAGTCTTCCTTGCAATGTAAATGATAGCTGGGAGAGATGTATTCATGCTTTTTTCCTATGGCAATAATGCGAGTGTGAATGCAACAGACTAGGTGGGAATTTGAACTCGGCTCGCTGATTCCATTTTCGTCGATAGCAGATACACTATTCGCATATTGATTTGTTTTTTACTGTTTATCACTCATTTGTGTGATATTTAAAGCCGAAACATGCTTTGGATTGTAAGAATAATTCTTTTTTTTTTAACCCGTACATCCATCCATATTAAGCTTAATTCGTTAAATGATTATAGATTGTTGGAGAACGTATTTTCCATTCATGTTCCTCTTTCATATGCGATGTTCTTTCGGATGTCTTGGGTTGTCATGGCTCTCTACAACTTCCTCTTTCTTTTTCTCTGAGTAACTCTAATCCCTTTACTATTCCTTTTTGTTTTGCTATCCATTTATTCAAACTCGTTAAGTAGGTTACACTCAGTTTTCCCTTTCTTATCTTGCCTTATCTTGTGAGTATTAAGTTTCCGATGCCTTCTTTCCTTATTATGGGCTATTTGTGTAGAGGTCGTTATTGGAACCGAAGTGAAAATAAACTAGAATGTTGTTTTTCGAAGCAAGTGAAAAATTTCCATTAGGAATATTGGCGCAACATGATCTTTCTAATTCCTAACTTTACCCAAGTTGACTTTGTACCGCACCTAGTAATAATAATAGAAAGGGTACAAAAGAAAGGGAGAAAAAGAAAAAGAAGAGAAAACACGAGAGACTTGGAGAAAAACACGTTTTTCTCCTTCGTATATCCTTCTTTTCCTTTTCTTGTATTTATCTTCGCGAAGAAAAAGACAGCATAGATGGAAAATAAGTTTTTGTTTCTTATTAAAGTAACAAATGAAGTTTCTATTTAACACAAATATAGAGTGGACAGACTTATCTACAAGAATCCTGAAAATGGACATACATCGTTGTAAACGTCAAAACGCAAATTTTGACATTAGTTCATCAGCCCCAAACTACAAACAAGTGTATTATTAGTTATAAAGCAATGGAAATAAGATGAAAGAAATAAGCTTGAAACAAAAGCTTATAGCTTTAAGTTCAACGAAGATTTGAAAATCTAAGAATAAAATATATTAACAAAACGTAGATTCGTATTTTTAATTGAGCGTACACAATATTAGTAAAAGGTGAAACGTTTTATGACGTACAAGAAAGGAAGAGGGAGAAAGGAGAAAGAGAGAGAGAGAGAGAAAGAGAGAAAGAAAGCAAGGGTCTGATAAATAGGTAAGGGAGATAGAGCGAGAATGAGGGAAAAAGATAGAAAATACGAGGAAGAGAGATAGAGGGAAGTAGAGAGAGATAGTGTGAATTGGTAGGATAAAGTGGAAAAGGGAAGAGAAAGAGAGAATAGATAAAAGAGGGAAAGTAGGTGAAAAATAAGGGAGAGAGAAAGAATAGATGGAAGGAAGAGATAAACAAGATAGAGAGAGAAAGAAAGATAGAGAGTAAATGAAAGGGAGAAAGCAGGGGTAAGGCAAGATATACTGAAATAGAATATGGGAGAGTAGTTGGAGGGTAGGATATAAATAGGCAAACAAGGAAATAGGTGGAAGAGGGAGAAAGGAAGATAAAGAGACAGAAGGAGAGAGATAGAAAGAGAAAGTAGATAAATAGATAGTTTGAAAGAGAGAGAGAGAGAGAGAGAGAGAGAGAGAGAGAGAGAATGTGAAAGAGTGAGACAGACGATATAAAAAACGAAACCAAAATAGAAAAAAAAGAAACCTTCAAATGAAAGAATAAAGTAGAATTTATTGTTTTTTAGAGAAATAAAAACCAAACAAATAATAAAGAAGATTTATTGTCGTGTGATTGACAGACTCTGTGTAAAAAAAAACAACAAAAAAACAAACAAACAAAAAAAAAACGAAGAATAAAAGAAAAAAGAAAAATAATGAATGTTTTATTCAACTGTGTTGGCATTTAACATTGAAGGCCACACAGCTATGCATATATGAGGAACAACATTTCGTGAAACAAACGAACAAATCAACTCTATGCAAATGTTTTACCTTATAAACTGGGTGGGGTCGTTTTCCTTTTTAGTACTGTTTGATTTATTGACTAACCGTTCCTGTTTTAACAGAACGGCTGAGTGTAAATATGAAAAGTAATAAGCCTTAAAATACTATCTAACCTACTGCGCTCATTTACCATAGATAGTGAATTTGAACCTCAAAGAATTTGAACCTCAAAGAGCTTTCATTTATAAGAACTTTGAAAGCAAATGCAAAGTGTTTGGAGGTGAGAATTGTCGAATGTTGTTCCTCAGGATCAAAAGGCAAGGAATTTGACTTCTTTTTTTATCAAATTATACAAAATATACGATACATAGAGAAATGGATGATCGCTTATATGGTGAATATGCAAAGTGTAAGACAGTAGAACTTTTCCGCCGTACATAGTCCCGGTTCACTCTTGAGCAAGGTGTAGTAACTGTCAGTCAGATATGATAAAAATTATAACATTTCAAAAGCTTAAAAAATTATTTCAAAAGCCAAAAAAAAAAAATTATAACATTTTCAAAAGCATAATATATGATATATATTGCGAAAGCGTCGTCACACATTTTTCACTAGCGCTAGAGAAGAAATCAAGATTTTGAATGCTGATTTTCAAGGCAGGGAGGACCTCTCCCATTTGGCAAAGTTAGTGCAATGTGTTGTACGCGATTACGCTAAGATTTATAAAAATCATGCTCATTATCTAGCCGTGAAGAAAATGAAACTTAGAAAGAAACCTATATTTACAATAAGAAAGAGAAAATTTAAATTTTCTGGGACACATTATAAGAAAGGATAACTTTGAAAATTTAATACTCACCGGACGTATTGAGGGAAGAAAAAGTAAAGAAAAACAGTGAGCAACTTGCCTGAGTGTGTGAAGGGATGCAGAGTGGGGCCAAGAAAGAATGGTGAAGATCAAACGTTACTAAAAGCAACAAGAGAAGGAAGTTATGGAGGGCCATTATTGCTTGTGTCTTAAAAATACACAGCCCATAAATGATGATGGATGAAGCTGCTAGTTGCATATTTCAAATTAGAGTCAAAGGTCTGTATTCGGGATTAGCTAAAAACAAGGATTTGGTACACTGATTTTCAAGGCAGTCAGACATTGCAAGATTGGTGCAATAAAATCTTTTACCTCATCATGCTCCCCATTTGGTCCATCCTGGAGTTATTATGCTGAGATAATTTGTTTCAAAACGTGTAATTGATGACAACAATTGATATTTTTAGTACTAATTTTCACCTAATACAAGGCTCCAAAGCCACTCGATATAGATTACTGCGCGGTGTAATAAAAGGTGAAAAGTGAAGTCCATGAAGTTATGTAGAAAAGATAACATTGAACCCCAGGCTTGAAGAGGTCAAGATTGTAAAAACATTCTGCTAGGAGTCTGTACCACAAAGCAGCAGTTCTTGGGAAGAAGCTGTTCTGGTGGAACTTATTACTAATGGAATACGAAGTACGTGACATGACGGATTCCAGTTGCAAAGATCGGTCCTGGTGGAACCAATGAATGTAGCTCGTCAGAGCACATGCGATGGACATAGCAATAGAGAAACGAGAAAGAAACTAGCGTCGCTTAGTCTGTGGGGTAAGAGTTGTAGGGTGGAAAATCACCCGCAAAAAGAAAATATATCGATATAAATTAAAGTGTCTAAATTATACGTGTCGAATAAAATGCAGATGTGTGGATGCTGCAACAGATAGAGGCTCAGAATGGAAACAGTAAAGCCGAGTTCGAATTCCAGTCGAGTTTTATTACATTCATTTTCGCCCAAATACCCTTCGAAAAGGTATGAATCTATCTCTTCACTTCCCAGTTCAGTTTACAGGGTGCATAAGTTATTTGAGGACAATAAATATTGTATTAATAAATTTATTTGTTTGAAAGATGTTTTTCATTGAAGATAAAAGATGTCTTCAAATGGGTCCTCGAATACCTTTCCCACCGAAAGAGTTCAGTAATTAAAATAAGAAGAAAATCAATAAATATTGTAAAAAGTGCAGATTATGTTAACTGCTGCTCAATTACTGTTTAGGCACGAAGATATTAAAACCGCGAAATTTCTATAAAAACATTTACAATGGATTCTTAATCGGGTGGCACTAGTGGGAAAACTTCAAATCTAACAGGAAGAGTTTTAATCAGGGAAGGAATTCGCGAGGAATTTCAATTATATTCATAAAGCATAGATATTATGGGGAAACGATGAAAACTTAAAATTGGGATGGGCTTAAGAAAAACCAGGGATCGTGACGGAAGAAATATAAGCGGGAACCATTTCTCTAAATCTATTCACGCGTGTTCTTTATATCTGATAATCCACCCATGTATTTTAAATATTTCGGAAGTGTAAATTCAAAAACTGTATGTAGCCCCGGCGAAACATACTATACAGTTAACAAAAGAATCATGGAATTCACAAGGATTTTATGATTCCGACTGAGATCGTTAAGTCAATTTGTCACTCAACTAATACAAGGTGTGTGTGTGTGTGTGTGTGTGGGGGGGTTCTTAATAAAAGAGGGTATCATAAAATCATTAAAAACATGACCAAAAGTCGAGATGGTCGCTTCTTGGGTAGATGAAGTCTTTAAAAGTGATAGAATATATTTTGGTACAGTCAAACCTCACATCCTACAAGGGTGGGGCTAAAAGCAGGGAATAGAAGAAAGAGATATTTAGGATGAAGTTTTTCTTTTTTTCTCTCTCTGTCCACTTTTTTTTCATTTAAAATGTAGAAACCCAAATTTTACAGAATCCTCAAAAGTCAGAAAATCTCATTAGAAAGTCGCCTCCCCCCCGGCTATTTAGGCGCTTAAGAATATCTTGATAAGCATGAAGAAATTAGAAGATCATCAAATGTTGAAAATAATAAAAACGTTTATCATTTGGAATAAAAAAAAAAAAAAAAAAACGACTTACAGAAGAGATGGCTTTCTTTTGCTGATCCAAAGACGTTTTATACCTGAAAAGAAAAGAGGAATTGTTTCTTATTTATTCTTCAGGGCAACCTTGGTTCTTGAACGTCTCACATGTCGAACAAATCGGTTATCGAACAAAATTTCGAATAAAGGATCTGGCAAAACGTTGTATTAAGAGCAATATTGATTCGACTAGCCCGAATAAATTGCTTTATAGCAAGATTTATTCGAACTAGTTTAATCTCGAAACATCAGCTTATAATTTGTTTTTAAAATAAACCCATGAGAACTTTTATTTACACGACTATTTACATATGTATCTAGTGACACAACAGATTTGTGAAAAATGAAATAAGTGTCACGTTTGCAATTTTAGCACCAACACTATGTGGAATGTGAGTTGCCAGATTAAATTACAAGTAGCGACATTTGTAAGTCCAAAGTTACTAAATTTGTAAATAAATCAACTACCCAAGTTAATTTAGTTTATTTTATTAATCCTTCGTCGATAACATGGTGTACATTAATACCATGGGATGTTTGAACGGCACACAAAATGATTTCCGTAATATGTAAAAAAGTGACATTCAGGATTAATTAAGTGACATTCTGAATATCACGGCCAGGAGTTTCTGGTTTTCGTCATAACATTTGTATGAAGCATAAGCACAAACGTAAAGTAAATAACAATAATTGTAGTAGAAGAGTATGGCAGAAAAATAGTACTTTTTACAGAATACATCTTAGTGTCTTTATTGCCTTCCTTGGGTTCAAATGATTAAAAAAAAAGAAAAAATAGTAACCATGAAATTCGGAAGTAGGGATATTCGAAATTTGCACTTTCAAAAGTAGCCCAAGCTGATCATACTAGGTAGATTAATGGTTAGTATGTTAGGTACTAATGACAGTGGTAGTGAGTTCGATCTCAGTGGATACCTAGCGCTTCTGACCTGGCGGTAGGGCTAAAGTAAGTTTGGTATATACGATTGGGGGGGGGGAGAATTTTCTGTTCGACTTCCCAAAATTTGATACAAAGCACCATATTTTGGTGAAAGTGCTTCTTAATCGAACCGAGAACCTTTTTCGTATCCCTTTGTATTTGTTTGTGGAACAATGGTTATTAAAAGGGTTTTCCCAGACTAGTTTTACTTGTGGTTAAGTTGGTGTTGACCATGAAGGAAAACATAATATTGCTAGATAGGAAATATGATCCCCCAGATAATTTTTTTTAAGTAGCAGAAGGTTAACTTTAGGTACTTAAACCTTTTTAGTTAACGGAGATCGATTTTGATGCTAGTGAAATATTGGGGATCAAATCAGGATACGAGTCTGATTAGTCGAAGAAAAAAATCTTCAAGAAAGACGAAAGTACATCGTTTTGACTGAAGACAAAGGAAAACTGCCTGAATACATTCAAGAGAGATCAGTTACAGACAAGCAAGCAGGGATCAGTTACAAACAAGCGCTCACGGATCAGTTACTGATAAGCGACCTGTTACAAACAAGCGCCTAGTGATCTGCCACAGACAAGCTAACATGGATTATTTAATATCAAGCGTTCAAGGATCAGTCACAGACAAGCGCACATAGAACAGTTACAGTGGAAAAAGCTTTGGGGTTTTGAAATACTTCGCTTCTGAAGTTATACAGCAGAAAATTAGAGTGAAAGCTAGCGTGAAATATACACAGTATCGACAAATATAACAGAAACAATATAATTAAAGTCGGTGTAAGTATTGAAGACTACTTTTGGATCTCTGAAGAACTTTAATAGTCTCTATCATTATCCTGTTGGTTATTTTTCGATTATGCCTGTCTACTAAGGTGGCTGACCAATCCCTGTTGCAGATGCCTACTCTGGCACATTTGTATTTGTTCAGTACCCACAGAGACCAGCTATAGTTTATACTGCAAATACGCTGAGCGGGCCTCAGTTACAGTTCCTGATAGAGAGCGTGTCATCTGGCGTGATCAATAGTCTGAAGAAGGCCAGTACGTTCAAGCCATACTTGTGATTTCGTGTTAGCACAACCATCGACGACTCCCGAATAGTTTCGCCTATCCGATTTCACTCACTTGCAAGGCTTGGGTCAACCCGTGGTATGGTTTTCAGGCACTTTCCAAAGATACCGCACGCTGTGATTGCTTCCCCAAATCAAGAAGCCACCTTTCTGACAAATCGACCACGGGGAGGTTCGAACCCGGGTCTCATGGTCGGGAAGCGAACGTTCTAATCGCGTTCATCAATAAATAAATAATGATAATAATGACAAATAAAAAAGAATTATTATTATATCAATAAAATCACTAGAAATATCCGTAAAAATTTCACGGTTTCCATATTTGAAATTTCTGATGAATCCTAATTCTTCAGTTAATGATTAAATAAGCTCATGACGAGTTCTACGGCAAATAAAATATCCGTAGAAATTGTCCCCATCGCATCGTTAAATATTTGAGCTTAACAACTTTAACAACATATTGCAATAACAATATGAATGCTTGTCATTATTTTAAGGAGGATACAAACGAAATGATTTGAAATCGACAACCTTTTACATTTGACTGAAACAGACGTTAAAAAAGATGAGAGTTTTATCACCTCTATCTTCTTTCTTCCTTTTTCTCATTGAAACCAAATAGCGTCTCTGATATGTCTTTTCAGTATTTCCTCGCAATTAAAACGAAATAGTCCATTATTTATGAGGTATTGGCAGGGTGTAACGGATGCACTAAGGAGAAAGCAGAATTCTGATATGATAATCATTATCACCTTTTCGAACATTTACGTGATAGTATCGTTGGGGGACGACACCAGTTTAACCCTTGGAAAATTTAGCATAGCCTGAATATTTAATAATACTCAAATTAGAGGAAAGACAATAAATATTTCATATAAGAAAAAAAAAAAGACCTGATATTGGCTTCCTCAAAATTAAAAAAAAAAAAAGAAAGAAAAAATAACCAGTACCTACTCCCTATATTTGTTAAGGAATGTTCTAATAAAATTAATTGTTGAGGCCATAGGGTCGTTACACTCAGTCTTAGCGACTCTATGGAAATAAAATAATTGATTGATTGATAGGCATCAATATTTTAACAAGCACTTTTAAATAACCTTTGTTATATAGCGTAAATTAAACGACTTATATTAATTTAGTGCGAGCTTTAATTTTACAAATTACATTTTAAAGACTTTTCTAGAGGGATATGTTTTCTTTTGTTATCTGTGAATTGCTATGTATTCTTGGGAACGATAGTGGAGTGGTTTCCTGTTGCCTTCTCCAGGTTTTTGAAATCAAGGCTGAACACCACAGTCTACTCTGTTATTTAAACCTTGGCTAGGAGAAAGAGATAGAGATTCACGTCTTTTCCTAGAGTATGAGAGCAAAAGTGAACGCTACAGATTAGGTCGAAATTTGAACTTGTTTCGCCAATTCCACTTTTTGTGCTGATATTCATCACACTACCTGCACACTATTTCATTAGTATGTAGCAAACATAAAATGACATACTTATCACCGAAAGATGGTTAGTAATGTAAACTTACAGGCAATTATTAACGTGGTGAGTTCGTTTGGTTTATTTATTCTACGGCATATCAACACCTCATTGGGTCATTTAATGCCGACAACTTTTTTTTTCTGGTAATATTTAAGTCTTGTCAAAAATCTATTTCTGTTAATATTTTTTTCCTCAAAAATATATAACTGGTAATATTTTTTCAAAACGTATAGCTGGTAATATATTTATTTTCTTCAAAAATTTATTTCTGGTAATAATTTTTTACAAAGTATTTCTGGTATTTAAACCTATTTTTACACTTTTATAATACTTTCTTACCTCAGTTTCGGGGTTAACTATTTGCCCATAGCTGGGACCCTAACAGGTGCTACCACCTCGGGTCAGGGTGGACCTGGGAACACCAGCAATTAAGAGGTGGTTCCACGCTTTTTAAAATCTCCTGATCAGAGGCCTTGCTGTTGGACGTAGTTTATCGTCTTACCATGGACGCGGATGTAGTTTATCGTCATACCCAGGACGGGTGGTGAGTTCGATCCTCCCTACTGTACCCGTGTGTTAGATTTTGACGTCAAAATCAAACAATGGAATTTGTTAGATGAAAGTGTGCAAATCGCAGGTCAGTGAAAGCGTCATCGGTATTTTTCAAGCTTTTTCACCCGTCAAGATGGGCTTTGCTTCTGCCACAATGTGACCAGTCTGTTCGAGGCAATTTGACTCGCCTGCAACCCCAGAGAGTGGCGTCTCTTCATCAACAACTCACCCAGAAGCCTCACAGCCGTGATTCATAACGGGAACATCTCTACAACCTGGCTCACTCGGTGCAGCTCAAAAAGGCATACAGCAGTATCAAAATCTTGCTAGATGCCTTGAAATATGAAGAGTACTATTGGAAGGTCATCGGAGACTTCAAAATGGTGACCTTTCTGATGGTTCGGCAAGGCAGCTTTACCAAGTTTCCGTGTTATCTTTACCTTTGGGACAGCAGGGACACCACGTCACAATACAATAGGCGGGACTGGCCACAGCAGACCGAGTTCAGTGTCGGGAGGAACAACGTCGAATGGGAGCCACTGCTGGACCACGGGAAAGTATTGTTTCCACTACTGCACTTAAAATTCGGCCTTAATTAAACAATTTGTCACAGATCTAAATAAGGAATCTGTAAGCTTCAAATACTTTCAAAGCTTCTTCCTAAGCTGTCTGCGTTAAAGTTAAAGCCGGTGTCTTTGTCGGACCACAAATACAGATCATTGAATGCAAGAAATTTTCAAATTCTCACACTAGTACGAAAAAGCGGCGTAGAACAGTTTTTTTTGCAGTGGTTCGAGGCTTCCTGGGGAATTGCAAGGCCGAAAACTTAGCAGAGCTTGTTCTGATTCTGCTGAAGACCTATAGCAGAATGAGCTACAGGATGCCTCTCAAAATTCATATCCTTGATGCTCATCTTGATAAATTTAAGAACATGGAGGTGTATTCAGAAGAACATGGCAATTGCTCCCAGCATGATACACTTGACTGTGAACGTCGCTACCAAGAATCGTATGATGAAAGCATGATGGGAGACTAGATTTGGAGACTGATTCGTGAAAGTAATTTACGGTATAAGCGTAAACTGCGAAAAACTACTCGCTTCTAAATTTTTTGTGGTCTCTCTTGTATAATTCTTGAATAAATGAATACTACTTTTGAATCATTTGTAGTTTGCGTGAACGAGAATGTTCTTGTGTAATCCTAGAATAAATAAATGCTACTTTTGAATCATATGTCGTTTTGTTCTTACACTGCGTGAACGAGAATGTTCTTGTGTAATCCTAGAATAAATACTACTTTTGAATCATATGTCGTTTAGTTCCTAGTATGCGTGAACGAGAATGTTCTTGTGTAATCCTAGAATAAATAAATGCTACTTTTGAATCATATGTCGTTTTGTTCTTACACTGCGTGAACGAGAATGTTCTTGTGTAATCCTAGAATAAATGTTACTTTTGAATCATATGTCGTTTTGTTCTTATTTTGCGTGAACGAGAATGTTCACATTCGCCAGTTTTTCTAATGGGAATAATTAAATTTCAGAAATATCATTATCCTGGTCACCAAAGAAAAGTTTGGCAGAAATATTAGCCATTTTTCATACTTCTTATGTGTAAGCAAATAAGAAATAACAGTTGCTACCCAAGGACAAAATCTGTTCACAAACCTTTTTTTTTAATGCTTAAATGCATTTATTAAATCTTTAAATAATTTTTAAAATGATATAATTTAAAATGGCAACGTTTGGAAGTAGTACAAATATATTTAAAATATATTCTTATTGTTACTTCCACCAAAACTGAAAAAGGCACTGTAATTATATTAAAAATAGTCTTACCTTTGTTACGTAGCGAAATTATCAATGGCTGGTCAGATGGAATGTCAGCCAGAAGTACTTGCTTGTTTTGTCTGCAGAATGTTTTTGCCTCGAACCAAGACAACGAAACCGGAATTAAGCAGAAATATCCATTCTCTTTTTGTTCTTCTCTTTGATATGATGATGAGCAGGTGGGTACTTCAGAATTCAATTGATGACACTTTAACTGGGCCACAAAGAAAACTATAGTGATGACTGGAATTAGACAAAGTTTTAATGGAAAGACATTATTGAAGTGGTCAATCAGGAAATACTAACTCTGCAAAAGGTTTCGAATTATTTACTATTATATATATATATATATATATATATATGAAACAATAGATTTGTTAATTCATAATAATGTTGGATTAACAAATCTATAGTTTCATATATATATATATATATATATATATATATATATATATATAATTATTTATTTAAAAATATGATTCCAACGCTACATAGGAGTTCTCATGTTTCAAAACAAGAGCCGAAAACTTCAATATAATTATTTGAATTAAACTGAATTAAAGTACTAAGCTCTGTTCCATCTTCAAGCGAAATTGTTTTTAGAATAACTTATTCCTGAAATTTACGCGTTTTATAAGCATATTCATTATTGAAATTAAGATTACTATGGTAACGGCTAGAGCAATTGTTTAAAGCAATTGTATCGAGCACTATTTAAAAAAAATAATAACAAAAGTACTAAAGAACTTTGGATTATATACCTAACGAGTTCTTTCGTATTTTCTATATATTTTTACACACACACACACACACACACACACACACACACATATATATATATATTAAGCAGAAATATCCATTTCCATTTTGTTCTTCTCTTCGATATGATGATGAGCAGGTGGATACTTCAGAAATAAATTTGTTACACTTTAACTGGGCCACAAAGAAAACTCTAGCGATGGGTGGAATTAGTAGAAGTTTTAATGAAAGACATTATGATTATTGAAGTGATTAATCAGGAAATATTAACTCTACGAAAGCTTTCGAATATTTTACTGTTATATATATATATATATATATATATATATATATATATATATATATGTGTGTGTGTGTGTATGTATCAGTGGGAAATCTAGATCATCAATGTTTGTCAGGATCATTGCAATCTTTAACAAAATATACTATTGCTATAACTTAGATGCTGAAATGATTCCTTTATTCTAACTAAAATATATAATTTTTAAAAATTTATGTAGATGAAATTAAAAAAAAAACATATTGTTATTTTAATATTAATTGTAATAATTCTATAAAATATCAAATAATATATTTTATTTCCTTCTTTTTTACTTGCTTTTTTTCTTTTTTCTTTTTCTTTCTTCTTATCAAGGAAATGTATTTCGGCCAATATTTTGAGGCATGGAGTTAAAACAATTAATTTTGGATCCAGCTGAAATCAAGAATGAAAACGACGCACTACGAAAGATTTTTATTGCTTTGAAATAGATATACTTGAATGTTGACTCACTCGAACTAAGCCCGACCCCCGGAGTCGCCACTGATACATACATACATACATACATACATACATACTGAAATGTTTTGCATTCATGATGACATTTTATGAGTTTGCATTTTTGCTTATAAACATACTGCTCCTGAATTACCAATTATGGTTCTAAAGAGGGCGCTAATATAGATTGGGGCTATCTTAGACTAGCATAAGTTGTTAATAGGGCCGATTGAATTTAAGTCAGCAGTAATAGCCTGGGAAATAAGCGTGCTAAATCATACCCCATAACGAGGCTCTCAATATTTACTAAACTGTGCCTAGTACGGTACAAAGTCACAAGTATGGGACATTCAGTGCTGTACAGTATGCTGTCCATTACTTTGATAAAAGTTGTAATTTACTAAACTTAGATTAGTTTGGCACAAGGCCATCAGTATCGGGCAATAATCGAAACCACGCGAAATCCCTTATAAATTTACTGACTTAATTTAGCACAAGGCCACAGGTGTGGGGCACAGAGTGAAAATGGAATTAATTAATCAGTAGTTATGGTCAACTAGACTAACTTGTTTAGCCATTACCCCCACACTAAGTGGCCTAAATTGATAAGAATTATTGACATTCCAAATTTTATTTAGAAAATTGAACTCCTTGTATGAATTTTATTAAGACGTTTTAATCATTGTATGTGTTTTTCTCCACACTATTTTCTTCGTGTTTTTTTCTTCACAATTCTCTAGTTTTTCTCGGGTATCTGTTGTGTTTTGGAATGTTGTCGAATCTTATTCATCCTCACCAGTTCCATGACCGAGTGTGATCGTAGGGTCGCTGCTCAAATGTGCCCCCAACCAACTTACTCCACATATGTGGGTTGGAAGTTGCAGAGGTATTCACTCATGAGTAGTGTGTCTTTGGCAAGTAAACCTGTCGGAGCCCAAGGTTAAAACAGAATTGATGTCCTCTAGCTTGAAGGTCCCGGTAGGCTTACGGCTATATCACGTTGAAACGCCGCTTCTAGTACGATCACTGAAAAGCAACGTCGAGCCTGGTCAATAGATAGAGAGGCGACTGCTCAGGAACACCAAGTGCTGAAATCTTGGATGTGCAGCTGGTGTAATGGATAACGACATAGAATTGGAAATCGGAGAGCCGAGTTCCAATTTTAGCCGAGAAAAGTATGAATTCACCTCATCTCTTACCAGCCAAGGATTAATTAGTAGAACTAGTATCAGCTAATCGTTATTATCCCCAAAACGTCTTACAACCTAAAAATATTCTGGCTTTAAATAACCTGGAAAAGGTTGATAAGCTGTAGAACAAAAATTAATCAGTCAATCAATGAAGGTTAGGGACACGTGGCAATTGACCTCTTCTCGGGGGAACCCATCGTTGACATCAGCTTAGGAAGCCCTCCACCCCTAGCGATGCAGTGTCATCACCGTACTGGCTATGGAGTCCAGTCTACTCCATTGTGCTAGTTGAACGTTAACCCTACAAGAAGGTTATGGAAAGTAATCCAAATAATAAACTTGGAGAAACAATGCAGTATGTGGAGATTGAAAGAATCTCCCACATACTATGCTCGGATAAGGCACTAAGTAAACCGTATATTGACATTAATAGGTTGATTGAACTCTTAATGGGGTGGGAGCTTTCAGTGAACTCCCGATATCAAAGTTCCGATAGATTGAGAGATGTGAGCGCGTGTGATGCCCAACAAGAGTTTATGAAGTCAACGTGAAGGTCAGTGGAAGTCAGTCCCAAGAACACCGAGACGCAAAAACTGGGCGTGGCGTTCATATGATCAGATAAGCTTGCACTTCAAGAATAAGTTTCTACAACAGATAACTGAGAAAGCCTGGCAGCTACACAACCGAAATGTTCGAAACAAACGATAAAGAGGAGGAAATGGTTTCGAGTAAAACAAATGAATTAATTCATTTTCTTGATATTGTTATCACGATGTTTTGGCCGATTCATTCTTTACGTTTCGTCTGGTGTATAATCTGTAGGTAAAAAAAAAAGAGGTAAAACAACTGTTTGATGAATAGTTTTTTCTTTTATTTTCTTAAAGATTGTACACTTGATGAAGGCCGAGGAATGAACTGTCCGACATTTTGTGGTAACAGTATAAAGAATATGAATAAAAATAATACTTTAATTTTCACTGAAGTGTTAAAAGTCTGTAAGACTAGCTTACTAAACATTATTCTAAAACGTTTCTTGTCTTATTGAAGCTTTGTTTAGTCTGGCACAAAGGCAGAAGTGGTTCAAATCTATTTCAGTAGTAATGATCCTCGAGATTAGCTGGTAATTGTAATGGTGAGATTGATTATCCGAACAGTTAGCGTGACTGTCGGTTTGAACTGATAAAATATTTCTCTTAAAAGTTTTTTTTTTTTTTAAATCGCTTTTTCTAGTATAGGTGTTGTGGGGTGTGGTCCTTCTTAACCTTTTTCTTAAGGTAGTGTGTAAAGTCAACATATTGATTATGTTATTATTTTCTCTTCTAATTACATGTGCAATCCATTTTAGTTGTTACCTCAAGTGGCTCGAGGTGGTGTAATGGTTAGCAAGCCGATCTCGCTAGAACTATTACAACTGAGTAGTGAGTTCGATCCTCACTGGGTGCCTCATACTTTCGGCCTTGTGCCGCATCTGAGCTACGCTTGAAAAATCTCTGCACCTCGGCGTGGTGTAATGGTTAGCAAGCTTGTCTCGCTAGAACTATTACAACTGAATAGTGAGTTCGATCCTCACAGGGTGCCCCATATTTTCGGCCTTGTGCCGCATCTGAGCTCCGCTTAGAAAATCACTACTTCAAGTGATGCGGGTTTTGTTGCTTTATTATCCAAGTTCTTTCCGATTTTGCAACACCAGTCTATAAGATCTGGAGCATTAAACCACGTGGAAATGCATTCGTTATTTTCTAATAATAGCTTAGATTGTCACTAAACCGGAAGTGTGTGTGTGTGTGTGTGTGTCACTCAGTGATTAATAGTAATGATAAGCTCATCTTTATATTCCACCTTATAATTTATTATTTAAGGAAATACTTACCGAAGATACCAGAGATATCTCGCTGTCTGTGTCGGCAAATATACATTTTTCTTCTGCAGTCACTAGAATGAAATGAAATCACTTTTTGATTAGAATGATTAAGCACGAATTCTATAGATAATATGAATTGACAATATCTTTTTCTTCTATATGCCATGATCCTTCAGACGTGAGTGATCATGGCTCTCCCCAATTTCCCGTCATTTGTAGCACTTAGTAAAGTTTGTCCTTTTGCAATCTCTCCAAATCCCTGTTCGGCCAACCATTTAGACGAACTCGTCAGCTAGAATATGCGCTGCTTTCCTCTGTTCCTCTTTCCTTCAATATGTCTTGTGAGTGTCAAATTTTCCAAGCCCGCTTCCCTTATTATATATCCTAGAAATTTCAACTTATAGTGAATGAAAAATGTATGTCACATATTGATAACTAGCTTAAAAGCCACCATGTCGCGTGGCATTTAAGACAGCTCCTGCGGAGGGTTCTTGATTAGGCCTTCATCGCAATAGGGGAGGGTGAAGCAGACGCTATAGGCAATAATAAACTATAGAAGAACTCAAAATTGATCGCTGCATTTAAGTATTGCATTAATATTCAAGCTTACCTTTTAAAAGATCAACGATAATTCTTCTGTCGCCACCTTATTTAAAGACAATTTGATGTACGTAGGTCCTTACTTTCTGTACAAACAATTATTTTTTATTTCATAAATGACTTTCTCTGGATTTTGAAATTGATTTCAATTATTCCCAAATTTATTTCCACTTTATAAAAATTGTTATCGTACGAAAAATTCGTCGCAAAAAAAAAAAAAAAAAAAAAAAAATCACGTAAAAATATTGCCAAAAACAATCTTAGTAATGAAAACTTGGGAATCCAAAATTTCAGAATTGCAGGTCCAGAGCTGGCCTGGATTTTTTTATTTAATTTGCTTACGGAGTCGACCTGATTCCAAAATGGTATGATATGTTGGGCTACGACCTCTAGGAGGAAAGTTGAAAAGGTGTGACACAGTGACACACTGACATTCGCATTTATTATATAGATGTAGGAGAACACACACACATTTATAGTGAATGAAAAAATGTGTGTCATATATTAAGAACTAGCTTAAAAGCCGCCCTATCGGCTATTGTTTTTTAAACAGTGTAAATCTACATCTATTGGCCTGTGTGTATTCGCTTTGTTATAACCCGCAAATGAAAAGGCCGGTAGACGTAGGAGTACACTCTTAGAAGAACAGGAATATCGATTGAAACATGTGCATCTGGTAAATATAACGTTTAAAGTATTAATATATATACGTATTAATATATGCAGTGTGCGATGGATAAATTGTCGTCTAAATTACGCAAAATTGAAAATAACACTAACAACTCATTTTAAGACATATTTACCAAAATTACACAAAAATATCTTGAAATATTAGGTTGGTGCAAAAATAATGATGTAATAATGTCGTTTTTTGACGTTAAAAAATACGTCAAAAACGACATTATTACGTCATTATTTTTGCACCAACCTAATACTAAAGAGTAAATTTATTCAATAAAATCACCATTGGCTTCAACCACGGCCTCTAGACGACTTCGAAATCTCCTGCAACTCTTCTGGACAGTCTCCTTATTTAAGTAGTTGAATGCAGCCATAATCGTTGCCTTTAGTTCATCTTTGGTGTTACAAGGAGTTTTGTTGGTCTCTCGCTCACCTACGACCCACACATAATAATCAATGGGGATTGCAGTCTGGTGAGTTAGGTGGCCAGGTGATAAAGGGTGATATGGTCGCAGAAATAGTCTGACTGATATGACTGGGTCCTCCTGCTTGTGTGGCATGGTGAAGAATCCTGTTGACAGACATAGGGTTTTCCAGCAGCCACCCTCTTGACCCAGAGCAGCACTACCTCCTCAAGACACTTGATGTAGGTCTCCGTCCGTGTTGAGTTTGAGGCCTTGTGGCAAGATGAAAGGAGTAATCACCATTAGACTCATCGCTTTCCGAATCTTCTGCACTATCCTCAGATTGACACCCAAACACTCTGAAATGTTCGTATTGGAGCTTCCGGCGCGAATGTCAAGCAGTACAATATGCCGTTCCCAAATTTCTGGCGGAGTAAATTGCATCATGGTGCTCTTTTTTTCACAGTTGGTAACCAACTGACCATACTATACTGTGCAATCGAAAAAAAAAAAAAGACCAAATAACGCGCATGCGCTAAAATAAAAATATAAAATGGCGACAATTGAAGTCAATACTCAGCGGCAACAGTCTGTTTCATGCTTAAACGCAGTCTTCGGGCGATGTCCTGAAGATTTTGTTCAAGCATGAAGCAGACTATCGCTGTTGGGTGTTGACTTCAATGTCCACTAGGACCAATCATCTCCATTCTCTTCGTACCACATTAGTAAGAAAGAAGTTCCATTTGGACAGCTTCTTTCTAAAAACTGCTACTTTCTGGAGTAGACTCCCGGAAGGATACTTCCTCGATAACTCCAATCTTAACCTCTTCAAGTCTCGGGTTAACCGTTACCTTTCTTAAATATTCTCACAAACTGCACTTCATACCACCTCCCCGTCCTTCTCCCACGCTTATTCAAAAACCTCATTCAGTAACCCCCTACTTTGAGTGGCTCTTGGGCGTTGCATTGAGTTAACTTTGGTAAAAGGAATAACATTACTAATGTAATAAAAAACTATAGAAATCAGAGGAAATAAATATTAGTAATAATTCTATTCTATAATATAAAAAAAGCGACTTTATATTAGGTACTTCCAGTAATTCACTGAAAAAAGAGGATAGCATGATGAAAAGGGGCCCTAAACTTGATAAAAATAAGTTTTATCGTCAAAATATTTATGCTTTTATTAAGAGGAAAGGCCGAAGTATTTTTTGATTATTTTATTAAATTTTTTAAACCTTTCTAGCACGTTCGAAATTTTAGTTGAAAATCTTGTTTTTCTTGCATCAGCGAGAGAAGGAAAGGTTAATATTAGGACATTTAGCGCCTTTTTTTCCGACAAAAAACACATTGATTTGGGAATTCTTGCAAAAATCAAATAATTGTCGGAACATTTTAAAAAGAATTTTGAATTTTTTTTATATGTATAAACGTGCCGATTTTCTATTATACGATCGACCATACACGAATAATAAGAAAATAAGAGCGATAACTATAGTAATTTTAAAGCCGGAAATACTTAAAATCCAATAAAACATTAGATTACAGAGAATGTTTTTTTAAATTTTTAAGATTACTGAGTACTTAAAAATTATATATGAAATGCGGTCATGTTAATTCAATTACTTTTTTTAACGCCTAAAGCTACCACCAGAATAACATTAGATAAATATCAACTGTCATCAACCCGCGAATGCCTTAAATAAACAACTACTGTCTGGTGAAAAACATTTTTTTTTTATATTTTAAACTTAAAGTAAATAATATTTGTTTCAAATAAGATTAACTATACTTAAAAATCAGCTAATATTCCTTAAAGTTTCAGAAAAGTATATTTTATTTTTGGAAGATTTTTAATAAAGAGAATAGCATTGTGATGAAAGGCGGCTAAAAAGGGCGATAATCAAGTATTTTAGCAAAAGAAATCAAAACATTCTCTTCAGACAATTTAAATTAGTTTTAAATTAGTTTTTGAAATACGGCAAAGTATTTTGCCTATTGAAAATATTAAATTTAATCTATTTACTTGAAATTAAAACTGAAATAAAAGCTTCAAGAAAGATTTTTTTCTTTTTAAAATTTCATTTAAATTTTAGGTATCGCTTTCTTTTTGAAGGTGTCTACTTTATATATTTATTGGTTACGCTCCTAACCTTCCATATTTAAGAGAAACTGTTTATGTTAACACGGACTTAGTCCACTCGAAGTTATCATAGTTTGAAATGGTTAGCCAGCGTGTCTCGCTTGGGCGATTACAAGTGAGCTCGATCCTTTCAGCCACATATAAGTTACGCTTAGAAAAATCATTATAACAATAAGGTAGGTAATATATTGTTTTTTTTTTGTTGCTTTTTTTACTTCTGTTGTTTTGTATTAGCTTTCTTGGTATAATTTTAATTTTTAATGAGTGTCTCTTGGGCCTTGAATTGGGTGAACACTAATATAAAAATCCCCAAATCAATACTGGAGGAAACAGTATTAATTTAAGCTTTTATCTTCCTTTTTGATTTATAAAACGTATTTAATTGGTTGCTTTATTTATTTGTTTTTGAACAACGTTCTTCGAAAATATAGTGCACCCCAGGAGGATCGAACTCGCTATTCAGTCATAATTGATCTTGCGAGACAAGCTTGCTAACCATTACACCACGTTGAGGTACCCGTCTTCTATGTGCCGTAACCCTTCAGGAATTGGGTGATAATGGCTCTCCAGGAGTTCCTATCCCTTGTAGCTCTTAGCAATGTTTTGTCTTTTAATAATCCCGCCTATTCCATGTTCTGCCATTCATTTATATAAGCTTAGAATCATTCTGAATATTAAATTTTCAGTTCCTTCAACTTCAACGCTAATGGCTCCCAAAAAACCAATCTCGTGTTTCTTCATACAATTCTTGTTTCGACTCGCGAAAAACCACAAGGGATTTTGAACTTATTGTGACACCCTGTTATCTGAGTCCATTTAATCCCTTGGGAGCGGTTGACAAGATATCTCGCGAGAAATTTATTTGTTCTTGGATCTTTTTACTCTGGTATTGAATCGAAGATATTGTAAGAAAGTGGATGGGGATTAAGGTTTAGGGTTAGTGGACGGGGATTAAGGGTTAGGGTTAGTGGATGGGGATTAAAGCAATGATTGATTGGCTTTTGCGGCTTATTACTTCTTTACAGGTTATTTAAAACCAGAAAATATTTTTAGATTGTAAGAATTTTGGAAGGATATTAACAATTTAACCCATAGCTGGGAGGTGGATTCATACCGTGTGGTTAGTAGAATGTTTTTGGATGTCGGGGGCACCGAATGATGTGGGGTCACTCACATCATAGTAGCAGAAATAGACTCGTGTTCATGGGAAATAAAAAGATACAGGAAATAAAACATACACAGAGATAACAGTAAAGGTAATGTAAATAGTGAACAGTAAAGGTACGTTAAATTGCACATTAATATCATACAATTTATTTATTTTTATGTGTACCGGCGTGTGTATTTTGGTTTGAAATGCTTCATGTTGCATGCAATGAAAAAAAAAAGCACTTTCTTCGTATTACTACACGCCATGTCACACAGAGAGAAGTTGGACGCGTGTTGACTGTCCCAAGGAAGTTGGCGAAGAGGTTGAATTCAAAGTCTTTTCGGCGCGATGTCCGTATTTCCGGTAGGAACAGTTTTTGTTGCATGCTGGGAGAATTTTTATTATCTTTATTTAATTTATTTTAAACACGGTTTAAATATTGTTATTTTATTTTATTTTATTTATAATAATTATTATCATTTTATTTTTATTTATTTATAATAATAATGTTCCTACATCTTTCACAAGCTTAAGTGAATATAACGAACCCATCGAGAATTGGAACTCTGCTCTCCAATTTCTAATTCTAAATCATTAGCCATTACACCACCCGCACATCGAAGCTTACAGCACCTGGTATTCCCAAGCGGTCACCAATCTAGGTTGTGACCAGGTTTGACATTGCATAACTTCGGTGATCGCACGAGAACCGGTATTTCAACGGGATACGGTCGTAAGCCCATGAAAGCAATAAAAACGATATTGTTCCTAAGCAGCAAACAAGATATTTCCGTTTCCTGCAGGTAGGGCACCGCAAAACAAATTTGTATCTGTGTGTGTGTAGTGTGTATGTGTGTGTCTGTGTGTAGTGTGTATGTGTGTGTCTGTGTGTAGTGTGTATGTGCGTGTGTGTGGGGGGGGGCGGTAGCTGAATCAGATGTTAAATGTTACGGGGTGCTAAGTCAGATGCTAAATTTTAAAGATTCTTGATTCTGTATTCTTATCTGATACTCTCATAAATTATTTTTTTAAATATATTATTTTACGGTAAACCTATAGACTTTTTCTTGCATATAAGATTTATATAAAAGTTTTAGCAGCTAATGTTTTGAAAAACAAAAACACACACAAAACAATACAGTAAATGAAGTTTTCTGATTTATTTTGAAAATTAATGACAGTAATTGTTTTAGACAAATGATACAATTCCGTTGTCAGAGATTGGGTCCATTTTATCTTCTCTTTAGTTTTCAGTTCTAACAAAAAAATGGAATGACTCGAGCCCCTTCAGACCCCACTCATTCATAGTGCCGGGGATATACTGAATATAGCAATCAACACTGCATAGTGACTGTCAGTTTCATGCCTCAAACGATCTTCACACCAAGTGCCACTAGTCTTTTGGTAATATCACTCCCTCTCTCCTCCACCACTCGCCACTTGCGACCGAAACCACCGTAGCAAATTTCTAGTCAGATGAGGCTGTGCTCCTATTACCCTATTATGGTTAACATCTATCTATCTATCTATCTATCTATCTATCTATCTATCTATCTATCTATCTATCTATGGGAGTCTGATCACTATCTATCTATCTATCTATCTATCTATCTATCTATCTATCTATCTATCTATCTATCTATCAGTGTCTGATCACTATCTATCTATCTATCTATCTATCTATCTATCTATCTATCTATGAGTGTCTGATCACTATCTATCTATCTATCTATCTATCTATCTATCTATCTATCTATCTATCTATCTATCTGAGTCTGATCACTATCTATCTATCTATCTATCTATCTATCTATCTATCTATCTATCTATCTATCTATCTATCTATCTGAGTCTGATCACTATCTATCTATCTATCTATCTATCTATCTATCTATCTATCTATCTATCTATCTATCTATCTATCTATCTGAGTCTGTTCACTATCTATCTATCTATCTATCTATCTATCTATCTATCTATCTATCTATCTATCTATCTATCTATCTGAGGCTGATCACTATCTATCTATCTATCTATCTATCTATCTATCTATCTATCTATCTATCTGAGTCTGATCACTATCTATCTATCTATCTATCTATCTATCTATCTATCTATCTATCTATCTATCTATCTATCTGAGTCTGATCACTATCTATCTATCTATCTATCTATCTATCTATTATTACTATAAAAGTTTTCTGAGATGAGAAGCATATTTTGTTTAATGATTTTCGACTGCTCAGGTCGGTAGATGTTAATTTGACTGTTAAAGGAAACATTAATCGCTACTCAAATACGTGTAGCTACAAAAATATGACGTTTATATATATATATATATATATATATATATATATATATATATATATATATATATATATATACCACGAGTTGACCAAAGCTTTGTGAGTGAAATTGGGTAGATGGAACTCTTGAGGGCCGTTGAGAGCTGTGCTAGCCAAAAAAAAAAAAAAAAGCCACAAGTCAGCGTGGCAGAGGGCTTGAGCATTCTGGGTTTGTTCAAATTGTTGATTACGCTAGATAACATGCTCTTTCCCAGATACTGTAACTAAGGTCTGCTCAGCATAGTTGCAGTATGAACCACAGGTGGGCTCTGAGAGTATTGAGCAAGCAAAATGTGCCTGAGCGAGCGTCTGCACTTTGGATTGCTCTAGTAGACGGGCATCTTCGAATGTTAGTGACCAGCTATATATATATATATATATATATATATATATATATATATATATATATATATATATATATTTATATATATATATATATATATATATATATATATACCCTCCAATTCGCCCCACCTATCAAACCTAATATTCTCAAATAAATTATTACATGCACAAACAAAGCCCCCTGTCATCCCCACGATGGTACCATATATAATCAAACAAACGGAGTCCGTATGGGTAGCCATACTATATGACTCATGTTAAAAACAAACATTTTCAAAAACCACGAAAAACCTAAAATTTATGTCCGGTAAGTAGGCGGTATTTTCATTATAGCCAACAGCAAAAACGAAACAAAAGACAATAAAACTACGTCTGAACCCATACCACATATAACAATCCTGTTTTAACATTTATATAAGAATTTAGGGATAACAAAAGATTCTATTTCTCGACATTCTCGCAGAATCCATTAAAAATATATTTACCACTTCATTATATAAAAATCCACGAGTAAAACTTCGGCCATCTCAATTATATTAGCTAAGTCCATTTAGATATAAATTAGAGGTAATGAAAAAACTTCCTAACGAGAGCGAAAGAGGTCCCATTCACGCACTAGCTATTCATTAAAGAATTTAGTAACATAAAACAAGCGATAGTTAACAACACTTTTCCAAACTGTTATGTCAGGTCAATCTAAGATGCGACAGGTATCACCTAACCCATTACTCCTGCCGCATGGTCGGGTCATTTGCGGCTAAACCGGTTCATCCTTCTGATTTAGAGGGTGGTTATATTATGTATACAGTATATACGTCATAGAGATCCAAATTAAATGGTTTCTTTCAAAGCTAAGCAATAATAACAGAGTTCACCCGAAAATAATATTAATATATGTTATCAAAAACAGATGCACAGACATTAGAAACAGGGCGTATTCACTTTAAGGATTATATAATATACATCAGTCCGATTGAACAAAATATAAATAACAAGTTAATTAAGTATTAATAAATATTAAGAACATCCAACCTTATCATCAGCAACAAGAACTCGCCCGCGAAATGAAAACTCTATCAGACTAACATTATTTATGAATTTAAATGTCCCATAGGGAATTGCGTTCTTAACGAAACCAAACTCGGAAATATTATGCCGGACACACTATTTCTTGGCTATTAAGACGGTTGACTCTATATCTCTCTGACGAGAGCTCTATACGGACGCATTTAAATCAGCATGGAATCGTTCCTATTTCCATACTCTAAATCCTTGCCGAGAACACAAATATGATGCGCACTTTTAACTGCATGAATAGTTTGCAAGTAATGGAAGCTCTTATTATAAAAAAACCCATAAAAAACAACCCTTTATAGCATCAATTATGAACACAGCTATAACATACTGACCATATCCAAGAATTAAGTATACTTTTCAGCAACTTTTAAACTGTCTAAAATATCATTTATTATAGTAGTATAAGTTTAATCCTTGAAAATGACGCGTTTCGTTCACTGATGGACTTTATCAAGGCAGATACATTAATCTTATTTTGCAACAAGTATTTATACACAGAAATAAATATGAGTTTTCAGATTTTTAAATTAAGAACGTTCATAAATATATTAAGACTAACTGAAACTCAAGGTATACTATGGAGGATGCTAAGTGATATAATTTAATGACGAAATAATTTGGATTTGAAAGAATGTGCACAACAAAATTTTAATTTTAATGTCAAACAATATTACAAAAACACCAAAAACACTTAACATGGAACAAAATTATTGGCCTCTTGCCTGAATAATCAACAATGTAACCTTTATTCTTGATTATTGAGTTTAATCATTTTTGATAGTTCCTTACAAGATCACTACACACACTGATATGTATTTAGTTCCCTTCTTCCATGGCAATAGCTTTTATTTCCTCGAAATTCAAAGGATTCTTTCTCTTAGTTTTTTTCTTCAAATATGCCCATAAATTTTCAGTTCAAGTCAGGACTTTATGAGGGGTACGCCAATACCTTAATTTTGCTGAAATGTATTTTGTAACAATTCTTGCCGTGTGTTTCAGGTCATTGTCATGGAATGTCCAGTGAGGCCCCAATGACACCTTTTGTGCACTTTGTTTTATATTATTTTTAAGAATAATCAAATATTGCTCTTTATTCATGATGTCCTCTACCCTCACTAGTTCTACTGGTGCAGAAGCAGCAAAACATCCCCCCCAGAGCCGAATGCGTCCACCACCGTGCTTAATTGTAGGGAGGCTATATTTTGTTTTGTGTGTTTCATTCATTTTCCTTCATACATAATAGGAATTCATGTGACCAAATAAATCTAGTTTGATTTCATCTGACCATAAGACAAAGTTCCACTATTTACCTCCATCTTCCATTTTAGATTTTTAGACTTAAGCAAGGGAGTTTTCCTTGATTGATAAGCTCTAAGTCCTGCTCGATAAAAGCATCTAGTGACTGTTTTCGTCGATTCATTCAACCCTGATGTCTTTACATCATTGACATTGTCCTTTGTCGTTAAGTGAGAATTCTTCGAGACATGTCTAACAATTTTCCTTTCCATTCTCTCAGAAATTAACCGTTTTCTGTCAGTCCTTAATTTATTCTCATACAATGAGTTTCGTTTTATTTCGTGCTAATGCTACTAATATTGATACAGAATCAGCTATTTATGGTAAATTCAGTAAGTACTTGCAAATATTCGCATTTCTGTCCACAATTATATATATATATATATATATATATATATATATATATATATATATATATATATATATAAGTAAAGGGTTGGTGTATACGCAATAAATTCCAATAACCAAAAAATACTATTTTTAAAAGAGTGCTCAATAGTATAGAAAATATAATTTATTGAAAATTATAACATAAATATAAATAAAATCACTACAAAAATAGTCATTTTGTTTCAACATTTCTGATGTTTTATCAAATGATGGTATTGAATATCATCACTTGATAAGACACCAGAAGTCTTGAAACAAAATGGCTATTTTTGTAGTGATTTTATAACATGTTTATATTTTCGAATAAATGATATATGTATGTATGTATATATATATATATATATAGATAGATAGATAGATACATACATACATACATACATACATACATACATATATATATATATATATATATATATATATATATATATATATATATATATATAGAAGGTATTGTTCAGTTATTGAGTGAAAAAAATTAACACTGGAAATTGTGAAAAGCTTGAACAGATGGGGGAACAATAAAAAAGAAATTCATACACACACACACACACTCACACACGCACACACATAGAATCTATCTTACATATCTATAAGTCTAGCATTCGTCCATGGTTAGAATATTGCTGCCATATATGGTCCAGTGCCACTGCTATTTTGCCTTGAGCTCCTCGAAAAGATCCAAAGAAGAATCTGCAATATTATTGGTCATGATCTGGTGGCTCAGCTTTAGTTACTTTTCCACCGCCGTGTTTTTTTATAAATACTTTCATGGTAATTGTTCGAATGTGCTCTTCACTGTAGTACCTAGACTTTTTGAATTTATGCGCAGTACTAGACTGGAGTCGAGATCTTGGCAATTTCCTGCAGAGCTGGCTAGATGTAACCATAAATTCTATGCTAATTTTTTTTTCGCACTTCTCGTCTGTGGACCTCCCTTCAGGCTCCATGCTTTCCAGCCAACTTTAATACAGAAAAATTTAAATGCAATGTCCTCCTGTTTGCTCTTTTATCTGTTCCATCTAATTCTTCCACACCCTGTAACTCCTTGTCTATTAATGGCTTTACTGCTTTGCATGGGGTGATATCGATTATGGCATATTAGTTTTTTTAAGTTTTCTCAGATTTCTTTTTTTTTGTTTTCAGATCTTGCCATTTTTTCAATTGATTGTATATATATATATATATATATATATATATATATATATATATATATATATATATATATATATATATATATATAGTACAGGTGATCGATCCGTTGGTATATTATCCGGGTTGATCCTAGTAATATTAATTATTAAAACTGATCCTCAGAGAGGTCGATTTTTATTTTAACAGACTATATGTATTTTTTACAGCAGTATATATATATATATATATATATATATATATATATATATATATATATATATATATATATTTGGTTGGATAGATGTGAGTTTGTGAAACCCAGGGTCACAAACTCACATCTATCCAACCAAATATGTTAGCTCTATCTCTGATATTGAGCGCCTTCTAATAAGTACCATAATATAATATATAAATAATTATACATATATATATTTATTTATATTTATATACACTTTTCACACACACACACACACACACACACACACACACACACACACACACACACACACACACACACACACACACATATATATATATATATATATATGAATTCCTGAAGTATGGTTTCTGAAAAGTGCTTTTATTAT
This sequence comes from Acanthosepion pharaonis, assembly GCA_903632075.3. Lineage (NCBI taxonomy): Eukaryota > Metazoa > Mollusca > Cephalopoda > Sepiida > Sepiidae > Acanthosepion > Acanthosepion pharaonis. The sequence continues at coordinate 3,535,271 of CAHIKZ030003402.1, read as the reverse complement.
TGATCAGTAGACATTTCTTGCATATGGATCTTTTAAGTTTTCTTAGATTTCTTTTTTCTTTGTTTTTCTGATCTTGCCATTTTTTCAATTGATTGTGTGTATATACATACACACTCACATACACACACATATATATAAACACACACGCACACACACACATATAAACACACGCACACACACACACACAGATATATATATATATATGACTTCAACTGCATGACAATTTTCGGAATGTAAGACGACCCCTGTTAAAGTCCAAGGATAAAAGCAAAAATTTAATTCTGTTGACATCGCTCTGCTGTCCTCTGAGAAAAGTAGTTTCTGATCATTTCAATTAGACGAGAGTGTAGGCATAAAAAAGCATTGCAACATTTCTGAGGTAACGCAATGAACATCTACAAATTACAAAGCAGAACATCGAACACCGAGCTAACATTCCTGAAGCTTTCACTAGGGGTGCTGTTTCTTGTCCCAAAATCTGTGTGCGTTCGTGTGTATTCATTTTTGAAATATGCTTTCAGCGCCGTAGAATATATCTTGAAATTTTCTTCTGAACGCAGTCTTTTCATACTCTAAAAAAAGGGAATATTTGCACATATCTCTTAAAGGTGTTAAAATCCTACGTTTAAAACTTCATTCAGAATCGAACTAAGTAGAAAATAAATAAATTATTATTTGACAAGAATTAAGACGAAAGACAGGATCTTATAAATCTTGGGATTATCAAGTAGTCCGTCATAATAAACTTGGATTAAATTGCATTCTTTAATCATTTTTATTTCCAAGGCGGATTAATCTTATTAAGCGCTCGGCTAACAATACCCGGAAAAGAAATTCTAGAATCAAAATCTTTTGGTTTTTTCAACGAACGATAAGTTACTGCCAGCGTTTTAAAAAATCATTAACGACTGTTTCACTCGAACAGAACATGTTTATCTAACATAAACTTATTGCCTGTTAATCAGACATTCTTTCACGTGAATCCCATAACAATAAAAATGAAACGGTTTAAATATTACTTTTGTTTTTACAAGTAAATAAGCCATTTGGTCATAAAATGCAGATTTTGTGCTTTATTTATGAATCCTGTAATTCATTAAAGTTTTAGCGATACCAGATCTCCAGCATCCATAGTAGCAGGGTGCGTGCCTAGTGCAAGACGGTTTGACAAAGGCCATCTCATTTTAAGGCAGGATTTGAATTCAGAATTGCTCTTCTCTTAGACTGGTTGTCCTATAAAAGCTAAAAGCTAAGACTGGCCTACTATTTGAGAGGATATAAATTTGTTTTTCTTTTCCTAGATTAGCTGCAAGCCAAGGCAAGAGAATCTAATCTGCACTGCTACTTAATTAGTCGTAAGAAGTTGAATTATGTTTATTCCAAGGAAGTTAATGCGAAGTGGACGTAACAGATAACTCTCTTCAGGGTGATTTTTTCTCCTAGACTGGTTGTCCTAAAAAAACTAAATGGTCATGTCTGGACTATTTTTTTTTTTTTTGGTGGGGGGTGGGGTTCTTAAATTCAGAGTAGACTAAATGCAAATCAAGGCAAACGAGTGAAATATACCCTACTATTTAATCCATAGCCAGAAGAAGAAGTATTACTGCCGTTTAGAAGGGCATTAGTACGAAATGAACCAAATAGATTCGGTTAGAATTTGAACTCGACTCGCTGATTCCATCACCCACACCGATAACCGTTAATTTCTTTTAGGAAGTGAACAAATATTTTTTCTACGTTTCAAAGCAAAAATAATATTTAAAGATAATAATGCTTGTCTGTTAGTAGTTTTTTTTTTTTTTAAATATTTGAACGAAGTACAGCAATCATTGAATAATACATAAGTCGGACAATCTATACATAAGCCGCTAATATTTCGTTGTCGATGTAACGGGTAAATTTATGGGAACTTGATACTACATGGTAATCACCAATTTTAGAGATTGAAAATATACAATCAATGATATTGTCTATAAAGTAAGAAGTAGTAATATTGTTATGAAATGTGTTTAAAAGACAATCTATAAAATCTTGACCTTTTATAATTTCCAGTTTAAATCGTTTATACTTATAAAAACGTCATTTTAATGAGATTCAAATATAAATTATCTAAGAGATTTTTCACTTATTTAATAATTATTGTGACCATTTTCGGTAGATAATATATCTTTAGCATTCCATAATTTCTAGTTTACACTCGTTTACGCTCATAAAGGAGTCACTTTAATGAAATAAATATATCAGTTGATTATAGGTGATAAAATAATTTGATTTTTTTATAGAAACCTTTTTTTTATATAAGGGTGTTCCAATAACTTGACCCGATTTTAAATGTGAATTAAGTTTAAAATCGGTCCAAGTTATTGGAACACGCTTTACTTCCCGTCTATCGAATTTCGCTTCGATCAAGGAAAGTTGAAAATAATATTAAGCTCAAACCTCGGGATGGGGGTGTTTCTCCGCAGGCAATACCTCTACTTTGGTTGGGTGCTGTGTTTATTGTCAGATAACAGAGTACTATCCCTTATTTCATTGACTAATTTGACAAGAAAATTATGTATAAAATGAAAATTAAAAAATCTTTTGCAAACGTAGGAAGAAAATCCGGATTTATTCAAATCACATTAGATTGCAATAATTTTCTCTCGAAGGGCGACCCAACCGGTCATTGTGTCGTCTTGAATTTCATATATATTTAAAACTTCAACAAGCAAAACAATAAAAGATAGTTGGTGAAACAGTCGTGTAATTGCCAGATGACGGCGTTGGAGCCCAGGAAAAAGCCAAGATGTGGAATGATAGGTCTTATTGTCAGGCGGGCAAGCCGTTTATAATTGAAACTTGGCGCATCTCAATCTTTTTACACTTATTTGGCCTTCTAATCTACTAAGCTAAACCCAGAATGTATCAAAAGCAATAATAATTTGTAACATGGATTCACACTGAAAGAAATAAAACCGATGTAATTGCTTGAATTATTATAATAACTAATGAGTTTTTAAAACAGTAGTAAATATTGTTTTTTCACTGGAGATCAAGTATTAAAAAGGTAAGTCTCTTCAATATCTTAGAAGTTTTCCAAGTATTTTAGTGCTATCTATCTGGTGTCTCGTAGCACATAAAACCTCTTGGTCGGACGCTAAAACGTGGTGTAATGGTTAGCAAGCTTGTCTTGCTAGATCAATTACGACTGAGTAGTGAGTTCGAACTTCACTGAGCACCCTATACTTTCGGCCTTGTGCCACAAAAAATCTCTTGGTTAGGTTTCTGTAATCGAAATTGTTCCATGGTTTGGGATGATTCTGAGGAATCGGGTAAGCCATAAAGGATTGATGGCGGATTGAGATGAGTTGGCTTCATATCTTTCCCAAGAGACTGAATGCAACGAACTCGACTGGAATTCGAACCTGACTCGCCGATTTCACGTGCCAAGCCGCTACCGATTATATCATTCACTCATCTCTCAGTATTATAGCTGGTAATAATTATAGTGTCGTTTGGATTGTTTCAAGTCTTTCATGGATTTTCAATTTCTTTGCAATGCTATTAAAAAACAACAACAACACAATTTTCATGCTCCGTCATTTTATAAATTCTTTTTCTAAGCTGGATATGTCTTATGACCTTTTCGTTTTTTTTGTTTTTTTTTTAATTTCTCTCTGTGGTTTACTGGGACTATGACAACTACGACGTGACACGTTTTCTTCTTGTTTATAATTACCGAATGTAGTCTGGATTGGAAGATTCATTTTAATTTCAAATCATTTCCTTCAAGAGATATTGGCTTGTGAATATAACATTGACCTGCATGGCCAAATTTCAGTCATTTGCAAAGTTCCATTTCTCTCCAGCTATGCCTATTTTTTTGTACTTCTTTTTGTAATTATTATTTTGCCGTTTATTTCGGCCTTAATATAACTGGTTATGAAAGATAAATTTCAGGCGGTTTAATACATTTATATGATAATAAATAATTAGAAGAAGAAGAAGAAGAAAGCTGCCCCTATTTTATAACTTTAGTACACGATGTCAAAAGCGATTGTCGGTGGTATGGCAGTAGAGGTTGAAGCTTCCAGCCAATGTCCCCCAAATCTTTTCTCTCTTTACAAGTAACATTCTGGCAAAATAGCGTCTGACTTGAAAGTGCGTACGAAACAGAGATTTGTCACTGAATTACTCCATGCAGAAAAAAAAGCACCCATTGACATTCATCGATGCTTGCTGAACGTTTATGAAGACAGTCTTGTGTCGACATTAGCAACAGCAATGTGTAAGACAAGCCATGTTCTAGTCGGTCCCGCACAGGTATCAACACACGAAATGATGGGCGCCTCAAGAATGCAGAACCAATGGTGACGACTATGCGGAAAAATAATGTTTTGTTGCTGAAAATCTGCTCTATCCAACTGTACGATCGGACTGATTATGTCCGCTGTTGCTTCCTGGGAAATAGATTGGAAGTGTTATTTTCGAAGCGGTAACTCTCTAATAATTTACAAAAATAATATTAATAACCTAAACGGAAATGAGCTATAAAAGGTATCATAATTTTGCTAAAAACCTGAAAAGTACGCGTTATATGAAAGTGACTGTAGTACCCATAATTATTGGAGTACCTGGAACAGTCTGAAAAATCTTTGCAAAACAACTAGAAGAATTAATTTCCAAAAAAAAAAAAAAAAAAAAAAAAAGATGACAATATCTAGACGACATCATAATCAAGACATCATTATTAAAATCAGCTAGAATATTATGGAGAGTGCTGGGCGGTTGTGGCATCTTGTTGTCACCTTTTATTTTTTACAATAATGTTCACCCTGTACATCACCCAAGAACCACTCGAAGTAGAGATTTACAGAACTAATCCACAGAGAACGCCTCCAGATGCTACTTGTGCGGAAATACATTATTATTAATAATAATAATAATAATTAAGATGAGAATGATAATGAATATTTTCAATACGTAATCAATGATTATGGATCTTTTCATTTTAATATAAGGATATTGTCTCTGTACATTCTGAAATTGGCGTATTGTTTGTTGGTTTTACTTTCTAACTTTCTTTACGAAAAGCAGTGGTTAAATTTGATAGATAAATAAATCAAAACCTGAGATAAAAACGAATATGAGATATAAAACCAAAAATCCTTCATGAAAAGAAGCTTTTGGCATTTCACGAAACGAATGAAAGATATCTGCATAAAATACCAGACGAACGTATAAAATGATATTTCGTCTTCTTTAAAGCAAAATATAATAAAAACTCACCTTTGTTTTTGCTTGTATAACCAAAAGAGAATGACGAATATACATATATATATATATATTTACTTTTGTGTTGTTTGACACTTTTCACTTCTGTCTTTATTTGCTTTTTGCGTCATACTTTTGTATGCTGCCTTGTATGAGTGAATCACCATATATAAGTAAGAGAAAGAATCAAATCCATCATTTAATAAACACCATAATCTTGCTCTTCTATTCTGGATTCCTTTTCAGTTAGTTCCCATTCTTCGGGGAGCGTTGTAAGCAAATACAGTGAACAATAGGTTGTAATGTCAGTAAAAGATAGATAAACACAACGTCTGTCTGGTTCATCCTCGACCCATTGACAGAACGAGGGACAGGAAGACAAGCTACTTTATACTGTCGTTGATTGATGACATTGTCATATCCCCCTCTTTTCGAAAGCATCCTGATTCTAGCTTTTAGCTAACGTCAAAACACCAGGGAAACAGAGTTGAACATTCATCTACTTAAGTAACAACAACTACTACCTCCAAATATTTTGTATTTGTATTTGTTTTTTTAGATTTACAAATAAGTTACTTTATCTATAAGTTGAAATTTCATACCAGACATACACAAACAATTACATCAAAAAGTTCGTAGCTTAATGATAAAAACAAGAATATACAAGAATATTTGTTTTACCATGTAATATTTTTTAATTCACTGTGCAATATTAATTATATAGATCGAACATTATATCGAGAAAATTCAGAACAAGCTATAAGCATTACTCTTCAAGTAGGAATTGAGTTCTCCGAGCCGCTGGCGTATTTCGTATAGAGAAAAACGTTAAAATTCCCTTCCTTTCTGCCGTGCGACGATGGTAAGATATCTGACTGATTTCAAAGTTACATTACTTCTGACGTTTAGCCACACTGAGGAGCTGTGACACAGCGAAACAGTCTGTTTGTTGATGACTATATTTGTGTGTGTGCGTGTGTGTGTGTGCGTGTAAAAATTCAGATATAAATGAAAATAAATATCTGTAAATACAATATAAATAAAAGACAAAACCAAAGGGAAATTAAAGAAATAATACAATAATATAAATAATAATTACATTAATTACATTAAAAATTCAACAACACAAACAAAATTTACTCACTTTCGTTTATTAGTCAATAAATTACATCACTCACCGCCCTCCATAGTTTACCTTGCTTTACACGGCAAGCTTTAAGAATATTTTCTTTTTTTAAATTTGAAAATTTAACGATATTTTTTAATGTTATATTCAGCACCCCGACTACAGTGTTTCGTAGGCCAACCTTTGTGTAATCGTTCGGTACACTCGTCAGGAGGATCAGCAATTTTCTGACGATTTTTTTATTTTCATAATTTTTTATATTGTAAAAAAAAATTAAGCGCTTTTTATTGTGTTAGGCTGATTTTTAAAATTCTTTTTTGTGCGCATTTGTGTAGAATATCCTGGTTACTTCATTTCATATATATATATATATATATATATATATATATATATATATATATATATATATATAAGTGTGTGTGTGTGTGTATTAAAGAAAAACAGGCCACTTTAAGGTTCCATTATAATAATTTATTTTACCAGAGCCCTTTTAAAGGACGCTGGATCATCAGATAGAACTTCCAAAAGATGAAACGAAAGATGAAATGAAAATTCACACTTTTGACGGGTAGTATCAAGTTTATATAATTTAACAGAGAGGGTAGCGAGGAGTGGTGTGAGAGATATGGTCGAGTTTATAGAGGGTTTATTTTTATATTTCTTTCAATCATACTTAGTATTGGGTGAGGAGGGACCATATATATATATATATATATATATATATATATATATGAAGGTGTGTGTAATTATATTATTTAAAATATGCTATATTTAGTGTCTATGAGTTTCCAGCTTTAAGTCATCATCAGACTGTTCAAAGTTCATATTTTTCTTCTGTTTTTGGTAGTATTATTTTCAACCGTCTTGCTCACTATCAACAACGGATTGTTGTCAGTAACAGAACTAGAAGATTTGTTAGTTTCATCCTTGCGTTTTTTGAACCGCTACATTTCAAATTTTTATATCGTACAAGGGACATCATCTGTAGAACAGTTCAATTGCCTTATCTTAATTGATCGACTCCAGAGTTTCGTGTCAAAACACTCTTCAGGGGCAGATGTCCGATAAATTCATTAATATATATATATATATATATATATATATATATATATATATATATATATATATATGAACAAGGTGTTGTACAGTTATTGAGTGAATAAAACATTAACACTGGAAATTGGGAAAAGCTTGAATAGATGAGGGAACAATCAAAAAGAAATTCATACACACACACACGCACACACATAGAATCTATCTTACATATCTATAAGTCTACCATTCGTCCATGCTTAGAATATTGCTGCCATATATGGTCCAGTGCCACTGCTATTTTGCCTTGAGCTCCTTGAAAAGATCCAAAGAAGAATCTGCAATATTATTGGTCATGATCTGGTGGCTCAGCTCCAGTCACTTTCCCACCGCTCTAAGGTTTCCTTGCTATGTCTTTTCTATAAATACTTTCATGCTAATTGTTCGGATCTGCTATAGTACCTAGACTTTTTTTTTTTTAATTTTAAGCGCATTACTAGACTGGCGTCGAGATCTTATCAATTTAAAGTTGAGCTGGCCCAGATGGAACCGTAAATTCTAGGCTAACAGTCACTTTTCTCGCTGGTGAATCTTCCTTCCGGCTCCATGCTTTCCAGCCAACTTTAATCTGTAAAAAATTTAAATGTAATGTCAATCGCTATCCACTGTCCTCCTTCATCTTTTCGAACATTATTTATGTTTCTGTTCGCAATACTTCCACACCCTGTAACCCCTTGTGTCTTAGTGACTTTACTGCCTTGCATGTGGTGATACCAATTAAAAAAAATATGAAATCAAATATTTACATACACCTAAGCTAAATACGTTTAAACTCAGTTGTTCACAACTGGTTTCCTGTTTTAAGTCAGTTAGGTTCCCTACTTATGTTAAATGTCAGAGTAACAATTTGGGATAATGATTTATTTCGTCTTTTATTTTCTTTTATCACGTGCTCAGTGGGTCAAATGTTTACATAAACGTAGTGTTTGCAAGTATGGCTTTTAAACTTTGTAGTTTGGGTCAAACATTTTGGATAGCATTCTACAAGCTTTTTACAATATGCTGCTGGAACTTTGCCCCATATTTCTTGACAGAACATGTCTTTTTTTATATTCTTTTTAGTTTTGTCCCCACCTATTTTCTATTGGATCATGATTTATGGCAGCTACCTCAATACCTTGACTTCCTTGCCTTTAAGCTATTTTGCTGCAACTATGGAAATATGTTTATGTTATACTAGATCATACCTATTTCTATTGTAAATAGAATAGACTCTCCCACAGATAAGTAGTAGTAGTAGCAGTCGCCAGTGAAGCTGAGTGAGTTGTGTGAGTCAGTCGATGTCGGACATTAAAGTATGAGCCCCACAACCAGATTGCTGCGTCATTAACTATTATTTCAATTTCCTAACGTTTTGTACGTCGAACCTAATTTAGTGTCAACTGAGTGAAATACAAGCCTCCACTGTGAAAACTACTCTATAACAGTTTAGGAGACATTGACGATTTGAAAAAAAAAATAAAACGCATTTGAAGCCGAATTTTAACTTTCTGGTTGATGTCTTTAGATGTTGTTTCAATATATCCACAGATCTTTCTTTCTTACTGATGCCCTCTATTTTGTGAAGTGACTTGTTCCTCTCTCAACAAAGAAACCTCACAAGAAACCCTCACACTAAGCTTCGCGATTGCGATGATCTTTCAGGCATCTTTCTTTTTCCCCACCCGAATATAAGTTCAACATTTGTTTCGTCAGACTAAGGCATATCTTCTAAAACTATCTTTATCTCCATGTGCAGTAGTAAACAGTCTTCCGGCATTTTAAGGTGGTTTTGGAGCAATGGTTCCTTTCTTACTGTTGAGGGGTTCTCCCCTTTTGACACAAATGGACTCACCCAGGGTATATATATACTACTGCTAGTGAATACCCGAGAGAAGAACGAGAACGAGCGACGAACGAGCGACGAACGAGCGACGAACGAGGACGAACGTAACGAGCAAGAGTCACAGTGAGCGAGCACGTAGACTCAGTAAGAAGTCATACAGTGATACGTCGATACCAAAGACTGTATATATATATTTTGCTACTAACCCGCATTCCTGGAACTACTAACCTGCATTACCAGTTTGTATTATTACATTAATACATTTATTTTCCTATATTCCTTCCTGGCGTTTGTTATTTATTGGTGCCGGATTTCATCCCGGAATCCGCAACACTTACTGAGCTGTTTTTCAGATTATGTCTCGATATAATACGCAAAGATAATTATATACTGGGTACTTTTTTTTATCGGCTTCACAAGATCCTTTGCAGTTCTTTTTTTTTTCTGGCAATGATATACAATTTTGCACAGAGCATATTCATCTCTATCAGGAAATATCTGCTTTCTAAGCGTCATGATGGTTGTGTGGTTCCATGGGATCTATACTTGTACGCTATTGTTTCTACAGATGAAGATAGTGCCTTCCTGCATTTAGAAATTACTATCGAAGATGAACCAGACTTGTGGCGATCAACAATTTATTTTTTAAGTCTTGCCTTATTTTCCGTTGATTTATCTCTGCTGTTAATTAAATATTTATTGTACTTCAAAGTATAAATCTGCCACAACGTCAAAATGGGGCGAGGTAGGGTGCTGGTCAACACTTGTTCTTCCGCTAATTTAGCTACGCATAATCACTGACCCATCCGCTCGAAATTTTTCCTTTTACCAAAACAGCTCACTTACGTTGCGCAGTCTTACCACAGACGCCATAATGCCACATTCTGTCAATGAGTTTTTAACTGACCCCGTGTGCCCAAATTTGGTTGTTGTGAGGGGTGAAAAGAATAACTTTTAAAGGTTTCCTTCCCAAATAATTATATACAATGATGTAACATATTTATAAAACCAAATGAAGCATCCATTAATATTAGAACCCTATTTTCAAACCTAATCGTGGCAGAGAAGACAGTTAACAAACCGAAATAATGACCAAGAAACATAAATCACGCTTACAGCTACCCACTCAACCACGCACGCATCCAAGCATAATAGCAAATATGAAAAAAACAAGAGTCGAAAGTCATCCTCCACCTACTAGAGAATTTAAATATTTGTCACCTAATGGTTGGAGATATAGGGTAATTTAACTAAATTAAATTATTATTATTTCTTTAAATTTAAGAAAAAGGGAGAAAACTAACAAGGGCCAATGTACTTGCATCTTCAACTCTGCTGTTTATTTACTTGACCTCCCACTGAGTCAGGTTGTGACACAAGGTTAGTTTTTAACGTGGAGACCCGAGTGTTTTCACTCGGGCCGCTGGTCTTAGGTGGTCATAGCTAGTCCAAGCTGGTCAGAGCTAGTCTAAGCTAGTCTTGGCTTGTCATAGCTGGTCAGAGCCGGTCTGAGCTAAGCGCAGCCGTGATACCACCAGCAAGGATCAGGATGTGTACGCCCCTCAAGTGAGCGGCCAATACCCCGAATCCTCATCGGCTACGGTACCGCACCTGCGCAAAGCTCATCTTCAACTCTGCTGTTAAAGCACCGACTTCGAAAGTATGCTATAAAAAAATACACCCATAGTCACACCCCCAGTTGACTAATGCCAATTCGCCTATCAGAAAAGCTTCTACAGTAATGACGTCATGTTTTGGATTATTCCATTCCGAAAAATGAAGTAATGGCCTAATTGATCTATTACAGGGAATCTTTACTCGGATTAAATGTTAAGATTTGTGAATAACCGAGTTTTGTATTTGTCTTAGGTGCGTATAAATATTTGATATCAACTGTATTTATATCAAGATATGAACAATCTGTAATGCGTCATGTGTCGGGAATGGTTTATAAAACAAATACGTTAGAATTATTAACTTTAATGATTCCCTCTAGGTTAGCTCGATTGATATACACCTGATGATGTCTGCAGTGTACAATGACTGAAACGTTGTGATAATAACAACAAAGATGATGTCAATAGTCCGAATGTAAATCGTGTAAATAACGATAACTCCTCATTCCACAAATTCAGACAGAAATTTCATGATTTTCTTTATTTTACCGAATAATTTTCCTTTACGAATCGATTGGTAAGAGGGATTGCAATCTATCTATTTGGTGGGGAAAGAAAAAACTTGCAATACAATTGAAGCTAAAAATTCTTATCAATCATTATATATCAAGGTTTTCCTGCTCGAATGGATAACATTAATAAAGGTAGTGGTAATATGAGATCAGCTGTTTCCCTATAAGGAAACATTTGGCTTTTATTGATCAAGCAACCAGTACTGCTTTTGGTTGAAATTTAAGAAATCTTTCTCTTAAAACAATTTTTCAGGAAAGTAGGTTTCTCAAACCCAGTAGCTGTTATTCCTCTTTCCAGTATTTGGGGAGGGGTGTTCCTTCCTAACCTTTTATTTTAAGTAGTGTGGAATGTCAACATCTTGATTATGTCTAGATTTTCTCTTCTAGTTACATGTGCTATCCGTTTAATTGTTGCTACTGTTGGCAATGATTATGCTTATTTGGTACGATTCTGTAGTGTCAGTAAATAATGTTCAAAGAAGGATGACCTTTATCCTAACTATTAGGCTTTGGATGGCACCAATTTTGTAGAAGGATAAAAACTGACGCAAAACGAAAGGTGAAACTTATGCAATTTTTTTTATATTTTAAAATGTGTATAAACAGAGTAATATAATTACATCCGGGCAGTGGCGTAGCTAGAGTAAACGTCACCCCGGGGCGGTCCGCTCAAATGTCACCCCAATGACCCCGATTCACCCTATGCTGAAGGGTTAGCTGTAGCTAAATTTTCATACATGCTCTACCTCTGCTTTACTCTACTGACCGGTACGTTACTGTTTACATGTATGATCCAAGACAAAATCCAATACCACAAAATAATCAGTTCAAATCAAAAGATTTTTAAAAATGCAACTATTCACTTTCAGAACAACTAAATACAAAACACGGCAATACACAAAAGAATGACATTCGATACTATGGTCTTAGAATGAATGTTTTCTTGTTTTCATTGTGGCAAACTGGTCAATGACATCGTCAAAATCTGGATAATGTACATAATTTATATTGATATTTATTGTATATTAAATACATGGGACGTTGTAATAAATATGGCGACAAAGATGAGGACAATAGTCCAAATAATGTAAATAATGCACATAATACCTCATCTCAGAAATATAGACAGATATAAACTCTGTAGTTATTTCAAATAATGCTGATAATAAAATGAAAGGGAATAAAATATAAGAATTGTATAAATGTCAGAGTTGAATAATGTCAAAAATGAATATGCAGTAAAGGCGCGAAATTTACGGAATTTTTAAAAAATCAAAGACTGCCTAACTAGCATTTGCTATCAAAATGAATAGAAAATAATAGGATCTGAAATGGACCTAAAATTGAAAAATTACTTCTAACTTCTCATTGGTTAAAATATATTTTATTAATTTCTTACTCAGCATTTCAGGAGGGAAAACATTTTTGAGATTTGATATTTCCTATTCGTTTGTTTATTATTTATGGATTGTGTTAATGCCCTTTTATATTAATAAACCGATTTATGCATCTAAGTGAATTCGAATATCTACGTTTTGTCGAATGACAGTTGTGCAGGCATTTCCGGAACGAGGGATTTCACACACATCACCGTCGTTACTGTTGAAACCTGCATTGTCCAATGATTAACTAGGCTCACATCCATTGTTAGATCTTTGTAAACCTTCAACAGGTATCGACTTATGTCAAAAGGTGCAGTCCCCCCCGTTGATGAATTCATATCTCTACTTCCTAAGCACTTTCATGCCTCTACTTCCTAAGCACTTTCATGCCTCTACTTCCTAAGCACTTTCATGTCAGATGCCATTTTGCCAAATTACTATCTATAAGGCAAAAGTAACTGTCATTCGCGGTCAACTAGTACTACCATACAACTAGCCCTCTAACACCCTGGGCCAAAGTTATAAAATAGGAGACATTACTTTCAGAACGGTCCTCATACATAAGACACAAGTACGAAAATTCGGGGAGCCTACGATCTTGCTAATCATTATTTGGCAGCGAGGTTTCCTGATGGGTTTATGATTTATTTTTTACTTTACAGTACTTCTGTTACAACTTCGATCTTGTTGCTACTTCCACGGCAAATGTTCAGACGAACTCTATTCTTTAATGCCCCCAGCTCAGACAGTCACAGCCAATATGCGCCTTGCTATGCCCACAGTGTTGACTCACTCTCATTCCCTATGCATTCTCTTGGTAAGAGGAGCTTTCCACTCCGAAAGATTCTTTCCAAGAATTGCTGCTTTATAGAACTGACTTCTACGTGGCTATTTTCTCAAACACTTCTTCAAGTCTCGGATCGATCGTTATCTACCCACGATATACTCGTAATCTTCAATTCCTACTTCCTCCTCTTATATTCATATCACACACCACATTCACCTTTAGCTTGAGTGGCTCTTGGGCTTTGTATTGGTAAAATTATAGTAATATATAAATACACACATATATATATATATATATACAAGTTGATTGAAATGTAACTCCCTAATTTAAAATACATATAATTTATTAAGTATAATTTTTACGAAAAATGTATATGAGAGGAAAACGTTTAGTATAAGGATTTATTTAAAATTCGATATGGGCACCAGATTTCGCTACCAGCTTCTCGAGTTGCCCAGGAATAGCGTCAACTGATTTCACCAGGAACTTTTGTGGTGTGGAAGACATAACTTCTTGCATTCGCCGTTCAAGTTGTTCCAAAGACTTGGTTTGGTATAGTAAACTTGTTCCTTTAACAAACAGGAAAAAAAAAAAATACATAAAATAAGGAGTTATATTTCAATCACCTTATATATATATATATATATATATATATATATATATATATATATATATATATAAATGGAGGCAGTATTTGACTTCCTTCAATAAATACCGTAACCAAACATCCCTATTCAAATATTTTGGGCCATTAAGAGAAACAAATAAAACACCAACAATAAAATGGAAACAAATAAAAATCAAGAACTTGTAGATGTTTGGATGGCTCAAGTCCTTTATGTCTTCATGAAAAGTAATATATTATTAAGTTTCTAAAAAATAAAAATTTATTAAATCAAAGAAATGAAATTGCAGTTTTCTGTAGACATTGATATACTCCTTAAAAATAATGAATTATAAAAAATAATTCACATATTTATATCTATTATTTGATCATGAATTAAATAGTTTATAAATTCGTAATTAAATTCTAATATATTAATTTTAGAGTACCATATATAGTCTATTAGTAAATTAAATAAATATAGTATTTTAGATATGTATAAATAAAAATATAATTGTAAAAAATATGACTTAATCATATTTGAATACCCCTTTAAGAAAATCTCGATGTAGTTTAAAAAAAGAGAAAATAAATAAATAAATAAAAAATACCAAATATATTGTAACGTAAACCATAATAAGATAAAATAAACCAGACAGTAATAACTTGACAGCTTGAAAGAACCGTAACCGACTTTAAATTTGCCACACAAAGATACACTTGCTTTCTATATTTGTAAAAAAAGCCCAAACCCCATTTTAATTAAAGATAAAAGGGAATTCTCTTGACACCACCAACTTAATTTAAAAATAGAGTAAATCCAATTTTTTCGTAAGTTATTCTTAGCATCCCTTGAGAATAAAACAGAGCTCCGAATTTTAAATTTAAATTTTAAGATTTAAGTTTCGGTTTTGAAACAGTAATTTCTGTGTCGCGATGGGGACATATTTTTTTTTTAAAAATAATTATAATATTATGGTCTACTTTGTATCGAGCACTACTTTTTTAAAAATAAAAATAAATGCTAAAGAATGCTGGATTATAAATCTGTTCTTTCCTATTTTTGAATGTATAAACTTAAAAGAAACACAAACTAAAAATTCTCGAAGCTATTTATATAAAAAAACCTCAATAAAATTAATTACGAATATTCCACAAACATTTTAAAATGTGTACAATAGATGGTCTTTAAATATGAGTGCTTGTCATTAATAGTTTTTCCTTTATCTAGCAACTGTTGAAGTCTGGAATTTTTCCTCAGCCTACCTAGTTATCTCCCCTTAAAAGGTGTCCGTCATCCAGCCATGACATTGTTCCAGACTCCACATATAAAAATGGTAATTTTCGGATGACCACAACAATTTTTGTCCTTCACAACCATGAACACTAAATACTTACTCTATAATTACTCTTACTCTGATGATGACATTATGCTATGTTGAAAGTACTCTGAATAAATACAATATGACCAATACGGTGTTTTCCTCTTGTCTTTTAATAACCGCAAAAAAAAAAAAAAAAAAAAAAACGAATATGAAAGGATCCTATCGGGAATAAGTAGACAGAACATGTCTAAATTATATAACGAAATCTGTCTCTCTCTCTCTCTCTCTCTCTCTATATATATATATATATATATATATATATATGTACAGGGGTTGGACAAAATAATTGGAACACTTGTTAAATTAAAAGAAAATTTATTTAATATGGAGTTGGTCCTCCTTTAACCTCACATACAGTTTTAATACGTCTAGGAATGGAATCATACAGGTTCCTGACTTCATCCAGAGGAATTTTCAGTCATTCTTCCATTAAAACCTTCTCCAGCTCTTTACGACACGACGGTGGAGGATAGCGTCTTCTAACTTGTTGCTCCAAAATGCACCACAAATGTTCAATAATATTGATATCTTGAGATTGGGGAGGCTACTCTATGTGTTCTAAATCACTTTTATGCTCTATTCAGGGAATAAAGTCTTGGCCATTGGATGCACATGATCTCCCAAAATGTTCAGGTAATCTTTGCTGTTGATTCTATCATGCAGGGCAACTATTGGACTGAGACATTTCCCCATGATATGGCGGCCCAAACTATCACTGTTCCACCTCCATGCTTCACTGTTGGAAGAATGCAGTCAGGGTTGTGAAACTTCTTTGGGCTGCCTCCACACAAAACTCGCCCTGAAGTTGGGAAAAGAGAAAAAAAACTGGACTTGTTTGAGAATATGACTTGCTTCCATTGGTCTGCAGACCAGGCATTGTGATCTCTGCCCCACTTCAACCTCTTTTGAAGTGGAGAGAAGAGGTTTCCTCACAGCGGCTCTTCCATGATATGCAGCCTTATGGAGCTCACGGTGTACAGTTTTAGGAGAAACTGAACTATTCAGATGGTTATTCAACTCAGCAGTCACTTTGGCCGCATTTGTCCGATGATTTTTTGCCATATTGCGTTTCAATGCACGTCAGTCCCTGTCAGTAAGTTTTCAAGTCCGGCCCGAATTGCTACGGTTGCTAGAGGTCTTGCCCTGTTTCTCGAATTGCTTCAGTGTTCTTGATATGGTAACTCATGAAAAACCAAACAGTTCAGCAACCTTAGCGATCGAGGCTCCTGCCATGCGAGCTCCAACAATTTGATCTTTTTCGAACTCGGAGAGGTCACGCATTTGGCTTAAATTTTTACTAAATTCTAAAAATAAATAATACAAAGACAGTAAATTAGATAAATAAACGTATTTACAATAGATATAATCTGCAATTACGAAGTTTTAGTTAAAGTTCTTTGAAATATAGGAGTGGATTTTGCAACTGTTCCAATTATTTTTCTAACCCCTGTATATATATATATATATATATATATATATATATATATATATATATATATATATATATTTTTGAACAATAAAAATATTGAAAATTGAAAAATTAAAAAATTAAAGTTTTCAGACGCACTGGGTTGTATATTAATATTTTTTGGGTTTTATTATTTCAATTAGGTTCCTCGACTAGTTTCGGTCAGCTTGCCAATCATCAGGGGAAGAAAATTCCTGCTTGTTAGTAGCAGTGAACCACAGGAGGTATACAAACTAAAAGGAGGGTAAATATATATATATATATATATATATATATATATATATATATATATATATGAAGAAATATAGTCTTAAGATGTTTATATTTATGGGATAAAGTGCTCAATATCAGAGATAGAGCGTGTGTAAATATAAAAGTGAACATAGAAGTCATCACTTTTTTCTCGGCTATTTATATATATAAAATAGCCGAAAAAATAACAGTACTCGTGACGATTGTATCTAGCATGAAACAGACTGTCACCTCTAAGTGTTGACTTCTATGTTCACTTTTATATATATATATATATATATATATATATATATATATATATATATATATATATATATATGTGTGTGTGTGTGTAGAATAAAGGGTGAGAGGAGGTAAGAAAGGTATACGAAATAAAAGAAAAAAATAAACACGAGGAAACATTTACTGATATAACGTTATTCTTTTTAGCTCCTGTGAATAACTGAAAAGAAATATCATTCTTAACCGAAATGATTCAATTAAATGTATTCTTATTTTTATAGAATGTTTCACCTTTCCCCCTTTTCAATAAAAATAAAGACTCCTGGTCAGCGTTGTTCGAAAAGCACTTGTGACACATACAGTCTGGCCCGACACGACAATTTGGGGACAAGTTCCAACCTGTCTTCGAACCCATTTGCAGCTTGCGACATGATTTCTTGACTTTTTAAAAAAGTTTATTATTAATGCCACAAGATTTATTTTATCATTATTCAAACTATCGATTTAATCCATGTATTAGAATTATTTTTCTTCTTCTTCTATATTGCCATTGTGATAGCTTAAGTTATGTATAGATTTTTAAAAATGTCATAAAACTTTTTGTTCCTTGCTTAATTCATGTGGAATTTTCTGTTGACATGAAATCAGCTTTGCAAATAAATCCACGTGGTGTCTTGGTCGTGACAAATCAATTTGCGTTTGTGTGACAAACCGAATATTGAAATTGATTCTGGAATTGTACAACCAGCAAATGAAATTCAAAAATTTGACGTGGATATTTTCAGAATTAATTTTATTTTTACTGCATAGAACTGATTATCTATCATTCTTCCTAACTAAGAGAGCTTTTAAGCAAATAGACGAATTTTGTTGGCCAATAGAAGGAAAGATTTTATAAGGGTATAAACAAATTAAAATCTTTTTAATCATAATTTATTGTTCGGAGTGAACTAAATTTATTTTTATTTTTTACAAAAATAAAATTAGAAATGAAATGAGTATACTTTGATGGTGATGATCGTCAGATGAAAGTTATGCTTAGAATATCGAATTTAATTCCAAATAGATTGGTGTTTCAAAATCAGAAAACGTTTTGCCATTTATGATTTCTTGTTAGATCGTGGTATAGAATTCTGATACCAGTGTTGAGTTCCTGGTGTTATTTCTTGCAGAGTTGAGTTGTTGGAATCTCAAAAAATATGGATGTGTAACAATATGATTTCTTACACTTAATTAGAAGATAAGGGGATAAATTCCTTCCTTTTAAGTCCACTCAACTATTGGAGTTTCGTAGGAATTTTGTCTCCAGTCCATTTTTGAGTGAACTTGAGTATTAATATTTTAGGATTCATGTCTCTAGTTCGCCTTTGAATTGGGAAACATAAAATTTTTATAAATGATTTTAGATAGTCATAAAAGTAGTTCTTTGAAGATTTGACTTTAGGGTGGTCCCAGATTTTTCGGAAAGACAAATGGATGGAGGTTGATGGGACCCTAGGGTTATCCATATAAGCAGAGACGGGCCGAAAGTCGAGAAAAAAAGTTGTCCAGACGTGAAAGAAGTACGTAGGTGACCAGAGGAGTGAGAGTTGTCCAGTGACAGAAGGACTGGTAGTGAGGAATGGAGAGCTGCCGAGCTTCGAGGCCAATGAAGTTAGGGAGATAGAAGTTCAGCTGAAGGAAAAGATAGCCGGCTAAGTGAACTCCCAAACACTGTCTTTAAGACATTTGTCGTCACAAGTATTATTTGTTAAAAGCGATCACGACCGAGAAGACATATCTGTACACATAGCGAGTTGGGTGTATATGCAAATACACTCAACCTTGGATGTCATCACAGTTGTAGTAAACGACGGAATACCAGAGAACGTTGTCGTAATTACGCCACGAATGACGTCACAGATGCTAACCTCCTGGAGAGCAACTCTCTGCGTCTTCTGGGGCTCACTTTTTTTTTACTGATATGAAATTTTTCACCTGTAGAAATCTATTCCGGTTATTTGTTTCCCTATCGACCATGATCTTAAACAAATTAAATGCAACATCAATCGTTAATTTCTGCCTTTTTAAAAAACAGTTCTTTTATTGTCCTTTCTCCTCATTAAAGTCATATCATTATCTTCCACTCCCAGTAACCCCTGCGTTTTAGTAGAATTATTGCCTTACCTGTGGTGAAATTAAGTAAAAGCCGAATCGCTAGGAGATGTCTTTTACAATCGTATTTGTTAAAAAAATTCAGTACTTAACTTCTACCTATCTTTCTAATATATATATATATATATATATATATATATAAAAATTATAACATAGGTATGTTATAACATCACTACAAAAATAGCCATTTTGTTTCAACACTTCTGGTGTCTTGTCAAGTGATAGTGCTGATTGTAAAATAAAAAAGTAAATAAAAAATAAAAACTTTTAATTTTACAATCAACACTATCACTTGACAAAACACCAGAAGTGTTGAAACAAAATGTCTATTTTTGTAGTGATGTTCGCTTTACTTTGTACTGAGCAGGTTTTTTTTTTAAATAGTGTTTTTGGTTACTGGAATTTTATTCCATCTATACCAACTTTGTATTCATATATACATACATACATACATGCACACAGAGACAAACATATATAAAAATATGAATAACTGGCCACTTGTATTCGAGGATACCCGTCTATTAGGGCGGTTAGTCAATCCCTACTGTAAATGCTTGCCCACGCGCATTTGTGTTTATTCAACACCCACAGAGCCTACCTGTGGTTTATACTGCAACTGTGCTGAGCAGACCTTAGTTACTGTTTCTTGGAAACAGCGTGTTATCTAGCGTGAAATCAACCATTTGAACAAGGCCAGCACGCTTAAGCCCTCGGCCACGATGACTTGTGAGTTCGTGCTAACACAGCTATCAATGGCACCCAAGGGTTTCGTGTACCTAATTTCACTCACAAGGCTTGGGTCAGCCCGTGATATAGTTTTCAGCACTGTCCAAAGGTGCCACACGCTGGGATTGACCCCTCCAGTCTGATAACATCAGTAAATCTCTCTTCTGACAAATCGACCATGGTGATGTTGGATTTGTAATGTTAAGTAGAATATTTGCAAGATTGGTTTGAACTGTCCTTGGCCATGAAATTTCTGGACTGCCTCTTATCTTATTACGTGGACTGAAGCATTGTCCTAAGGTCTTTCTCATTGGTGTTTCATTAGGCAGACACATTACATATCCTAGGAAGGTGAATCTTCTTCTTTTGATGGTTTTCATCCAAGGTTCGCATTTTGTCATATACTAAATGTCTTCGTTTGAGATCTTGCAAGACATTGAGGGCATTGAGGGCATTTCCAAGTAATTTTTATCTAGAAATCACGAATATTTTTCTCATAAGTCTCCAGAGTTCTGATTTGGACAGAAACGTACTTGATATTATTATTACAATAACAATAATAATAATAATAATAATAATAATAGCAAATAAGTCAAAATTAAATGCACTGTACTAAATGCAGAACATATGGCAAGATAGACCTCTTCGTGGTCATTACTCTGCCCGTGAACAAAAGCTGATACAGACAAACCCCATACTCCTTAATGGTTGCTTAGTCAAAGATTAAAACATGAATCCGAAAGTTTTATCCTTGTTATACAGGACCAAATCATCAAGCAAATATACTTAAAGATTGTGGTAACCCGAAATGCAGATTTTGTGCTGAATATCTAGAACACGTTAACCATGTATTGAGACTGAGCGGAATATAAAAATCGATATGACAGGGTAGGCCAATATATCTACTGGAAAATCTGTAACTTTTATGGGAAGGAAACTACAAGAAATTGGTATAGACACCACCTGGACCCATTTACAGACATAAGACCTGTAACAATTTTATGGGACTTTACAATACACGCAAACAGAACAATCAAATCTAATTGCCCAAGTATAATGTTTAAAAAACGCAATAATCGAATGTGCTTTCTTATTGACATGGAAGTTCAGTAGATTATAGTGTATATTTGAAGATCTTCAAAAAACTATCAAAATACATGGATCTTGAAGTAGAATTATTTACATTATTTGGACTATTGTCCTTATCTTTGTCACCATATTTATCACAACGTTTCGGCCGTTGTACGCTCCGGCCTTCTTCAGGTGGTTGGAATTTCGAACTGAACCCTTTGCTTCGCTCACTGGGGTAGACTGTTCTAGTTCTACGTGCCATGTTTGATGGATGTCAGTTATCAATTATCCTGCTAATTTCCCTCTGAAAGTTCTCTACTGCCTTAACCGGGTATTGAACTCCCATTCTTTGGGTCCTGTCACTGGATCTAATCAACGCCTTTATCCACTGTGCCATGTGTCCTTGGCGACAAAGGTGAGGACAATAGTCCGAATAATGTAAATAATGTACATAATACCTCATCTCAGAAATATAGACAGATACGGAAGGATCGAGTAATAAATATGGCGACAAAGATGAGGGCAATAGTCCGAATAATGTAAATAATGTACATAATACCTCATCTCAGAAATATAGACAGACCCCTGAAGTGGAAATCTAAAAAGTGTGACACATGAATATATCAATAGTTCCAGTTGTGTTTGGGCCCCTAAGTTTGATTAGAAAAAGTTCCGATTTTAGGGATTCCTGGTCGCATATGCCTTAAAGAAATATAAAAATTGTTCTCCAGTCCATCTCACGCATTACGATGGACTTTATGTAAAATATGTGTCATTTTAGGTTGTTATATTTTGAGTTTTTTACAAAAATGTTCATTGGGAAATGCCATGATGCCATTTCTGACCTTAGGTCTCTGGTTGGGACCCGGAAGGAAATTAGTATACAATAGAAATCAATGGAAATAATAATAATAATAATAATAATAATAATAATAATAGCGAATGTTCTGATTTAGTTCGGATCAAGATGGTGGCGCTCCTGATAAATTAATTTTGTGATTGTGAAACTGTCTGTTGCAAGAGTTCACTGTATTTTTACTAGGAAAAGTAATATATTAGATGTAGAAAAACTTTCCTGCGTCTTTTTAACATTCTTCTTCTTCTTCTTCTTCTTCTTCTTCTTCTTCTTCTTCTTCTATGTGTCGTGTCCCTTCAGGATGTGAACGATCATGGCTCTCCATAACCTCCTGTCCTTCATAGCCCTAAAAAAAGTATTTTCACTATCTCTCCTAATCCCTGTTCTATTGTACATTTACACAAGCTCGTTAGGTAGGTTATGCGTTGTTTTCCTCTGTCCCTCTGGCTCTCAATCTGTCCTGTGAGTATCAAATTTTTCAAGCCTTCTTTCCTCGTTATGTGCACTAGAAATTTCAACTGTCCCTTTCTGATGTTAATTATGTGTCCTTTTTGTTTCTATTTTCTTTGTCTTTTTCTTTTCCATTTTTTTCATTGTTACTCACATGTTCTGTCCTTGATATTCCCAGCATCATTCTGTAGTGCCACATTTCCGTTGCTTCAAGTCCTTTTCCATCTGGGATAAAATGGTTCAGCATTCACTGCCATATAGAAGGACTGATATTGCATAACAGTTCAGTACACTTTTGTTTGTTTCCAATGAAATTGTTTTTTAATACTTTGCTTTCGGAAGGCATCTTTCACCATCCCAATGCACCTTCGTCGCACTTTCTGTCTTCTTTTAAAACACTTCTCAAATATCTAGTTTGTTGTACTTGCTTGATTTTGGTATCTCTAATTTGTATTTTGCATGTTGGACTCTTCCTTTTGCTAACAATCATATACTTTAGCAATTCTTAATACTGTCAGTTCTCAAATAACATCAAATAAGCAATAACTTTTCTCACATAAAACCGAATACTGGGCAATAACTTTTCCAGTAAAATTAGTTTTGCTGTTGATAATGCACGCTGTTCTGAATCTAGTCATGATTTTAACACTTTCGATAGTCAAAAGGAATTCTTGTCTGGCAAGAAGTAAAATTCAGATAGTGAAATGCTGTCCAATGAAAATTCATGTGGAATCCATTTTCCTTTTTAAATCTTTCCCATATTATGCAAATGCAATAAAACTGTTGAATGATAGGCACGAAGTTTTTTTTCAGTCAATTCCAACATTGAATACGGAGAGCCGAGTTCCAATAACCTTGAGAAATATATAAATATCAATCCAACATTGAATTATAATCCAAAGATCTTGCAAGGAATCACTTGCAAATTCTTGTGGTCTACCGTTACGTATTTTGTCCTCTAAGTTTCCATTCTTGACCTTCATAAAACATTCATAACATCCATTGCTTCCTACCCAATCTTTTTGATATGTTTCATCAATCACCCTCTTATTGTCTTACCCAACTCGAAAAAGAACAACGTTCAGTGTCGTACACGTAACTTGACCGACGCTTTTGTTTCTTAAAACAGAATAAATGAAGAATGAATGTAGAACGCTCAAGATCGGTTTTCAACTGTGTATTCAGTCTTTAATTAAAAAAGTAGGGCGCTTGATCTTTTGTACATATCTTGTAGATACCTGATCGCTGTTATGAAAGCGTTATTGCAATTTTTCTTTATGAGAATAAAAATGAACATAAAAAGATTTAAAATGTCGCAAATGCCATTTTATTTTATCTTCGAACCGGGAACTCTATTATCAAGCAGAACTCCTTGTTTTGGCTATAAAAAATATAGATATAGGGAGAGAAAGAATAAATTTTTTTGTATATGTGCGCGAAATATATATATATATATATATATATATATATATATATATATATATATATAGTTGGACTGATGTGAGTTTGTGAGCCTGGGTTTCACGCCCTTTGTGATCGTCAGCACAAAGGGCGTGAAACCCAGGCTCACAAACTCACATCAATCCACCTAAATATGTTAGCGTTATCACTGATATTGACAGCTTTCAATAAGTACCGCGCATATAATATATATATATATATATATATATATATATATATATATATATATATATATATATATATATATTGAAAACAATAGACAAAAACTAAAAATCCTTGAAGCTATGTACATCAAACAGTTGAAACCTAACATAAACAAATCAACTATGGAATCTCTACAAATATCCTTAAATGTCTATAATTGGTAACAGAAGCCATTGGTTTATACCAACGGCTTCCCATACTTAATACTTCTTGAATTCACTCTCGTGTGGTAATGTGTGACGTCATGAGCTGTGGTGCGATTTTTGCTTCTAGCGTCTTATATGCACGTGTTTATCGTTGCTTGGAAATCATTCATGTAAACAATAACAGACTATCATCACTGTCTTTTCCGTGTATTGATTAATATGTTGTACAGTAATTAACATCTTTGATAATGGCTTATGTAAGCCGAAAGCTTAGATTGGATTAAAAAATATGTATCAATATTGTGATTTTCTTTCTTCGTTTAATTATAGTGTTATTAATCTTATCAGATGTTATGAAAAGAATTTACATAAAATTAATAGACAACACTTGTCTATATTATTTAATGAAACACACACACACACACACACACACACACATCTCTCTCTCTCTCTCTCTCTCTATATATATATATATATATATATATATATACGAGGGTGGTCTGAAAATTTCATAGGCCGATTATGAAGGAGTAATACTAGAGTTGTGAAATATTGCATGCATTAATTTCAACTCTTATTTATAACTGCATTGTTTATTTCCATGCAAACTGACACTTGATTGTTCAAAGAAGACTTCGAAAGTAACGAGTTGCAACTTTTCTTGAAAATGGACAGAGTTTAGCATCGTGGTGTTATCAAGTACTCACAGAAAAAGGGTTTAGGCCCCAAGGACATTCATGCTGACATGGTTGTTAAATTAGGGGATTACGACCCAGTTTTATCAATAGTGCAAAAGTTGGCAGTTGAATTTAAGAGGAGAAAGCAGACTTGAAGATGACTAAAGTTCTGGACGTCCTGCGACTGTCACTACCGAAGAAAACATTGATCATGTTTACTACATGGTGATGGATGATAGGCGATTGATTGATTAGTATATCCCGTGTATAATCAGCACAATGAACTTAGCATGAAGAAGGTTTCTGCTCGTTGGGTGCCATGTCTTCTGATACCTGATCAAAAGCGCACCATGTTGATCACATCACGGGAACTTCAGACATTGCTTGAAGCAGAACCGCCTGGTTTTCTTAAACGTTTCCAAACCTAAGATGAGTGTTGGATTCATCACTTTGCACCAGAGACAAAGAGACAATCCATGCTCCAAAGAAGGCCCAAACCGTTTCATCTGCAGGGAAATTGATTACTTTAGTTTTCTGGGATGCAAAAGGCATTGTGTTATTTGATTGTCTTCATAGGGCCAGATCATTAATGGAGTATCAAAAAACACAATAACAAATCGTGTGAAAGTATCTGAACGATTTCAGATCCCATAAAACTTTTTTTTGGCAATGAATTGATAACGTCTTAAAACGTTTTTATTGCTTGTTGACAGAGCAGAAAACAAAGAAAGTAGAGAACAATTGTCTTAATTGAAAGAGTTTCTTTTATTTGCGTTTTATCTCCCATGTTACTACTTCTTGTTACTGTCGACAAGCGTTTAATCAGCACCTCCTAAAAACAGAAAAAGCAGACAATGTTAAAATTTTCCAAATAGTTTCATCAGGCTTTAAGTTTTCGATTAAAATATTTCGGACATACTCTCGTGTATTAAATGCGTCTGATATAGACTCGTGTACGAAATGTTTCTGACATACCCTCGTGTACCAACTTGCTGAGGCAGTTATACCAACTTGCTGAAGCAGTTACGAAAGGCTATCAAAGACTAAAAACTTGTTTCATCAGGACAATGCTCCAGAACACTAGGCCTTGGTTTCAATTGCTGCTGTGACTGGTTTTGAACTGGTTGGTCACTCTTCCTGTTCTAATGATCTGACTATCATTCTGTTCCCCAACATGAAAAAAGATACTTGGCTTGAAACCAATATCGCAGTGATGATGACGTCATACATACTGTAGACATTTTGACCAATGGAAGAAAAGTCTTTGAGCAGCCGGATGTCAGTATACCTGGAAAGAAACAGTGCAATTATTAAGAAAAGTTGAAATGAATGCATGCAAAATGTCACAGCTCTAGCATCATTCTTTGATAGCCAGTCAATCGTCGGTGTGTGTGTGTGTGTGTGTGTGTGTGTGTGTGTGTGTGTGTGTGTGTGTGTGTGTGTGTGTGTGTGTGTGTGTGGGTGGGGAGATATTTAACATTAAAACTTTCGCGGGTGGATTCAGGCTCATCCCGACTGGATCTTACTTTGGGGTTTTTGATCCATTCAAATATACAACCCATTTATTTATTCTCCGTTAGTTTTAATTAATCTGATTCCTTGTCACCAGCCGAACACGTGGCCTGACATCAGGAATATGCAGTTTTATGTATGTAAGCGAATTCACGAACAAATCGTGTGAAAGTATCTGAACGATTTCAGATCCCATAAAACTCTTTTTTTTGGCAATGAATTGATAACGTCTTAAAACGTTTTATTGCTTGTTGACAAGGCAGAAAACAAAGAAAGAAAGTAGAGAACAATTGTCTTAATTGAAAGAGTTTATTTTATTTGCGTTTTATCTCCCATGTTACTACTTCCTGTTACTGTCGACAAGCGTTTAATCAGCACCCCCTACAATTCTTCTTACTCATAACGATGTTAGGGGGTGTTTAAGTCATATTCATAAATCATAGGTATAATGGGGAAATGATGAAAACTTAAAATTCGGGTGGAATTAAGAAAACCAGAGATCTGCAGAAGAAATCTGAGCATAATATGCAGCTATCTCAAAAGATGTGGAGTTCACAATGACTCTATTATCACGAATGGGATCAGTTAAATAAATACATTTTTAGCGCAGGAAGCACAAAACAAAGTGAACAACTTTTATATAAAAAATATGAACGACCCCGAATAAAGAATACAGAAAAAGCAGACAATGTTAAAATTTTCCAAATAGTTTCATCAAGCTTTAAGTTTTCGATTAAAATATTTCGGACATACTTTCGTGTATCAAATGCGTCTGATATAGACTCGTGTACGAAATGTTTCTGAAATACTTCAGTGTACCAAATGTTTCTGACACACACTCGTGTACCAAATGTTTTGTATCTTGCTCTCAGTACCAAATGTTTTTGACATACATTCGTGTGTTAAAAGTTTTCTGAAATACTTTCGTGTACTAAATGATTTTAACATGCATTAGTGTAACAAATCTTTCTAACATATTCTCATGTAATAAATCTTTCTGCCATTGTTTGGTTCACTAAATATTCTGAGTTACATTGGTGTACGAAATATTTCTGACATACTTTCATGTACTTAATATTTCTGACATACACTCGTCTACCAAAAGTTTCTGACATACACTGATGTATCAAATGTTTAGGACTTTCTTTGATGTACCAAATGTTCTGACGTATTTTCGTCTACCAAATATTTCTGACATACTTTATTGTACAAATATTCCGTCATACTCAAGTGTACCAAATGATTCTGACATACCTTCGTGTATCAAATGTTCCTGACATACTCTCGTGGACCTAGTGTTATGACATACATTAGTGTACCAAATATGTCTAATATACTCTGGTGTATCAAATGTTTTTGACATACTCTCGTGTAGTAAATATGGTCCTGAAATACTTTGGTGAACCAAATCTTTCTGACATACTTTAGTGTATCAAATTTTTGTGACATACTTTCGTGTACCAAATTTTGATGACTTACTTTCGTGGACCTAGTGTTACTGACATAATCTCATCTACCAAATGATTCTGATATACATTCGTTTACCAAATGTTTCTGTCATACTCTT
The DNA here is from genome assembly GCA_903632075.3 of Acanthosepion pharaonis. Lineage (NCBI taxonomy): Eukaryota > Metazoa > Mollusca > Cephalopoda > Sepiida > Sepiidae > Acanthosepion > Acanthosepion pharaonis. Next base: position 3,506,860 of record CAHIKZ030003402.1, on the reverse strand, counting down.
TTGTACCATATGTTATGGCATACTTTCGTTTAACAAAGGTGCCTGACATACTCTGGTGTACTCAATGTTTCTGACATACTCTCGTGTACCAAATGTTTCTGAAATACTCTCGTGCACCAAATGTTTCTGACACACTCTCGTGTACCAAATGTTTCTGATTTACTCTCGTGTACCAAATATTTCTGGCATACTCTAGTGCACCAAATGTTTGATATACTCTGGTGTAACAAATGGTTCTGAAATAATCTTGTGTACCAAATGTTTTTGATATAATCTCGTGTAACAAATCTTTCTATTATAATTTGGTGCACCAAATGTTCTGACATATTTTAGTGTACCGAATATTCTTACATATTTTCGTGTGTCGAATCTTTCTGACACACTCTCTTGTACCAAATTTTTTTTGTATACTTTCATGTACCGAAATTTTCTGACTTACTCTGATGCACTAAATATTTCTGGCATGCTTTCTGGCAGTGTTTGGTTCATCAAAATGTTCTGATATATTTTCGTATATCGAATGCTTCTGACATACACTGCTGTACCGAATGTTTCTGATACATTTTACTATACCAATTATTCTGGCATATACCCATGGTAAATTATTTCCTTCAATTTTTCTCCCATTACGTTAATTATTTGTACGGTACGCCTATTATCCGATCATCATATAATCGCGAAGAACATTTTGATCATAATCTTAACAAAATTTTGATCATAAGATGTTCGTTAACATAAGCTGGATCATAATACGATCTTTAACAACAGTTGTATCATAATATGATCTTTAACAAAACTTGGATCATAATCTATTTTAGTCTATCCATATCTATCTATTTATCTATCTATCTATATACTGTCGGAAGGGGTTTCTTTTCTTTATTACGGTAGAACACAAAAAAAGGGACCCACTTTCTTTATTACAGATTCTCTAACACCCAGGCCGGTAGACGGCAATTATGCTGTAAAAAATCAGTCAATAAACAACAACAATAATAATAATACATATATATATATATATATATATACACACACACACACACACACACACACACACACACACACACACACACACATATATATATATATATATATATACAAATATAAAATTTGTCACTTAGCTTATTGGTGTTATCTTCAGTATCCCGACGGACCCTTCAGGTATAACTCCGTCCACTCGTCAGGGGATATCAGCAATTGACTATATAGATATATAAACTACTAATAAATATGCATTTGTTGCTCACCGTTTGGTATAACACTGAGTTTTACGCATGTGGCAATCGTCAGTCACAAACTGAAAACTGACAATTGTAAAATTTTAATATAAATATTTATAACCTACTGTTAAGATAGTGGAACAGGCCATTTACTTATAAAAAAACAATGTAAAAAAATTATTAAATGCAAAAAATAATGCATATTTTATACAAAAACACACACGCACACACACATATGTGTGTGTGTGTGTTCATGTGTCAGAATGGGAGAGGATGACAGAGTAAAAATCAATATTCCAAATACCCATATCGTTTCTGTTTGGCAATTATGGAAGTAAAAAGTATTGATACTCTTGCCTTAGATTTTGAGTGATTTTAAAAACATGTTAATTCAATCGGAACTCTCTCTCTTGGCTACAATCCAGAAAAGGAGGGCGAGTCACTTCTTAATAATAGCGAGCCAAACCTGTCACCATTCGCCAACGACTTGTCGATTTATTCAATGCGTATTAAGTGTCTAAGCTTATTTGTGTGACCCAGGTGTCTGCGTACCTGTGTTTGGTCCTCTCATTATTCTCTGCCTGACTAACGTTTTATTCGACACCCTTCGTTCGGCTGAGAACCAGGAAGTTTTGGGCTCAGAAAGAAAGGAAAAAAATCACATTGAGTGAAAAAACTGTTTTGTTGACCGAGAACGTTTACAGCGACCACATGGAGTTCAATCAGAAATGCTATTCACTGGGAAATCTTTAACAATGTGAAACGAACGATTTAATGAAAAGACGCGGAAGGAGAGAAAAAATGTTTAAAAATTGGATTTATTACAACATTAAGTAATTTGAATGCATGTAAAACACACATGTAACTATTCATTTCTAAATACATCCACGTGCATTTAGACAAGACCATGCCGTTGCACCATCTTCGAGAAAAGGTAAGAGTTTAATTGCATCATTTAGTTCACTTAATTTTTAGGATTGAACTTTGAATTTTTATGTTTAGTATTAGTTCTTTATGTAGAATATTTCAGATTTGCGACTGTTTTAATATCAGAATATCATTCAACAGTTTTCTATCTCAGTCTACTCATATCTATCTATCTATCTATCTATCTATCTATCTATCTATCTATCTATCTATCTATCTATCTATCTGTCTTAGTCTACATCTATCTATCTATCTATCTATCTATCTTAGCCTAGTTCAGTCTATCTATCTATCTATCTATCTATCTATCTATCTATCTATCTATCTATCTATCTTAGTCTAGTTCTGTCTATCTATCTATCTATCTATCTATCTTAGTCTAGTTCTATCTATCTATCTATCTATCTATCTATCTATCTATCTATCTATCTATCTTAGTCTAGTTCTATCTATCTATCTATCTATCTATCTATCTATCTATCTATCTATCTATCTATCTATCTTCCCAGGAATGCGAGCGAATGTTATCAGGTCCTTCCTAATCCGAAGATTAGTTCAATACAATTTTTCTAGTTCCACGGCAGTTGGTGTAATTGTAAAATCTTCAAACAAATGAGACAGAAAAAGAAACAAGATCAGCAAACGCTAGTTTATCGGAATAAGATTCGTGAGTATTTTCGTCTGAACTCTTTTAAAGCTGGAAAAAAAACCCCCGAATCTCCAGAAACCAAATGCGCTTCATTTATACCATATTCTGTCCGACAACGAATCATCGCCAGTTGGCACCGTGAGAATAATTTAGATTTTAACATTTTCGATGTCATCCATACGCTTCACGAATTCACTTCGCTTGGTAGACACCGAGTAAGGAAATATATTTTCTGTTTGAACTCTTGTTGTTGACGAAGGAGAAATAAAATTAAACGATCGGCCGTGACCGGTCCTGGGTGAACGAACAACATGCACAGTGGAATAAGTGTGGGTTGGTCATCAACTTATCAGATCTATTTAAAATAGGATGATAGCAAATTAAGGTATAATATTTTGGAAGAGGAAGGTTATTTTTTGAGGATACAAAAATCTTAATGCCAGTTGTATTTATTTAATCCATAGAAAGAATAAAAATACTTTTTCAATTTTTTTGCTTGCGTGGTTGTTATTATTATTTAAAAATATAAGCACTAGTTCTATAATTATTAATACAGATTCAGGGCACATTGACTTCCATATAAATAACATTTCGAGAAAGACTTTAAAAAATATAAGTTTGGGACATAACATATTATATTGAGCTAACGATGAAGTGGAATAACCATTATCAAATTATATCGATCTAAAATGTTCATTTGTATTAAGTGCATTGACAATAAAAGCAATTATATTGAAAAAAACAAACATAATCTATATAATGTGAAAAATAAATGCATTTTAATATTAGACTCAGAACTTATTCATGCACCCACGCACACACACATCCAGCTATCACATATATGGGGGAAAATCAACATATGAACGAGTATGACCATCGTCGGGACACATAACTCTCAAACGAATATTTCAGGGATGATTGTCCAAGAGCTTTCTGTGCGTGAATGTTGAGTGGATGCGTTGAACCCACTCTTTAGCACAATTGGCCATGACACCAGTACATACATACATTTTTTTTAATCATTTCACCTTAAACGAGGCAATAAAGCCACTATGACGCAAGAGGTTATTGAGTATTAGAGAATATGAGATAAACTACTGTTAAGGAGAGAGGACAATAAAAGAATAGGAATTAAGAAGACAAAAGATGACGATTGACATTTAAATTTTTGAAGATCATATTTAACTGTGAAGCAAGAAGCCGAAAGGGACTTCCACAAGCGAGAAGTGCAACAGAAGAAAATATTAGCATAGAACTTACGGTTACATCTAGACATTTCAGCTGTAAAATGATGAGACCTTTCCGCCAATCCAGTACTGCGCTTAAATTCATAAAGACTGGGTACTATCGCGGAAAGTTCATCAGAACAATTACCATGAAAGTATTTATAGAAAAGATACATAGAAGCTACATTATGGAGGCGGGAAAAGGGACTGAAACCGAGATGCCAGGCCATACATAATAACAATGACGTAGTTTGTCAACGCTTAAGAAATCATGCATATAGATCTAAAAAAACAAAACAAACAAAGGCTTTCTGGGCTCTGGTCGTCGGGTCTGATAA
>CAHIKZ030003402.1:3452500-3497500 GCA_903632075.3 Acanthosepion pharaonis | reverse complement strand
ATTGTCTTGTTGAAATACAAAATCACGACCATGTCCCAAAGATGTGGCACTGTTCAAGAGTTGAGTTGACAAAATTTGAGTGTATTTTGCAGCATTCATTGTTCCTTCGATGATTTTCATTTTTCCTACTCCATTTGAGGAAAAAAAAAAACACATCATAATATTTCCACCCCCATGTTTGACTGTAGGGATGATATTTGCTGGCTCGTATTCCGCTCCTTTTTTCCTCCATACATGAGTGCACATGTTTCGTCCGTAAAGCTCAATTTTCGTTTCGTCTGACCAAATTACTTTCTCCCAGAAATCATTAGATTCAATTTCATATTTCTTTACAAAATTCAAACGGACTTGTACATGTCGGCGTTTCAGTAATGGGGTCTTTCTCGGTGATCTTGAAGTGAGACCTGCACGATTCAGTGATCTTTTAATTGTATCTTTACTAACTTCAATTCGGCATTTTTCAAATCATTCTGAATTTCTCGACGAGTTGAAAATGAATTTTTTTCTTCACAGTACGGGAAATGTATAGCTCATTAGCCTCATTTAAGATACGGGGACGACCACTCCTTTGAATGTTTTCAATAGTATCGAATTTTTTCCATTTTCGAACAACAGCACCAACTGTACTCACAAGCAAATTCAAATCTTGAGCGATTTTTTTTCTATATCGCTTACCATCTTTGTGATTTTTTATGATCTTCTTGCGCATGTCGTTCGACAATTCTTTTGTTTTCACCATTTTCTTGCAGTAGTGGCAACAGAATAGCTGCAGTGTCTCAGAGCTGCTATGTAATAGCCAGTTGAGTGTCGTGGGGTGCTGTCATTGGTCGGCATATCACATCATATTAATATGGGTAGGAATCATGACGACGCGTCTCTTCTAGCATAATATTTGGATTGGTGTTAAATACTTTTGCATATGGCTTATTTTATTTATTGTTAATAAATGTTTCTCAAAACAGTGGTTTTAAATTTTCCTTCTATGTTTTGATCGAGAATGTTCGTTTAAATATTTCCTATATTTTTCGTTGAAATTGATCTGTTATTTTTGAGATATGTAAGAAAACCAATGTGTTAAATACTTTTATCCACTATCCATATATATATATATATATATATATATATATATATATATATATATATATAAAAGTGAACAATGAAGTCAAACAGTACACGCACAGCTGTCATCAAGGTTCACGCCACTCTCGCTTGTGAACTTCACGACCTCATGCTAAAAGCGACAGCGCTGACAAATTTCAGAGAGACTACTTCAGACTACGGTAACACCGTCCACAGTACGAAACAAATTCTATTGTATCTGCTTTACTATGAACCACGCACACACGTGATGACTTTTTCCCACACACATATAACAACTTATCATTGTTTCTCACATACGTACACAAAGAGAATTTATATTTTATTTCAGAATTTTATTAACCCAAAGCAAAAAGATATTACTTTCCAATTTATAACCAATTGTTTGTATTCTTGTCGTTATATTAAATTCACGTTCATTTGTTGAAACTACGTTGTCTTTTCTATTGAATTTTATTCTTTCAATGGAAATCGTTTGATTATTCTAAATGGCCGAATTACGCGCAGCCCCACGACAATATTTTATGTTACTGTATCGAATCCCAACACTCCGAATTTTGACTTTCCAATCTCTTATTGTTTAACTTTCTATTGTTTATTGTTCAAAACACACATTTTGTAAATCTTGAAAGCAACTTCAATAACTGCAAATAAATGTATTTTTAAAATATCTCTACTTTCACAAACTGTTCATGAAACTAAATTTAAACAGTAAGCACAACAAGGTTGACCCAACGTGTCACAGGTGATCTAGTATATATATATATATATATATATATATATAATTATTTTTTATAAAAAAAAAATTTATAACATAAATATGTTATAAAATCACTACAAAAATAGCCATTTTGTTTCAACACCCTCGGTATAAAACAAATGGTTTTAAAGGTTTCAAATTAATTAACGATTAATTTGAAACTTTTAAAACCACTTATTTTATATTCAACATAATCACTTGATAAGACACCGAGGGTATTGAAACAAAATGGCTATTTTTGTAGTGATTTTATAACATATCTATGTTATAAATTTTTTTTTATAAAAAATAATTTTATCTGCTCTACTTTGTATTGAGCACTCTTTTAAGAATAGTAATTGTTGGTTATTGGAATTTATTCCGTATACACCAATTATATACTTATATATATATATATATATATATATATATATATATATATATATATATATATATATAACCTGAGATACATTGTTAAATTACTGTTTAATTAAAATCATGGCAACTTATATATGAGATTCAGATGTTTATGTTATAAATTTACATGTTTTGTTATTAATTTTACCCATTAATATTTATATAATTGACATCAAATTTTTCAAGCATACCGTAGTACTACCTCTTTGGGGATTATTGTGCACTATCTCAGGCACGAGACTATAAAATAAAGTCCGGAACAAATCAGATGTTATGTTTTAAATTTTTTTATCGGGTTCTTTCATAAAATGAATATTTTATATGTCTTATTCTACATTTGTTTACTTTAGTTCACCAATTACAAGACCAAAGAGCCACTCAAGGTAGAGGGTTACTAAGTGAGATTGATGTAAGGGCGTAATGGTAGGGGAAGGAGGAAGTAAAAAGTGAATATTATGTTTAGGGTATATAACGGCTTACCTACGAAGTAACAGTTCTTGGGAACTTTCTCCTTATCAAAGGAATAAGAAGAGAATTAGGATGATTTGGCGCCGTGATAATGGCATGGTAGGTCCTAGCTGCGAAAGTCTGGATTGATGGAACTCAGGAATGTAGTTCGTTTGAAAATTTGCCATAGTGATATAGTAGTGAGAGACTATCAACACTTCGATTATAGGATAAGGGCTGCAAAGTTGAAAACAGTTCATCACCAACAAGGCCGCAAGATCGCTTTTGAACTCTGTCAAACTCTGGACAATGAGGACTGGGCAGCAACAACCCAGATATGGCAGCAATACTCCATTCTTGGTCTGATCAGAGTCTTGTAAATAGAGGGCGTGTCAGTTGGAGTTAGATATTCTCTTGAGTAATACATGGAGCCGAACATTCTTCCGGCATCTTTGGTGAAGGTATGAATATACAAGTACCATTTGAGGTCTTTGAGTCTCATTGAGAGTATAACCGTCCTTATGGAACTGGAGCAAATTTGGTGATGGAACGTTACTAGCTTTATTTTGGAGGTAAACCTTTTTTTGTTTATTTTGACTTTAAATGCGTATTATTTGCTGTTCGTCTGTACTTTTTATTTTCTGGAATGAGACCTATAGACATTTTTCGGATATGTAAAACTCGTAATTGCACTCGAAAAGGATCTTCAATCAGTGTTTAACTGGGGCAAAACTATTTTCATTTAATTACCACAGAGGACCTTTTTTTGCCTTCTATTAGCAAATTATAGCTCTCCAGGAGAGCAATGCATTGCACCTTCTTGGGCCCACGTTTTCCACTGACAGGAAATGGGAAGATTATATTGAATCAAATGCTTGGTCTATTACTAAAGAAAGTTTGTTCATTGTGTCGTGCCAGACAATAAATCGACCATTAATCCGTCGACTGTGTTCTGCTGCCATATCTGGTCTGGTGCTCCTACTATATAACTCGAGATTCTTGACAAAATTAAAAGAAGGCTCTGTAATGTATTAGGTCACGACCTGGCATCTCGATTTAAGTCACTTTCTCATTGTCGTGATAAAGCTTTCGTACTGTTCAACTGTCTTTTCTATTCTAATAACGTCTTTTCTCGCACTTCTCGCCCTTCTAATTTCTTGCTATCCTGCCATCCAAATTGATACAATTAAATTTTTAAATGCAACGTCAATCGCCATCTTCTGTTTTTCTGAATCCCGTTCCTTTTTTTTGTCCTTTTCCTCACTTCTCACTAAAGACTTCTATTTCTCTTTCACTCCCTATAATCTCCGCCCCTGCATCCTAGAGACATTATTGCCTTGCGGCGCTTAGAACAAATCACGTCAACCAATTCATCTGAAATTTGTTTATGTTAAGAGATTATTTGTAGAACACTTTGTGATGAACTCAAAATGGTTGTAATGATCCACCAGGGCAGCTTGTTAATCGGTACTCCATGCAACAAACAACTCATTACTGATAATTACTATGGAAGGTAATGCATATTGGCCACTTAATGGGAATTTTACTCTCACTCGTTATGCAAATACTCAGATAAAAAAAAAGAAAAAAAAAAAACGCTTAAAATCCGTTTATATTGTTGGTAAGCTGCACAAGATTCGTGGGCAATTTCGTCTGAAATCTTTCAAACTTGAAAAACGAGTCCCCGAAAAAGCTAATATTGATATTTTTGCTGTCAACATTATGTTTCATGAACTGGTCTGCTGTTGGTGTCCTAACAAAGGACCAGGAATAAAGACACAAAGAGAGGAATCGAGTTAAACAAATATATTAACAGAAACAGAAATACAAACATATACAAACGGAGAGTTACAGCAATAACCTTCGGTCCAACTGTCAGAGCTGATTGCTTGAAACTTCCCTCTCCAAAAAGCAGTACCTACTCCTATTTATAGCTGGGAGAGTCCATGCGAGCGTGGGTAAATTACCATAACACCTGGCTTAATAGAAACGGAGTAGCTTCCGTGTACCTTTTTAAAATAAATATTTCCATCACAATTGTTCTGATGAGCTTTATTCCTTGGTACCTCGACTTTATGAATTTTAGATTGGCAACTAGGTTTCATCATTTTACTGTTGAAATTTGCTAAATATAACCGCAAGTTCTATTTTAGTAGTTCCTTCTCTAGCATTTCTCACCTATGAAACTCTTTTCTACCTTCTTGTTTTCAGGGATTGAATTCACAATCACTATGTCACCAAATTCACAAACCAACCAGGTCATTGTTCCGTAGGCCGGAGGGGCCAATGACCGAAACGTTGTGATAACAACAACAAAGATGAGGACAATAGTCCGATTATAAATAGTGTAAATAACGTATGCAGTAGTTATAAAAACCTCTTGTATCACGAGTACAGGGATAGTTTGAAAGACAAGAAGGTACTTGTAAACTGATAAAAACAAATCACTAATTGGCTAACCTCGATCTGAAACGAATCTTAAACATTTGGCTACTCATAAAAATATTTATTTTTTCTTTGTCAATGTTTGAATAAATTAGATACGTTTTCGTGATTTCGCATTGCTCTATTTTATTTATAGTCTGCATATTTTCTTTAAACAGAGCGGAACATTTAGCGAGTTTAATACAATTTGTTTAACATTAACACTATTTTATGGCGAAGCTAGCCTTTTTTCAAAAATAGATTCTTCATTCTATAGACAATATTACGAAACCGATCTTCACATATACAAACGTAGAACACGGGCACACACTTGCATACAGAATCTGTCTATATTTCTGAGATGAGGTATTATGTACACTATTTACATTATTCGGACTATTGTCCTCATCTTTGCAGTCACATTTATCGCAACGTTTCGGCCGTTGTACGCTCCGGCCTTCTTCAGGTGGTTGGGATGTCGAATCGAACCCTTTATTTCGCTCGCTGGGACAGACTGTTCTAGTTCCACGTGCCATGTTTAATGGATGTCAGTTATCAGTTATCTCCTGTTAATTCACCTCGCCAAGTTCTCCACCGCCCTAACCAGAATACTGAACTCACACTCTTTGGGTCCTGTCACTGGATCTAACTAACGCCTTTATCCACTGTGCCATGTGTCCTCAAGGACAATAGTTCGAATAATGTAAATAGTGTTGCATACGGAAATAAGGATAATGGAAATTACAATTTGGATTTGGTCATATAGATAAATAGTATCAGCAGAAAGCAGAGGTTGTCTTGAGAATCAGAATATACATATATATATATATATATATATATATATATATATATATATATATATATATATAAAGTATCTCCTACGTATGTACGTATGTCCTTATGGAAATCAAAGCTACTGGACCAATATTGTTCAAACTTTCACGAGGGGATAGGTTTGGGTCTAGATTAGGTTATAGGCTATTAATAACTCAGGAAAGGAGTATGGTGCGCCCCCAGGGGCTAGAAATGGTCAAAATGTTGCAAATTTTTTTCACATGGAGTAATTTTAAAAAATTTCATTAATACAATTTTTAGAGAATCAAAAATCATTTGCTATAGAGGTATAAGATGCCCCAAATGGAATAGAATAGATTCTGTAATAGTCAACTTGAGTTAACAAGTTCAGACTTGCATCCGACCTGCTCTCCATATTGCACAATATTGTACAATACTTTGACCATAATATATAAAAATAGGAGAATACTTTAGCCTTTGCATTAGTTAGTACTTTGTTAGTCACACATCTGTTATAAATTAGTCGAAGTACTTTATTAATGACATATTTATTGCAAACCATATTATTAATACAATTAAAGCAGCAAAAAAGTTAAGGGGTGAGCTAATATGCCTCCCAAGAAAAAATCCTCCTTTGGAAGAAAATCTCCTTCTGCCATTGAGAAAGAGAGAAGAGAGGAAGAAGTTAGCTGACATATAAGTAAGAACAAAGGCAGTTGAGGCTCCAAGGTAAAAAAAACAAAAAAAAAACAGAATTGAACAGATAAGACAAAACCAAAGCCAGGAGCAGATAGAGCAAGAGCATGAAGAAACAAGGATAAGAACTGAAAGACACAGACAAAATGAGCCTAAGTTTCGAAGATCTCATAGGTTGGAACAGAACAGGTTTAGAAATCAACAAAATGAAACTTAAGAGGAAAGATCTCACAATCTGGAACAGACGAGGGTAAGAATTCAAGAAGGAAGACAAAATGAATCTTAAGTACGGAGATCTCAAAGGTTGAAAGAGATAAGGGCAAGGAATCGGCAGGAAAGACAAAATGAAACTGAAATGCAAAGATCTGAAAGACTTTCTTTTGACATGTCAAGAATTTCTCAATTACGCAGCAGCAGACAATTTTTCCACTGGCACTCGACCGCTATGTATTATGATCCAACGACTGATTATGCATCTCCTCCCAAAGTGCAGATTGATGCAATGACAAAACTTTGTATCTACTGTGGAACAAAAAATTGGGAAAATGAACCTCCTGGTATGTGCTACACAGGTGGTAAGGTCAATCTGAAGCTTCCACAAGATCCTCCAGAACCATTGAGGGAAGTTTTCACTGGTGCTACTAATGATTCAAAAGACTTTCTTAAATACATTCAGAACTATAATAGTGCATTCCAGATGATACCTTTTGGTGCTAAGGTTATTCGTGTTAGATGATTTATGCCTACATTTAAAGTCCAAGAGAAAGTGTTTCACCTTATTGGATCTTTATTGCCACTGCCAAATAAAGAGCCTCAATTTTTTCAACATCATATTGTGTCTGATTTGGTTTAACAGATTCAAAGGAGAGTTGATGCAATTAGAGTTACAAAATTGACAAAATCAAAATGCTGCAAGATCTGCTTCATGAAAGGAACGTGAAAAGCTTTAAATTTGGTCTAGAATCATCACCATCCCCTTGAATGCAAGATTGTTATAGATGCTGACAAATGGCCGTCGAGTGAGCATTCTCGATGTTTCAATACACCTCAATGCAATGAAGTAGCTGCAGTAATCACAGGAGAAGAGTTTGGAAAACGGGATATTGTTCTTCAAGGTCGTGATAATAAGCTAAAAAGAATATGGGAAACTCATCGTTCATATGTTGCTTTACGGTACTCCCTGCTTTTTGTCAATGGTGAAGATGTGTATAATTTTAGAATTCTTTAAGTTGGAAGAAATTCCAATAAAACTGTTTTCATGTATGGGCTTTTATGATTTCTTCCTTATGATCCAAGAAAATTATTTTAATCATCTTCACAGACCCCAAACCTATTCCATCAGTTTGTTGTACATATGTATGCCAAGATGGAAGAGAAAGATTAGCATACATCAGCACTCAGATTTAAAAGCATCATCATATATCCATCTACGAGATAGCATTAACAATGATGTTGTCATAACCGAAATTGATCAACCAGTCATTCTTCCATCAAGTTTTGTTGGAAGTCCAAGATATATGCATGAAAGTACTCAAGATGTAATGACATACGTTAGACATTATGGATGTGCAGATTTGTTTATAGCATTCACCTGTAATCTCAATTGGAAAGAAAAATTAATGCTGAACTTCTTCCTGGACAAAAGCCACAGAACAGACATGAGCTAATTTCAAGAGTTTTCAGTTTAAAAGTGATTAAATTAATGGAAATGATTACAGCAGGGAAAGTTTTCGGTAATGTAAGATGTTACATGTATATCTTTGAGTGAGAAAACGAGACCTTCCTCATAGTCACATGATATGGTTAATAGTGAAAATCCACACCAGTCAAGTGGATTATATAATATCTGCAGAAATGTCAGATCCTAGAAAAGACAAAAAAGCTTTATAAGACTGTTAAACACAAGTGGTCTATGATCCCCGTGGTGATAGGAACAGAAATCCCCCCTTTATTGTTTACTAGCAGAAGAGCCCGGCGTTGCCCGGGGATGTAACAGTAAGAGATAGATCAAGTATCGACCATCATAAAGACTGAAAAATAAAATTGACAAAGATTATTGTTTAAGGTTGACGGACACGCATGCCTTACTTAGTTTTTTTTTTGGGGGGGGTTATGAATTGGTCAAACTCAAACAAAAGCATTGTTTTCAATCGTTATGAGTCTACCGATTGAATAGAATTTTATTATAAACAATTGTCTTGTAAATGGAATTTTTAAAGCATTCTGAATATAAAAATAAAGGAAAAAGTGTGCAAGACAATAAGAAACACTACCTGCCAAAAAAAGTGAAGTTTTTTTGAAATCGGTTGAAAAATGTAGGAAATCCGATCCCATATATAAATGAACACACACACACACACACACACACACACACACACACACACACACACACACACAACCTGGGTTTTATAATAAGTATAACTCAAGATGCTTCTTAATCGTGTTTTCAAATTGATTTCGTGCAATAACAATTGTGTTTTTCCAATTTTGGGCGCTGTCAGAACCACCGCAAGGTAATTTTACGTAGTCCTGGGTTTTATAATAAGTATGATAACAAGTGCCCCAAGCATTGTCCAATAAGTTTCTCAAAGGAAACACAAATGGGAGAAGATGGTTATCCTTCTTATAGAAGAAGAAAGCTAAATGATGGCAGATTTCAAGCAGTAAATCAAGCAAAACAAAATCCAATTGTAATTGACAACAGATGGATAGTTCAATGCAGTCTCCTACACTTGGAAAAAATTTTATGCTCACTTCAATGTTGAGTTCTGTAAGTAAAGCCAATTAAATATGTCTGCAAATATGTTAACAAAGAATAAGATACAATAATGTTTGCTTTACAAAAATAGGTAAAACCAAACATTAAACCAAAGAGATGAAGTAAGCATGCACCAGCAAGGTTGATACATTAGCAGCAATGAAGCAATTTGGAGGATATTTAGATTTCCCATTCATGAGCGATATCTAACAGTTCAGCCACTAGTTGTTCATTTAGAAAATGGACAAAGAGTTTACTTCTCTGAGGCAAATGCAGCTCAGAAAATCTTACAGATTTCTTCAAGCTTTGTGCATGAGAAGCTAAGACGATCTTTTATAATCAGCTTCCATGATATTACAACTGGCATTATGGCAGTTGGAACAGACAAAAAACGGGTGAACCAGTAGATGGATTTTCAAATGTACAGTGCACTTAGAAGAGTATATTGTAATATTGTATATACCAACCTGAGAAAGAATGTTTCTTTCTCAGGATGCTGTTGCATGATGTCAAGAGTCCTACTTCCTTTGAAGATATACGTACAGTGTACTCAGCATATAGACAAGCTTGCTTCAAAGGTGATCTGTTGGAAGATGATGCACAATTGGATGTTCATTTAGCAGAAACATCTGTATCTTAGAGTGCAAGAAATCTTAGAGCTCTTTTTTCCATCCTCATTAAAGGTTGTGAAATAAATGATCCATTATGGCTTTGCAATAAACACAAAGACACCTTAGCCGAAGATTACAAACACCAATTATAAGTTCAGTTGCCAGATATTGAGGTTTCTTACAATAACGAACTGCACAAAAAAAAAAAAAAAACATTGATCGACATTGAGAATAGAATCATAGCCAAGGGAGGAACTGATTTACACACTTATGGCCTTCTAAAGACAGCAAAAGAATGAGTTATTAAGAGAATTGGCCAGAGAAAATTACATACAATATATCTTTATTGGTAAGTTACATAGAAGGAAATGAGACAAACCTTCTACCTGACCAGAAAATAGCTTATATCATAATTATAGATGTTGTTGGATACCATAAAGGTGGAATATTCTTCCTAGATGCACCTGGTGGAACAGGAAAAATGTTTGTTGGCACGTTAGTGTTAGACATTTTCATGACGGTCGTCCTCGAGTATAGAATCCAGAGGATGGCAGTGAATATTTCGGAGACAGTAGGAAAGCGTAGTGCAGGTTCGCAGTGGATATCGCTGCAAAGTAGCAGAGCGTAGTTCTTCCGTCTGTCCTGTTCGCCGGACAAGTTGCCTCTGGTAAAACAAAGATGGTCGCCTTTATACACGACGGATACTGTGTTGGGCGGCTTCCGATTGGTCAACCTTCCATTGGTCGACTATAAAGGGAAATAAATCATTTTGACTCGCTCACTAGTCCTATACGGTATAGACAAAAAAAAACGTAACAGTTAGTACTGGCCAAGGTAAGAAGTCAAAAACGTATTGCACTTGCAGTTGCTTCATCAGGGATTGCACCTACATTATTACCTGGGGTTAGGAGGTCAGCTCATTCAACATTCAAACTTCCACTGGACTTGAACAGAAATGAAAATCCTATGTGAAATATAACAAAAAAAATCTGGAATTGCAGAAGTTATCAAACGGTGTTATTTGATTGTTTGGGATGAATGCAGTATCAACCATAAGAGAGCTCTTGAAAGTTTGGATAGAACACTAAGGAACATTGGGAACAATTCTCTGATGGGTGGAATACCTGTGCTTCTCTCTGGTGGCTTTAGAAAAATCTTCCTTGTCATTCCAAAAGGTAATAGAGAAGATGAATTTCGAGCTACATTGAAATCATTTATGTTATGGTGACATGTAAAGATCCTAAAATTGAAAAATAATATGTGAGCATACCTATATAGAGATATAACATCAAATCAGTTTTCTGAAAACTTGCTAACTCTGAGAGAGGCGAGAGTCCCAATTGACAGTGAAAATTTCATTGATCCATCACCCATATGTACATCAGTACTATAAACTTTGGAGTTAATTGCCAAAGTATTTCCAAATATCAATGCTCATTATCAAAATGGTAAATGGTTGTTTGAGAGAGCCATTCTTGCAACAAAAAGTACCAAAGTCAATTCAATGCATTTTTAATTTTTAAAAATGATGCCTGGAAACTTTCACTCTATATAGAAATGTTGATACTGTTATTAATCAGTTGGGTGCAGTCAATTATTCAATAGAACTCCTTAATTCTCTTGAGATATCTGGGTTACAATGACATAGACTAGATATGAAAATAATGCTACAACGAAATCTTGATTCTTCAAAATTTTGCAACGGCACAAGACTTGTAGTGAAAAGAATGATGCCTCAAATTATTGAAGCAACAATCCTTTCCAGTTATGGGAGAGGAGAAGATATTAATAATTCCCTTGATATATATATATATATATATATATATATATATATATATTAAAATGAATTCTAACCTAAATTTTTTTTAAAATTGTAATTAAATAAATAAATAAAGTTTACTAAAACAGGGAAATGAATTAGCTTTCTTTGCCGTAAGTGCAAAAAAAAGTACTTAAATAATATTTAAATATAAAAATTTTTAAAAAAATCGTAATATACTTGATGCGATAATAATTCTACAAACTGTAAGGGATTCTCATTACATTTAATTGTCCTTAAAAGAAATATAGTATATTAAAAATTAAAAGTAAAAATATTTCAAATCGCAGTTAAATAAAAAGTATTCTAACCTAAACACCCCCACAAAAATCTTTAAATATACGAAGGAAAAAAAATGCCGTAAGAATTTTTGCCGTTAACAATAAAATTTAAAAAAAATCCAGACAACACGCTTTTAACGGATGTTAGGTTTCATTGAAAAATACATCCCTACTCACTACCAAAACGTAGCAATAAATGATACATTAAAATATAGACATAATGAACACCCAGACACCCCTCGTCTAGTAAAATGGATTCATCTGTAACCTTGGAAATATGAATTATGAATTATGATTTTAGCTGTGTCTTTAAAACCCAGTAATTTTAAAAGTTACTCCAAAATTCGCTTGAGGATGAAATGGAACTAATATCTTTAATTTAATTACAAAATTAAATTCGGGGCTTTTAGCTTTCATTTTTGAAACATGGTTAGAACTGTGTAGCGGAAAAAACCATATTTTAAATCAATTAATTTATAATATATATATATATATATATATATATATATATATATATATATATATATGTTCTGTTTAATTTTAAGAGACTGCAATTTCCAGTCAAACTTATCTTTGCAATCTCGATAAACAAATCACAAGGTCAAACACTGTGAGTGGCTGGATTACACTTAGAAGATCCCTGTTTTTCACATGGTTAATTGTATGTTGGATGCTCCTGAGTAGGAAGCAAAAGAAATCTTTACATTTATGCACCCACTGAAAAAAAACTAAGAATGTTGTGTACAGAGGAATCCTTTTGTAAAAGTCTGATACTTAAAAATATGCTTCGTTATTTTAATTTCTATGTTATCCTAGATTTTTGTTAATTTTTATTTGAGAGTTATATTCCTGGAATATATTGTTTAGAAACTAAGTTAGAAATCATTTCAATAATTTTGTCCCGGGTACTTTACGTGATTTACGTGAAAAGACATTTGGGAAAGGTATGAATCCATTTATCCCCCCCACCTCGACTATGGGTAAATAGCAGGACAGACTGAGTCCTATAGTGCTGTATGGCAACTGGTCTAGGAGAAAGACAACTCTAAATGAAATTCAAAACCCGAGGAGGACCATTTGGAGATCTTGTGGCAAAGTATTTGCACCAGTTCTCTGTATTCGGCTCTTCCTAAAACCGTTCGTGGTTGGTACTGCACGAGCCTTCACCACTATAATCAAATCATATGTGCGAGTAGTCTGGCTGTTGGGTTCTAAGAAATGAGCTGATGTACCCTCATACATCGAAAAAGACGCGAGAGTCCAGCATATATATATATATATATATATATATATATATATATATATATGTGTGTGTGTGTGTGTGTGTGTGTGTGTGTGTGTGTTATGGTAATTTGTAATTTACCCACGCACGCATGGACTTTGCCAGCTATAAATAGGAGCAGGTACTGCTTTTAGAGGGAAGTTTCCAGCAGTCAACTCTGACAGTCGGACCGAACATTCTTGCTGTAACACTCTCGTTTGTATATGTTTGTATTACTGTTTCTGTTAATATATTTATTTAACTCGATTCCTGTCTTTATTTCTGGCCCTAACAAGGCCACAACAATATATATATATATATATATATATATGAAGAAAAATATATACGGAAAAAGCAAACAAAAATCCTTATATACAATTATGCTGTTTTAATGTTAATATGTCAACGTCTATAAGGATGTGTATATAAGGATTTTTGTTTGTTTTTTCCGTATATATTTTTCTTCATACTGTCGGATTTATATCCATATATTTGCTTACATATACATATACATACATATATATATATATATATATATATATATATATATATATATATATATATATATATATATATGTGTGTGTGTGTGTGTGTGTATTACTATGTACGTTATATTTAGTGGATATAGTCGTTTAATTGTCTCTGTTTTTAAGCTATAATGGCCTGGGATTTTTCGAGTCTTTTAAACTGTGCTCTTCGGATATGTCCGAACCTGTGTCCACTTATATAAGGGAAACCATCGTATAGATCAACCAAAAAGTTAAGAGGTGTTTCCACGCTACTCAAAACCTCCAATCTCCTGATCAGAGACCTTGCTGCTAGATGTAGTTTATCATCATACCCAGGACGAACGAATTAATGAGTTTTTATAAATAATTCGACTTTGTTCTATATATATATATATATATATATATATATATATATATATATATATATATGTCTCCCTGTGTATGTGTATGTGTGTGTGTGTATGTATGCATTCTTGTTTTGTAACTGCTTTGTTATAAACAACAAAGTAGAATTGGTTTCTGAATTTTTACTAACAGATCAATAAACGATGACATATAGTCCGATTCAATGGGGTTTTACATTGAGCTAAATGTTCAATTATTTTCTTTAATAAATTTCATATTACTCGTTTTCTCAAATATTGCTGTTACAATCGACACTGTCATACAAAAACAATGACATTTTTATCAAGCAGCTCATTTTTTATATGAATAACTAGTCGAATCTATTACATTCACTTACGTGCTAATATCCTTTGGGAAAAGTAAATATCCTCTTCTTCTCCGCGCCCCCCAAAGCTATGGGTAAATAGCGGGAGAGACCGAGTTCTATAGCCTTCGATGGCAACTTGTCTACCGCAGAAAGAAATGGCAACCTACTGCGGGAAAAAAATCTGCCTCGTCAGTCATGTATCGAAAGATACATGATCGCTTAAGCGTGTATTATGCATGGCACATAACTGACTGAGTGAGTCTCGAAGAAAGCATCTAAGTGATTCATACAAATGTTTGTAACATTGAGAAAATCTGTTATTACTACAAATTCATTGGACCTTTATTCAGACACCCAATGAACTTGCTATGGGCGAAATTTGTTATTCCATAATAAAAGGACGATTCAAAATTTGCTTTGATGAATTCTTTGAAGAGTTTTTCATTATTTAAAACTTGTTGGTGACTGCTGACCAGATAAAGAATATTTCATGAAGTGAAAGAAAATGATAGCCTGAAAGGAAAAGGTATGGAGAAAATGTCTTATGTGGAAGAAGTTTTTACTTTATTACCATGATCATTCACTGTGTCGTTTTCGCATCACCAAAGTAAAACATCAGCCCATGCCATGAAAAAAGTTGTTTCTCTTCCAAGGTGCCATTCAAACGAGTCAATACAGCAACATCCTTTTGAATCCCAAACTCAGACAACTTTTTTTCCTAGGAGATTCAGTTTAGGTTATGGCTCTGATGTAGTCATTTTCTGTGTTGAGCAACAAGAGAAACACAAATATTTAAACACAGTCTGATGTTCGTTTTCTTAAGTTCAAATGGAAATCGTTTTTTAGTTGTAGAATTTTGCGCGGATCTACTGAATAATTGCTTGACTTTCATTTCAGATTTCAGATTAAATTAAGCAATGATTTTCACTAAAATTTGCTTGCGTATATAGGCAAGTAGTAAATAGATGAGTAAACTTCAAAAACACTTTTAAGTCTTTAGTTTTGTAGTTTTGTGAAAAGATGGAGCTGTAAACCGCAAAATCAACCTAATATATATATATATATATATATATATATATATATATATATATATATATATATATATATATATATATATATATATATATGACCGGAACCGATTTCATTTTGAATTTGTAGGTCTGATGAATTGGATCGTGATTACGATTCCAATGTAATAAAAAATTATAATCTTGGAATATTAGTGTTTGGGCCTTTTATATTATATTCTTACTCTGTCCTGGACATTGAGTTCTATCTACATTCTATCCTCTTGAAAATATATATATATATATATATATATATATATATATATATATATATATCTGATATATATATATATATATATATATATATATATATATATATATTGATCACTGATATTATTCATTTTATATATATATATTGACCACTGATATTATTCATATATATATATGTATATATATATATATATATATATATATATATATATATATTGACCACTGATATTATTCATTTATATATATATATATATATATATATATATATATATATATATATATATATATATATATATATATATCATTGAATTTGCCCAGCATTCTAACATGTTAAAAAACTCTATAAAAGATTAATTAAGTTTTCTTTGTCGGCCGCTTTCAATGAAAGATGCCTAAAAGAAAGGTTAAGACATCTACAGTGGATTTAGATGAGCGAAAGCCATACTGTGTGTGTGTGTGTGTGTGTGTGTGTGTGTGTGTGTGTGTGTGTGTGTGTGTGTGCTAATATTTTAAATTGATTTATAAATTTCTCTTCTATGATATGTCGACAATACGAAATATGCATTACTACGAAAGGATGGCATTTTGAACACTGAAAATATCATTTAATGAAAAATTTGAGTCTTTTTTGGTAAATTTATTATAACATTTATTCCTTACTCACATTAAAAATCTAATATAAGAAAAATAATTAAAAAATGAATAATTATAAGAATTAAATGATTAAATTTAATAACTAATATTTAAATAATGAAAATATTTATAAAAAAGTAAAATAATCCCATCAAAAATGAAGTATCTCTTCTGCCTGGGATAAGTGTACTATCTGGGCGCTCTGGATCAAAATAAAAGTGTAATGCAACGCTGTATTTTTTGTCTTCGGAAATAACACAGCAAAACACGAGTCGAACTGGCTCCTGGACGCTCCGACCCCAATCCTGCATCTCACCATTGCATTAGTATTCTAATGCTTTCGGGACACTGAGCAGTCACCACATATTTACGAATGGTTACCTATATTAAACTGATCGTGAGGAGGTAGTTAAAAATCAAGTGTAAGTATCTGCGTCATTTGCCTACAATCAAAAATGTCGTAACTGTGCGCTCTGTGAAAAATATTGCAAACAATGTTATCCGTTTCTTTGAACACGCTAAATGAAATGGGAAAAGCAAGTTGAAGCGAAGTTGGAAAGAAGTAATGGAAGAGGAAAGATAGAAGGTAAGTGTTATGGTGCAGGTTAGGACCAAGGAAGAACAACACGGACACTAGAGTAGAAATAACGAAGGTATATTACACGAAATAATAATACAAGATGTGGAAGGTGTTAGTATGACTGTCAGTCTGGTTTGGAGTGAACTACTATCGGCTCGACTCGATTCGATATTTACTTGCCCCCCACGAGGGAAATATGTGGCACAAGGCCGAGTTTTACGTGGGTTTTCCGAGCCCGTAGGCTCGGTCAAAAAATGCCCGTATAACCCGTATAAACGAGATCGGGTTGGTCATTTTCCCCGAACGAGATTCTGCCCTTCGGCGGAACCTCGTCCGGGTTCCTTTCTGCGCAGAGGCAGAAAGTTCGACCGTCAAGTCAAGAAGCTCGGCTTGAATCAGTATCTAGCCCCCCCCCACGAGGGTTGCATGTGACACAAGGTTGAGTTTTATCGTGGGATTCCTGAGCCCGTAGGCTCAGCCAAAAAATGTCCGTATGACTCGTAAAAACGAGATCGGGTTGGTCATTTCTCCCCGAACGAGATTCTGCCCTTCGGCGGAACCTCGTCCGGGTTCCTTTCTGCTCAGAGGCAGAGAGTTCGACCGTCAAGTCGAGAAGCTCGGCTTGAATCGTCCCTCTCTCTTGAGAGGCGTAGTATACATAGTTTTAGGAAGAGTTCCTTCTGTAGTTATAGGTAAAGACCCATGACAGTAAGTAAAACGGCTTGGGAAAGCAAAAAGGAAAGGTAAATGATGAAGGCGATATTAAAACATCAACAAACTTGCTGGCTTGGGTTTTATCATTGCTTTACACTTTTGATCTTTTAAAATCTGTGAATCTTATTGAATTTTTTTTTTCGAGGCATGACTAACGCCTAACGTAGGAAGGAGAGTAGATATTTCTTTTATGTGGCATGTCTCTTTAGAACCTAGGTGTTCATAGCTCTTGACAATTTCCTATTTGTTTTTGCTCTCAGTAATTTTTTGATCACTCGCTACCCGTCTTTGCTTCTGTTCTGCCATCCATTCACCAAAAAGTAGGTTAAGTAGGTAATTCGTTATTGTTTTAAGTATGTCCCGTGAGTATTAAATTCTTTATGCTCCTTTTCCTCATTATTTATTTCCAGAAATGCTAGCTCTCTCTTTCTGACGTCGTTATTAGTTTCATTACGAATGTGACCGATATTCGTAGCAACTGTCGGTAGAGCCACATCTTATTTCGCTTCAGGTTTCTCCTTCATCTGTGTTACTGTCATATAAGATATTAAGCTAGTTACTACGGTTTTAATATTTAGATTAAGAAAGCGATTAATTATTAAGTAATAAATCTTCTTCTTCTATGTGTCGTGTCACTTCAGACCATCTTGACTCATCACAATTTCCTGTCCTTTGTAGCTCTCAGTAAATTTTATCCTTTTGTTATCTCTCTTAAACCCTTTTCTGCCAACTATTTACACAAAATCGTTAGGTAGATTATGCACCGTTTTCCTCTGTCTCTCTTTCCTTCAATATGCCCTACGAGTGTCAAATTTTCTAAGTCCTCTTTCCTCATTATTTACCTTTGAAATTTCAACTGGTTCTTTCTGATTTCTAAAAGTAAGATATTATCTGCACATACAGTTATATATATATATATATATATATATATATAAGTTATGAAAAACTTGGTAATCCGTAAGGTTAATCCCAAGGAGGATGAAATCCTGAGAGCTCAATGTAAATCTAGAGATAATATATATATATATATATATATATATATATATATATATATGCTATGGCGAAAGTGAGAACAATTTTTGACTTACCCACGTATAAGTGTCATTTTCTCTAAAAGTCCGTCGTTGCTCACATGTTTGGTCCATGGTATTCTCAATATCCTTCTGTAGAACCAAATTTCTGTAGCTTCAAGTCTCTTCTTGACCTGCGAGGAGATTGTCCAGCAATTACTACCAAATCGGAGGACTGAGATTGCATAAAAGTTCAGTACTGTTTTCTTTGCTTCTAACCATATTTTCCTATTTCTTGATACTTTGCTCAGCTTTTAGAAGTCATCTTTCGCTATCGCAATACACATTCGGATTACGGTGTCGCATTTGCTGTACTCTGTTGAAACACTTGCTAGATATGTAATTTTTGCACTTGCTTGATTTTGGTATCTCCAATTTGTAATTCGTCTGTTGGGCTGTTCCCTTTTGCTGACAACCATACATTATGTCTTCTTACAATTGATATTTAGTCTTTTCTTTTCGCTTTCCTTCAATATCTTCTGTAGAAGTCACTGTAGTTTCCTTTCTGTGTCTACTGTCAACACTCTGTCATCTACATATTTAATATTTTTAAGATTATGACCACTATTAATGAATCCTGATAGGACTTTTAATTCTCTTGGAATCACCTCACTGTATAACTTGAATAAGTCCGGTGAGAAGGCGCATCCTTGTCTTACACCCCTTTCTTTTTGTTTTCAGTATAAGTTCTGGATTATTCTAATATCCTTCCCCAAAATTTCTAGGTTACCTAGCAGTTCCAACATTTTTTTGTGACACTTTATGTTGTGGATTCCGAGATGAAATCCGGTCTCAAAATTAATGACAAACATAGGAATGAAATATAGCAAATAAATGTATTGACGTAATAATACAATTGGTAATACGGTTAGTAGATCCAGAAATGCGGTTAGTAGCAATAATAATATATATTTACAGTCTGGGAAATTCAGTACCGAAGTAGGACTTCCTTCTGAGTCTACGTGCTCGCAACTGTGACTCCTACAAAGCGGTTACCTCACACTCTCACTGTATCACTGTATCAGTGTATCTCTCTGACTCACGCTCTCGGGTATTCACCGGCAGCAGTACAAGTACACACTGGCCGAGTCCACTTGTATAAAAAAGGGGTGGACCCCATAAAACTTTATCAAACGCTTTTGCGTAATCTATGGAACCTTGGTAGACATCCTTTTCTATTTGTATTGTTTTCTTTTGTTGTTATAATTCTGAGCATGAATACCTTATTTCTTGTTCGACTGTCCTTAACGAAACCACACTATTCTTGTTATATTTCCGGTTTTGAAAGCCAATATACGCATCGTCATTAATAAATTGAATAGTCGTAACTCCCAAAGGTCTCTTTTGAGAGAACGAAATTTCAATTTTTGGTACGTACTCTTTCTACCTTTCTGGAATATAAAATTAATCAAATTTACCTGTATATCAACTTGAAGTATAGCATATAATTCTATAAATTAAACAAACGAAGAATGTTAAAACCTGAGTGCGTTTGAGTAGGTTTAGTTGGAGAAAGTATGGAGATGGAAGTATTTCAATATATTAAATAAAAAAAAAAAACTTATAGAATTTCGAAGACACATTTGAAGAGCCGAAGTTGCCTTTCAAAAGCTAAATAAAGTATTATGAAGCAGGACGTATCGTTAGAAACAAACAAAAGAGTGTTAACTGATATTTAATATCAATCTTTGTATATGGCATTGAAGGGTGAACAATTTTCTTCACGGATGAAGAGGATATGAGCCAAAAGAGATGTGTTTATATATAGGGATGCAGAAAATCCAGAATATGCGAGCCGCAAACACTTTTTAAGGTAAATGGGAACAAAAAGGTCACTCGTGTTTTGAATAAGAAACATACGGTTGAAACTTCTTGGTTACATAACGAGAAACGAATGTTTGGAGAATTTAATACTTGTCGCAGGATGTCAAGATAGACAGAGGCAAATAACAAGTAACCTAACAAAATTATGTAAATGGATGGTAAAACTTAAGGATTGCAAATAGACAAATATTGCATAGAGTTACAAAGGATAGGAAGTTGCAGAGAGCCATGATCGCCCACGACGTGAATGTACACAGCACATAACAAAGAAGTTATACATCTGTTGACGTACTCTTGAGTAACAAATACGAGTAAATTATTTCCTTCACCACCCCCTACACCGTGTTAATTTGTTACGACACGCTTAATTTCAAATAATTCTTTTTTTGCGACACGATTAATGTGTTTCTTGGCTGATAAAACTTTTATAAATATTCACGGCGAAACCAGGACGCTTGTTTTATAAATTAAAAAATTCCAGCCGGCACGATTTTTTCAGGCAACACTTGTATTTGCTACAAAAAAAGGGTACATCCTTGAATTAAATATATCATGGGGATTAACTAGTAAAATATATTGAGTGCAAATATAAAAAAAACAAACAAACCCAAAAACGATTACTATTTATTCGGCCGAGTAAGAATACACATTTTTAAAATGGTAGCTATATGCCAAGACAGCAATTTTTTTAAAAGTCACAACTTCCACTTACTAATATTTAAAAAACAAACTATTTTATCGTTATGACAGTGTATATGTTTACGTTGAAATCTAAATGTCATGGAGATACGACACGTTTACGGATATACGACCTTTTTCCTTGAGAAAGTAAACATCTGCGGTACATATATAATAGCATATAATGGACTTTTGTGTTAGAAAAGAGATCTGTTCAAAAGAAAATGCGTTGGAAATTATTTTACTATAAAATGAGCTGGAAATTATTTTACTATAAAAGACGTCGGAAATTATTTTACTATGAAAATACGTTACAAATAATTTTACTATAAAATACTTAGGAAATTATTTTAATATAAAATATACTTTGGGGATTATTTGATTATAATCTGGTGCTCCTGCTGTATATTTAGAAATTCTTGATAAAATCCGAAGAAGAATATGCAATGTCATTGGTCTTGACCTGGCATCTCGGCTTCAGTCACCTTCACAACGCCATAACGCTTCCCGATAACTCTTCTTTAAATTCTTTCATGGTAATTGTTCAGATGAGCTTTTCTCTGTGGTACCTATACTCTATGAATTTAAACGCAGTACCAGATTGGCGGTAAGGTCTCATCATTTTGCAGTTGAAATGGCTAAATGTTACCGTAAGTTCTATGTTAACAGTTTCTTCTATTATGCTTCTCACTTGTGGAACTCTCTTCCACCTTATTGCTTCCTTGTCAACTTTGCTCTTCAAAAATTTGAATATAGTGTCAATCGTTATCTTCCGTCTTCTTAATTCTTGCATTTTTTAATATATTTCTCTCTTAATAGTGTTTTTTTATTCTCATATTCTCTAACTCTAAATAAACCCTTGAGTCTTAGTGGCTTTATTGCCTTATTGGGGTGAAATGATTAAAATAATTTTAAAATCTTGGCTAAAACGCTAATCTGTTAGCAGTGACATGGCTCAGGTGAAAGTTTTCCCAGTTTTTCAGTAGTGATTCTTCTGTTGTCTCTAAGGAGAGGTTCAACCAGGTTGGCCTTGGATGAGTGTAATATTTTTAAAGTTGTGTCTTGACAGAGAAATTAAATGACGTGAATCAAATATCTATTCAGGTTTGTGCACGTACAGTTATCTTTGTGTAGCTTCAAAATGGTCATTTGCATAAGAAATATAATTTATCGCAGACACAGCCTTGTGATCCTCCTGAACACATCATCATCATTGATGGTGTTCCTAGAATCAGGAGGTATTTCGCTTCTTTCACTGATCAGTCATTGTCCCTCTGGCAACTGAGTCTTATGTCCCGGTAACGTTACCTCAACCACGGCTCTCATCTTCTTATTCACTTTGAAGCAACTTACCGAGCTGACCCTAAATCTGCACAAATCCTGGTTAGTGGTAAAACATTCAAACCCGTAATCCTTAGATTCTGTCTATATTTCTGAGATGAGGTATTATGTACATTATATACATATGGCGACAAAGATGAGGACAATAGTTCGAATAATGTAAATAATGTCCGTAATCCTTAGCCCACAGACGGAAAATTGCCAGTTTTTCATTACTTTATCTCCATTACTATAGCAGATATTCAAACGAGTTAATTTCGACCTTCACAGCTACGACCCACTATGTCATACTCACGTCGGCAAATCATCCTCGTTTCTTTTCGTGTTCCTTTGATCAAAAGTAATTTCCACTCAGACAGTTTGTTCCCAAGAACTGTTACTTTGTAGTAAAAACTCCCGAGATAATGCTTTCCTGAGACCTACAATCTTGGTCAATCAATATCTATCCTAATCGTTCTCATAATATACTCTTCTTCCTTCCTTACAATTTCACTCAGTAACTCTCTACTTTGACTGGCTCTTGAGACTTGTATTTGGTAAACCAACGGTAATAAAATGATGTCATCGTGTTATTGGCAGATACAGAAGGAAAACTGCAGGAACTCTTAGACAATGTAGCAAATGAAAGTGGGGGAAAGAAGGACTGGCTGTTAACCGTTAGAAGATAGAATTCATGGTCAGTAGTCCAAGATTCGAGATGCGAATAAGAAACCGTAGAATTAAGCAAGTCAAGAAATTTTACAATCTGGGAAGAGACGATGGAAAATGTGACACAGAAATCCAAATGTTCATTGAAATAACGAAAGATGCCTTTCAAAAGCTAAGCAAAGTATTAACAAACATTATTCAGCACTCTTTCTGTTCTGTAAGGGATTTTCCCATCCCTTACAGAACAAAAAGGGTTCCGAATTGCCATGTAATATCAAACCTCCTATCTGGCTATGAATGCTGAACAATTTTCTCACAGATGAAGAAGTGCCCTGAGGAACTAGAGATGTGGTTATACAGTAGGATAGTGAGAATACCATAAACAGAACGTGTAAGCAATGAGGAAGTTTTTACGGTAAATAGGAACAAAAAAGGTCACTTGTACTTAGAGATGGTTCAAATATTCTGGGACACATTATGAGGTACGATGACTTGGAGAATTTGACAATCACAGGACATGAGGTTCAGAGGGAAACGGCGAGTAATCTTCCTAACGAGCTTCTGTAAATGGATGACAGGAAAGGAACGGGGAGGAATAGTAAGAGGGCAAACTTGGCTAAGAGCTACAAAGGATAGAAAGTCGTGGAGGGCTATGATCGCTCATGTTTTGAATGTACACAGCACATACAATCACATATATCCTTCAATAAATGATATTACTTTATTAGTTTACCCGTCACAACTAACAATGGATAGAACAATATTTTTTACACTATTTACATTATTCGGACTATTGACTTCATCTTTGTCGCCATGTTTATCACAAAGTTTCGGCCGTTGTACATTCCAGCCTTCTTCAGGTGGTTGGAATGTCGAACAACCCATTATGTTGCCCGCTAGGGTAGACTGTTCTAGTTCTACGTGCCATGTCTAATGGATGGCACGTGGAACTAGAACAGTTTATCCCACCGGGCGAAATAAAGGGTTCAGTTTGACATTCCAATAATGTAACTAGTGTACATAATACCTTAGCTCAGAAATATAAACAGAAACTATATTTTTGTGTTCCCGATTGCCAAAAAAGGCATGTAACTTTCAGATACACGCCTTTTCTTTTAGCATTGGACGAAAATAATGTACTGATCACCGGCAACGAGTACTACACTGGTGATATTTCCATGGCTAATGAATGTTCAGATAAGCTCCATCCTTAGTTCCACCAGCTCACATACTTACACCTGGTATTCACCATGTTACTTCGACGAAATGTGTCAAATGCAAAAAGAGAATCACACAGACAGATTTTTCTAACAAATGTGTTGCGTTCCGTGTCGTCACTGGACCCAGCGCTACTCCATTGACGGTATCAACGAAAGAGAGTTTCTTTTTCTTATTAACTAGTTTTATTAGAGGAGAGCGACAGACGTGACAGCTTTGAAGCTTAGAGGCAGCGTTTACTGATGCCAACGAATTCTCGTTGTCACTTTCGTAATGCTCGTTGTAGTAGAGACTTTGTACTCGTCGATACAATTATAGTACGCCATTGAACAATGTCGGTGTCAGACGCCATCGAATAACACTTGCACTAATAGTACTTGCTCGATAATACTCGCTCGAATAGTAATCCGTATTGTGATCCGAATAGAGAAATAGTATAGTGAATGGAGTAGAGAATAGCGGTCAGTATAGTAATAGAGGATAGACTAGAAATGCAGATCCATATAGTAATAGAGGATAGACTAGAAAGTTAGTCCAATTAGTCGTCAGCTACTCCCCACATATATGCGTTTCCTCCATGATCACGTGGTCTACTTAATTAAAAAATGGGATCGCCTGTGTTTGCTCACTGGCGATCTATGTTCAAACTCAAGTGTCGGCAGCGACACTTTATTCCTATATAACACAGCGAGAGTGGGCACCTCGGCGTGATGTAATGGCTAACAAGCTTATCTCGCTAAAACAGTTACGACTGAATAGTGAGTTCGATCCTCACTGGGTACCTCGTACTATCGGCTTTGTGTCACATCTAAACTATGTTTAGAAAATCATTTGGGGTACCCCGAGGTGGTGTAATGGTTAGCAAGCTTGTATCGCTAGAACAATTACGATTGAGTAGTGAGTTCGATCCTCGCTGGGTGCCCCATACTTTCGGCCTTGAGCCACATCTGGGCTATGCTTGGAAAATCAGTATAACACAGCAAGAGGAAGAATTTCAAGAGAATGCATGATGCTTGTTGGCTTAACTTGCTTCCGCATGTGGTCTTCGCCTGCCGCTCGAACGTCTTTGCACAGTCAGAGTTAGAATACCACGCTGACCAATCGTTGACCATCCCAGGCTGCCCATTCTGCAACAACTGCTACAGATTCCCGCATGACTGTTTCATTGAACATATGACTGTTGACCACTTCAAGTCAAGGTTCAATCTTTATCATTACTTCTTGTCCTTATGATTCATTTCTTACCACCTCATTCAGTTATGTGCCACGCGTGATACACGCGTAGACGATCATGTATCTTTAGATACATCACTGACGAGGCAGATTTTTTCCCGCAGTAGGTTGCCATTTCTTTCTTCGGTAGACCAGTTGCCATCCAAGGTTACCCATAGCGGGGGTGGGAGAAGAAGAGGATTCATACCTTTCCGAATGGTATTTGCACGTAAGTGACTGGAATTCGAACTCGACTCTCCGATTCCTCAATCCGACCCGCTATCCATTACTCCACCTTATTCACCATAAACATTTTAGTAGTAAAACTGATTGACTTTCGAGCCTTGTATTAAAATATATTAAAAATAAAAGCAAGTATCAAATCATATTGACAGTAGCAATATTCACGTTTACAGGTTTATCGCCATATCACATTGAAACACAGCTTCTCATACGATCACTGAAGTTAAACAACATCATTTTCTGGTCATTATCTAAATGGGTGACCGGTTGGAAATACCATAGTATTGCTGCAAGCATGGATGTGCGGGTGGTGTAATGGATAACGGCTCGGAAGTGGGAATCGGAGAACCGAGTTCCAATTCCAATCCGGCTCATTATCACTTATGCGCAAATACCCTTGTGAAAGGTAGGAATTCACCCCTTCTCCCCAGCTATGGGTTAACTAGTAGAACTTGTATCAGTAAATTATGATTATCTCCAAAAAAATCTTACAATCTAAAAAATATTTTTAGTCTTTATATGAATTGCAAAAGGTTGATAAGCCGTAAAAAACAAATCAATCAGCCAAGTTTAGAGTGAAACCAGATCGAAGCCGATACAATTTATCTAAAGATATTTTAAATGACTTTCTCCAGCATACACAGTTCACGGTAGAGTAATGGATAGTGACTCGGAATGGGAGAGCGGAGTTCGAATTCTAGTCAAATCCATTACATTCACTTACGTGCTAATACCCTTGGGATAGGTATGAATCCTCTTCTTCCCCTCAGCTATGGGTAAATAGCAGAACAGATCGGGTTTTATAGCCTTGGATGGCAACTGGTCTACCGCAGAAAGAAATGGCAACCTACTGCGGGAAACAAATATGCCTCGTCAGTCATGTATCGAAAGATACATGGTCGCTTAAGCATAACTGAACTGATATTCTACATTAATGTTTAAGGATTTTTATCATTTGGCTGATATTTAATTATAATGCAGCACCAATTTCACTTGGTGGAAAATCTTTTCATTTTTTTTAACAATATCATTCTAGAATATATATATATATATATATATATATATATATATATATATATATATATATATATATATTATTTGCTGAAAGGGACTTATATTTCAGGTCGTTGTTTTGTTTTCCATTTTGCTTTTAAATGAAGGACACATGCTTAGACCTGATGTCAGTAAATATGGCAATCAGCTCTGACACTTCGCCCCTCCCTACACAGGTAAATATACAACTGGTGGCGTTCAGGTACAATGTCCCTATGAAATTTTCGACATAAAGCTTTCTTGAGAGTAGACGGTCATAAAACAGTCAGATATCCCACACCCACTCGTATGAGTGCCTTTTTTGGCTTTCTTTCTTTAACTTAATCTCGCTTTCGCTGAACGTGAGGGTGTATGTGTGCGTGGGTAGTTTAGATGCGAGTCTCTAACCCAAGTTAAATTGTAAATGTGCATGTGTGTACAGAATAAAGAATGTGAAGAAACTAAGAAAGGGTGAAAGAAAAGGAGAAAAAAGAAAAGAAATAGGAACTGAGAGACAAAAAGAGAAATAACGATAGGTATAAAGGAAAAGAAATCTTTAGTAGTGTGATTGAAAGAGAAAGAGAGAGAGAGAGAGAGAGAGAGAGAGAGAGAGAAAGAGGAATAAGAAGGAAAAATGTGGAAGAGAGTGGGATAAAGAAAAAATATATAAAAAGAAAGAACATTTAATTTTATGTGGTTGTATGTGTGAGTGAAATCTCATTAATTTAAAAAATATTTTTCGTGGGTATACGTGTTTGGTA
This sequence comes from Acanthosepion pharaonis, assembly GCA_903632075.3. NCBI lineage: Eukaryota > Metazoa > Mollusca > Cephalopoda > Sepiida > Sepiidae > Acanthosepion > Acanthosepion pharaonis. Next base: position 3,469,702 of record CAHIKZ030003402.1, on the reverse strand, counting down.
TGCTATGCTTTTTTTTCTTAAACAGTGACATTATTAAAAGTCGGCCTAGATAAAAAAAAACAAGAAGACAATAATTAAAAAGAAAGAATAGACACTGAAAAACGTGTATCCACTAAAAATAATGTTCGCGGTAATAAGAAATAATGGTTTAAACATCTATTTAGTATACAGGAATCCATCGATTAGTGTATCTAATTTGCACATCAGTAACTATAAGAAAATCAATTTTCAATTACTATGGTTAAAATGAAGACTGTTTTACCAAACTAATCGTATAATATGTATGCACTAATCAAATTTTGGTATCTAGAAATTTTAACGCACTATGATAAAAATATAGTTTTAAGGTAGGCTATATTTATGGCCAAAACTAATCAATATTAGAGATAAAGCCTATGTAAATATCAGAGTAGACATTGGTTAACACCAAGTGACGACAGTCTAGTTCATGTAACAGCGCAACCGCAACTTTCAGGTCTAAAGATGTAATAGATTGCCACTGCTGGAGCCTAACCTCATTGTCCACTTATCTTTTATATATATATATATATATATATATATATATATATATATATATATATATATATATAGATAGATAGATAGATAGATAGATAGATATATAGATATTAGTGGAAAATATACATACATATGCAAAATATACCCATACATGTATATTTTCAGAAAAAAATTTTCCAAGAGGAAGAATCCAGGTAGAACTCAATGTCTAGGACAGTGTAAGGATATAATAAAAAGGCTTAAACACTAATATTCCATGGTCATATATATATATATATATATATATATATATATATTATTCATTCATTCAGACAGACTGTTTCGCAGATCATCAGTGTGGTTAGATTCGAGAACGAAACCAAACTGATTTGGCATCAGTCGGAGATTTTACCCCTAAGCCATTGGCGAACGGCAGGGATGAAAGTGAATTTATACGTATTTATTTTTAGACAAAGACGCCAGTGACCGGAGAACTCGATTCGTATTAGAGAGAAAAGTTAAAAATGATAAGTAAAAAAGAGATAGATATAGGGAAAGATAGAGAGAATAACCGGAAAAATGTTGTGTGTGTGTGTGTGTGTGTGTGTGTGTGTGTGTGTGTGTGTGTGAGAGAGAGAGAGAGAGAGAGAGCGTGCGCGCGCAATTGAATAAATAAATAGTTCTTCGTTTAATGCCGGTGGGGAAATCTTATGTTGAAATTCTAGTTATTTCTCTCTCAGTTCTGTAAGCATTGTTGACGAAGGTGACATCATAGGGCCAGGCTCCAGGTTATGATACAATAATGAAAGAAAAACGGAATGTCTTTTCGCTTGAGCTTTTGAGAGAAAAAGGAAGAAATTCTGTTTTTGTTTGTGTTGCCCTATTTGCATTACAGCTATTTAAGAAAAACGTTGTCTTTTAACTTTTCATAAATATTTGAATATTATGAATCATTACACGGAGGAGTAATGGCTAGCGTCTGGGATTGTCGAGCCGAGTTCGAATTTCACTCGAATCCATTACATTTACTTACGTGCTAATACCCTTGGGATAGGTATGAATCCTCTTCTTCCCCTTGGGAAAGGTATGAATCCTTTTCTTCTTTCCCCCTGCTATGAGTAAATAGCAGGGCAGACCGGGTTCTATAACCTAGGATGTCAACTGGTCTACCGCAAAAGAAATGGCAACCTACCACGGGAAAAAAAATCTGCTTCGTCAGTCATATATCGAAAGATACATGATCGCCTAAGCGCGTACCACGCGTGGCACATAACTGACTGACATATTTATGATTTAAATAATTCTTCGTTTATGTGTTTTGTTCCTTCAGATATGAGCAGACATAGCTCTCCACAATTTCCTGTCGCTTGTAGCTCTAAGCAGTGATTTATTATCCGTGTTCCTCGCTTTGCTAATTTATACAAACTCATTAGTTCTGTTCACCGCCCTTTTTTCCACACGCCTTGGGAGTGTTAAATTTTCAAGCCCTCTTTTCTCGTAATGTATCCCAGAAATTTTAACTCTTCTCTTTCTTATTTTAAGTATGTGTCTTTGTTCTCATTTTTTTGCAGTTTACGTGTTTAGTACATAGTATCGTCAAAATCCATCTATAGGACCACATCTCTGTCGCTTCGAGTTTTTTCATCTATAAGGAAATTGTTCAGTATTTACTGCCATTTCAGATTGAAATACAATCAAATATGTATTTAACAATTCTTTGTTTAGGATATCTCCGGTGAGATTATGAAGTAAATATGCCAACACATTCATTCGTACCAATGATTATAAAAAACAGCGAAAGAAACAGGATAAAAGCAGGAATTTAGCTTAGTATCTGTAGAATAGTCTACCCTAGTCAGCGAAGTAAAGGGTACAATGGCCGAAACGTTGTGATAAACATGGCGACAAAGATGAGGACAATAGTGTGAATAATGTAAATAGTGTAGTGAATCTAGCTTAGTTTAGATTGGTCTGACTCAAGGCTACGAATGTAGGGCATTTAGTGGGGATCTAAATCGCTATATTATTAATGGTCTGCGAAACTCGTTTGTTAAACATTATTCCCTGGGGAAAGTTTAGCCATGAAAGAGCAGATATGAAATACGTTTATTAATCTAAACAGAGGATCTATCATCTGAACTTAAATAAAATATAGCTTTTTATCCATGTTTACAATTACCCAAAGACAGATAATGTAATCGCTTCTTACCACACGACCCTTGATCCCAAGGTATCATAAGACTGTTGTTGGTGACATGATGGATAATGAAAAAGTGTAAACAGTATAATTGCATTAAGTATTATTTACTTGTTACTTTTAATATAAACTCATTGTAATATTCATCATCTTAATAATAAATATTGAATTGTTGAATCAAATTTATTATTGCCAGTATGGACATGTATGTTTTATTTATTTCTTAGGAGATCCTTGTTGAAAGATTTATAAATATTCAGTTGTATTTGATTGTCACTAGTTACGTATATGTGCGTCTACTTTCCAGTATATATAGAGAAATTTTACAAACAAGAAATAACACGATATCGAAATGTCAGAATAAATATATATATTATTTTTTAATATGGCCATAAATATTGAACTAAATTTTGGTGTACTGAGATTTGACAAATGGTACAGTATATATGAAGCGTTTAATATAAGAAAGTCTTTGTACTTGTTAAAATGTCTGTTACAGTGTGTGTGTGTGGGGGGGGAACAAATATTCGTACACATACAAATTTTTAATTTATTGTATTTCCAACTAATGAATAAACATGTTTTCATATAATTAACTGCACAAAGATGCATAATAGCTAAATATGCACAGAAAACAGAAAAAAAATTTGATTTAAGAGAAAAAGTCCCATTTATCCATTTTAATGGATGAAAAAATATTCGTACAATACAAAAAAGAATCCATAATCTTCATTTAATACTTTGTAGAATAGGCATTCTTCACTTCTCCAGCAACTACAGTCTACCATCTATTTCGGATATGTTGCCAGTACCTTTTGCAGAAAAAACATGCCCAAACGATGATGCTGCCATCATCAAATTTCACTGTCGGAACTGTATTCTTTCGTCTGAAGGCATCGTAATCTTTTCTCCATACATGATTTCTAGAATTACGTCCAAACAACTCAATTTTGGTTTCGTCTGTCCATAATACTCTTTCCCAATACGATTTTTCCTTATCCTTATGTTCACGAACGAATTTCAACCTTGAATCTCTGTGTTTCAATAGCAGTGAAGTTTTCCGTGATTTAAGTTTGTTCCTATAAATTTAATTGCTTACTGACCGTTTAGTGTCATAGATTCCTGATGAAAGCAAATCATCCTGCAACTCTTGACGAGTAACCATTATTTTAATTTGACGCATTAATTTCCTCGAAGATCTTGAAGAAATCTTCCGTGGAGCACCTGTTCTTCTTTGGTTTTCAACAGTTTTGAGTTTTTTTATACCTTGCAATGATAGTAAATGGAATATTCAGGTCGTCTGTAACTTTTCTTTTCTTTTCAGAGCTTAACAATCAATTTGTCAATTCTTTACCTCTTGCCATGATGATAACTTTCTTGCACGAATATCAATTCTGTTTGTATTTTTTAGGCTAAAAATAACTACTGGTAACATTATTGGAACATTCTAGAATATTCCACTTGAATAATCTAGACTATTAAAGCAATTTAAAAGTTTTAAAATCTGAAATTTGCATTGTACGAATACATTTTTCACCCATTAAAATGGTTAAATGCGTTTATTTCTATTAAATCACCTTTTCTTTTCTTTTCTATGCATATTTAGTTATTATGCATCTGTGTACAGTTAATTATATGAAAAGTATGTTTATTCATTAGTTGGAAATACAATAAATACATTATTTACCCTCGTTCGATGGCGTTCCTTCGGAGCATTGGCGCGATAGCGTCTCGATTAAGGAACGAGTCTCGCAAAACGGAGTGGCTCTTGCAGCGTGTCTCACAGGCCATGGTTCGACGTAATGCTTTCTCCATCACTGCGGCTGGCAGAGGGTAGAAAAAAAATTGTTTATAGTTACGCTGTTCTGGAATTGTCATCAGTAGTCAACTGTACTTGTTTTGTTTCAATAAATTTTGTTTATTGTTCGAATATATATATATATATATATATATATATATATATATATATATATATATAAATACTTTCATATCTACCAATTGACAGTATCCAGGAAGCATTATTTTAAAACTCAGCACTATCACATGACTGTTGCTCGAAATTGCTGTCAATAAATTTCATAGAAATATTAAAAAAAAAAAATAAATAAATACAATAAATTAAAAATTTGTATGTGTACTAATATTCCACCCCCACTGTATATAACAGATCTCTTGGTAAACATTTACCAAAATTAATTTTTTCATGTATACCCGCGTTTGTAGACTGAATTATTATTATTATTATTATTATTATTATTATTATTATTATTATTATTATTTTCTTTGATTTCTGGCGTTTACACATTTCTTTCCGGGTCCCGCCCAGGGACCTAAGGTTAGAATTTGCATCATGACAATTTCCACTGACCAAAAAAAAAAAAAAAAAAAAAAAAAAAAAAAAAAGAATACATAGATAAAGCCCTTCGTAAAGTGTGGGCTGTACTTGTCAGAACAATTTTTTGTATCTCCTTGAGGCATGGACTTCCAGGAGTCCCATCAATTAGTCTACTGCAATCTTTTCCAACCAGTCCTAGGGCTCCAACTACAACAGGGATTGTTGATGTTCCCATATGCCACATTTTCGAGATTTCTATTTCAAGGTCCTTGTATTTTGACAGCTTTTTGAATATCTTCAAAGATACATGGCAGTCAGCAGGGACTGCCATATCAATAAGGAGGCACTTTTTTTTTTGTGGTCTTTAATAACAATATTGGGCGGTTGGCTTTGATTGTTCTGTCAGTGTGTATTGTGTAGTCCCATAGAATTGTAACAGGTCCTATCTCCGTAACTGGGTCTGGATGGTGTTCATACCAGTTTCTTTCAGTTTTCTTCCCGTAGAAGTTGCAGATTTTCCAGTGCAGATATTGGCCCACTCTGTCATGTCGGGTTTTATATTCAGTGGGTGCCAATATCGTGCAACCTGATCAATCGTTTCTGGATATTTATCACAGAATCTGCATTTTGGGCTGACACAATATTTTAGTATATGTGCTTGATAATTCCTAGTTAGCAAGCATTGGTCCTGTGCAGCAAGAATAAAACCTTCAGTTTCAGCTTTCAACCCTGCATTACGTAGCCACTGATGGGTACGGGTTTTGTCTACATCAGCTTGTTTGGTACGGGCAGAGTATTGGCCATGAAGCGGTTTATCTTGCTATCGCTTCTGTATCTAGTCGGTTGCATTCGTCTTCGCTGTCTTTTTTAAGTATTTTGCAGTTTTAGCCGGTGTTTTTTGCTGTAGTTGCATCTCTACGCCCATTTGAAACTCCTTATTATTATTATTATTATTATTGTTATTATTATTATTATTATCATTATTTTACTGTCAGAGTGGCTTTAATTAGAATCGCACGCTATTCCCTGTAATTGTCCTTTAAGTCAGACTTAGTAAATATATACAAAGAAATGATGAATCATATCTATGCAACGGAGAGAATAAGATTAGCTGATGCAAATAAATGTATTTGCTGGAATGGCTCAATGACAAAGAAAAGGATTAAAATTTTTAAGTTCTGAAAAGTTAGGAGTTAATGAAAATAGTTACTAAGCACTTACTAGTGTGGAGTAAAATTGAGTCATAAATGTAAAAAATGTCTAGGGGTAGTTGATCCTATATTTCACCTTTTATTTGTATAATCCGTGATATTCATTATTTACAAATTACACACACACACACACACACACACACACACACACACACACACACACACACACGCACGCACGCACGCACGCGCGCGCTATTTCAGCTCCGTGTGTTTTGTGTCCATGGAGATAACGCTACTACAGATCAGCATAATACCAAGGTTGATCCTCTGTTAATCCTTGATCTCTGTGCCAGATGTAGGCCAGACGTGGACCAGATATATTGCAAATCACTAAATAATCTAGAGGCAAAGAAACTAAAATTTATTTGTTGATCTGCCAGGGCAAACCTTACAAGAATGTCAAATAACAAATCATTTAAGTAAAAAAAAAAGGAAAATAATAATAATAAAAAATAATAATACACGACATTTTTGAATAATACAACAACAAGAATAATGTTTTTTCGAAAATTGATTAAACAATTATAAACATGTATAATACATTTATTGGTTATTTTTATGTTCTGATTTATGACCTGGAAAAGGACAAGCCAGCCTTTTAACGATAAAACATTGTCTTCTTATCTCTATCACTACCCATTCTGTTAAGTATTCAACAATTAAATATTCAAGTAAAATATCATTATATATATATATATATATATATATATATATATATATATATATATATATATATATAAATATATATATGAAATGATCTAAGTAAAGGGATATAATCAATCATATATGTGTGCGATTACGTGAGCTAATACCGTAATTATGCACGATTTCTTTCGTTTAAAAACATAAGTGCAATATTTGTCACCGAAACGGACATAAAGAAGGATTTTGTAATCCAAGTTCACACAAAAATTCAACCGAAAATTCAACCCGAAAAAAAAGATAAACGAAATAGGAGGAATGTCCAAAATAAACACAGTGATGGCGACGTTCAAAGCTGATTATGAATCCCACAGAAAATATATTGTTTTTGTAAACAACAAACTGGTTCGTTTCCAGTCGGACATAACGTTTATATCGTATTAGACTCGGGGACAAATTAAAAAGCCATGGGTGTCTGAAACAGATCACATAGCATTTTGAACGTCTGGAAGAACATTTAACCTCACGTCGATTTCTGATACTGAAAATCATTTCACAGACAGACTTAAAAATAAGTTTACTGACATTTTTCAAGATGGACTTAGGCTCAGTACAAAAATTAAACCTACTCTTAAATTAAAACCAGATTCTAAGCCAATTTTTAGACAAAAAAGGGCAGTACCCTATGCTGCTTTGAATATGGTTGAAAAAGAACTGAAGCATCTTCAGCAAGAAGGTGTAATTTACTCCGCATGGGCAGCTCCTATTGTAGTTGTTAAAAAGGCAAATGGAAACATCTGGATATTTGCTGATTACTCGACTGGTTTGAATGATTCTTTGGATGCACATCAGTTTCAACTTCCAGTGCTGGAGGATCTTTTCACAAAACTCAAATGGCAGAATTTGCTTTGCAAAGGTTGAGCTCTCCGATGCTTTTCTTCAGCTGGAAGTTGATGAGGAATCCAAAGAGCTCCTTACTATCAACATCAACAAGGGATTATTCAGATTTAAACGTCTTAACTTCGGTGTCAAACCAGCGGCAGTCATTTTCCAACAGACAATGGACGCTATGCTGACCGGATTGACAGGATTTGCAGCATTTATCAATGACATAATCATTGCAGAAACAAATCAAGATGAACTTCAGCAACGTTTATTTTCCGTTTTTAGCCGAATTCGATAATACAGTTTTCATGTTAAAGCTGAAAAGTGTGAATTTTTTTACGAGAACAAATCGAATATCTTGGGTTTATTTTCGACAAAAATGGTAGACGACAAGACCCGGAAAATATCTCAGCAATAAAAAACATACCGATACCGTGACAAAATTGCGTTCTTTCTTTGACTTGGTTAGCCTCTACAGTGCTTTTTTGCCTGTACTTCATTGAGTTCGTATACGCCTCAGTAATCTTTACTTTTTGTAACACTGGATCAGAAGCTGTGGCTTCACGAGTCATTGTAGAAGTGACTGCTAATGCTTTTACAGTGGTTGAAAGAACTGAAGTGATTCCTGGCTCTAGAGATAATGCTGCGATGACTGAGTCTTCTGGTAATTCTATTTAGAGGGCCACTGAATGAGTTTGTCGAAAGCAGATAACAGTTGATTTTAGATGATATGTTTGTAGTGATAGGGAACCATCCCTTTGGGAGTCTGTTCCATAGAATAGCGCTTTTTAGGAAGAAGCTGTTCGAACTTCCTTTCTTAAAATTTTATTATATCTATTCAATTTACGGAAATATTTAAAATAGTTTACTAGAATCTTTTCCAACCAATCCGAGGGCTCCAACTACAACAGGGATTGTTGATGTTCCCATATGCCACATTTTCGAGATTTCTATTTCAAGGTCCTTGTATTTTGACAGCTTTTTGAATATCTTTAAAGATACATTGCAGTCTGCAAGGACTGCCATATCAATAAGGAGGCGCGGTTTTTGTTTGTGGTCTTTAATAACAATATCTGGGCGGTTGGCTTTGATTGTTCTGTCAGTGTGTATTGTGTAATCCGATAGAATTGTAACAGGTCCTATCTCCGTAACCGGGTCTGGGTGGTGTTCATACCTTATTATTATTATTATTATTTCCTTTCATTTCTGGTGTGTACACATTTCGTTCCTGGTCCCGCCCAGAGACCTAAGGTTGAATTGGCATCATGATATTTTCCACTGACAAAAAAAAAAAAAAAAAAAAAATTACATAGATAAAGCCCTTCGTAAAGTGTGAGATGTATTCGTGAGAACAATTTTTTGTATTACTTTAAGGCATGGGCTTCCCGGAATCCCTTCAATTAGTTTACTGGAATCTTTTCCAACCAATCCGAGGACTCCAACTACAACAGGGATAGTTGATGTTCCCCTGTGCCACATTTTTGAGATTTCTATTTCAAGGTCCTTTATTATTATTATTAATATTATTATTATTATTATTTAAACGAAATTTCACTATATGCTTTTATGTGAAATGTTATAAGAAATAATCAGACTGATATATATGTTTGCGTGTGCGTGTGTGTATATGTGCGTAAACGCAAAACATGTACGTAAATATATGTGTGCTCTTGTATATACATGTATATGTGTGTACGCAAAAATGGAATCGGCAAACCGAGTTCAAATTTAGACAAAAATAAGTTTGTGTTTGGGAAAGGCACCAATCTGTCTTTTTTGTCTCCTACTAACAATTGGTAAAATAATTTGGAAGAATGGTCTCTCTAGACTTAATTTTGCAACCAGTCTAGAAATCTGGTTCCAAAATCAGAAATGGATCCCCTTATCGGCGATAAAAATACGAGGAATACGTTCAGACATGTAGAGTGCATTGATCATCTGCAACATCTTGGAAATGTCCTGCTTCTGGTTCCTGGATCCAGGTAGGCATAGGGACGGGAAAGTATGGCTGACGACGTACGCAATTCTGTCTCATTATAATTCAATTGGAGCGCATGTCATGACTTCAAAGGAAGACATAGCCAGCCTCCACAACTCAAGAAGGACGAACGTGAATGCATGTGCATGTGTCTAGAAAAATCAATGTTGCATATATATACATGCTTTTGTATATTTACCTTATTCTACCCACAGAATGCCACCCATTCGAAGGATCACACCCGGATTCACATGTCGAGATGCAAACAGCTTATCCGCCGCCCGACAGTTTTGCTCCATTTACCACCACTTAACCTACCTCGGGTAAGTCTTTTTAAAATATCTTTACTGCTATTCATCCAAAACAAGGCCAAAGAGCCACTCAATTTAGAGGGCCTCTGAATGAGTTTGTTGAAAGTAGATAACGGTTAATTTTAGATGTTATGTTTGTAGTGATCGGGAAGCATCCCTTTGGGAGTCTTTTCCATAGAATAGAGCTTTTTAGGAAGAAGCTGTTCGAACTGCCTTTCTTAAAATTTTTACGGAAATATTGTTAAAAGACGGTATCTACCAACTACCCCATGCAGTCAGATGTGACACAAGGTCGAAATTAATGTGGGGTTCCCGAGCCCGTAGGCTCAGACTCCGTATAAAGTGGGATAGAGTAGGTGTTTCCCGAGATGAGACTCTGCCTTTCGACATAGCCCCGTCTGAAGATGCTCTCTGCGCGGAGGAAGAGAGCTTAATCAGCCCAGCTGAAAACGAATCTCCAACTGCAGGCCGGCCGACGGTGAGTATTGTGGGACGTGGGGATAGAAACTGGGATAAGTAGGAATTGTTAGGTAATAGTTTAGCAGACTTATTTTTTTAGAGGAAGTCTATCTCTGCTCGGAATTCCTGGGGTTGACCTTAGGGTTCAGATACAAGACAAAATAAGTTGAATTTTGATTGGCTGAGCTAGCGTGAGAAAGGAGGTAGATAGAGAAAGTTTTTTGAGTGAGACCTTTCTTAACTGTTAAACAATGTAGATGTATTTTCTTTCGTGTCTGAAACGCCTCCTCAGTGAAAGAACTGTTTAGAAAGAACTGGTTAGTAAGAACTGGTTAGTAAGAACTGTTTAGAAAGAACTGTTTAGAAAGAACTGGTTAGTAAGAACTGTTTAGAAAGAACTGGTTAGTAAGAACTGTTTAGAAAGAACTGTTTAGAAAGAACTGGTTAGTAAGAATTGTTTAGAAAGAACTGTTTCGTAAGAACTGTTTAGAAAGAACTGTTTAGAAAGAACTGGTTAGTAAGAACTATTTAGAAAGAACTGTTTAGTAAGAACTGTTTAGTAAGAACTGTTTAGAAAGAACTGTTTAGAAAGAACATGCCGACATGAACGTTAATAAAATAATTAAGCTTAAAATTCCGTGTTGAAGTTCTTTCATCTGTGAAGCAAAAGATCTAGCGATCACCGGCCATGAAAGAAGAATGCAACGTCGCTCAGGAGCTCCCCAGAACTAGGTGGTGGTCTATACCAAAGAATGTCTTGATTTGTTGATTAATTGATTTGTTTTACGGTCTATCAACCTTTTGCCGGTTATTTAAAAACAGAAAATATTTTTAGATTGTAAGAATATTTGAAGATAATGATGATTTACTGATACCCTACAACTGGAATTGGAACTCGGCTCTCCAATTTACAATTCCGATCCATTATCTATTGCCCCACCCGCATATCCAAGCTTACAATACTTTGTATTCTCAAGAGAGTCACCCATCTAGGTACTGACCAGAATCGACGTTGTTTAACTTTGGTGCTTGTACGAGAATCGGTGGTTCAACGTGATATAGCCACAAACCGTGTTGATTTGCATCCGGTAATCCAAATGATAATGACATACAATTTTTAATTTTGTGTTTGATCAAGCGATCAAAATGAATTCTCTTTTCCTGTTTATTGCATCAATGCGACGAGAGATGTTAGACATGTGGATAGGAACTGTTGTTAAAATCCTCGTTTACTCACGCTTCAAATAGGACCCACTTTTTAGTATTGCTTTTGACGCTGTCTAAAAACTTATTTAATATGTAAACCACAAAATCCACACTCCTAATCTATAGCATTAAAAATTGCGGTTTATTAGACAAAATCCCACGTACTACAACATATTTTATCTTTCTTAATAGATATTTAAATAATATATTTTTTAATAAAATTGGACCAGAAAGATTCTGAATTGATCGATTTTCCTTTTTAAGGCTTATCGAACTGTAAGAATTTATTGAAGATGATAATTGTTTACTGATACACGCCCTACTATTTAACCCATAGCTGGAGAAGAAGAGGTGGATTCATATCTTTCGCAAGAGTATATCTGCGTAAGTGAATATAACGAACCCAAGTGGAATTGGAAATCGGTTCTACGATTTCCAATTCCACGCGTTATCCATTATACCACCTCACATCCAAGCTTTCAATACCTGGTATTCGCAAGCGGTCACCGATCTAGGTACTGACTGGATTTAACGTTGCTTAACTCCGGTGATCAGACAAGAACCAATGTTTCAACGTGATATGTCGTAAGCCTGAAAAATTATGGAACATGAAGATAAGTAATTCGATAAATTTATCTTTACAATGCTTATAAAATAGATTTTTTTTAAGTCTATCAGTTTTACTTTAAACTACTTTAAGGTTTATTGTACACGGATTTTCTCGGATTAATGTCTTCATCTTCGTTGTTATAGGCATAACATTTCGACTGTTGTGCCCTTCTAGTGTTTCGAAGGTGTCTTTCGGCAGAACGAGAACGATCTCATCCCAGTGAATTGAATAAAAGGCTCGCTAGAAAATTTCAAGAATGTTATCAATTACGATATACATGCCAGTGAGTATAATAGGCAGAATTTACTGATTATAATACGCAATATGAAAACACTTGGCTGAACCAATCAGTATAAAATACTAATAATAATAATTCCTCATCTGAAAAAAAAAATCAATGTTATTTTTAAAATTTGATTTTAACGATTTGAAATGGCTAAATGAAAATGATTTATACAAAACAAAAAGCAGACGTTTATAACAAACTTTGTCTCACCCAAAAATCCTTATTTATTATTTTTGTGCAGCGCGTCACAACAGCTCAGTTAAAAAAGCTTAGATATTGAGCATGTCTTTCCGTCGTACCGCAATGGAGATAATGATTTGGTTTCTGCAGAAGCAGGTCGGATTATGGGTGGGACGATTATGTGTAAAACCCGAAACTTGCAGTAAAACAAGAACATGCCACTGATGGCTCGCCTCGAAGCATTTTTTGATGATGTATTTTTCAATTCAACTATTATTATTATTATTTTAGCCAAGTTTAACATAAAAAAAGAAATACTTGTTCGATTATTCGCTACATATGCAAAGGGGTGATCACTGATGGTTATTCAGAAGAAACGGCCAACGTGAGTGGATTTCAGGTGAGCAAGAGTTTGCATAGGACAATATATATCTTCTCGACATCTCCTTAAGGTTAAATTGGAAAGGTGGAGGACAACGACGCCGGACAGAGAATCAGTTACAGTAAAAGAATCACACAAAGCTTCAATGCGAAATCGGCGAGCCGAGTTCGAATTCCGATTGTGTTTGTTACATTCACTTTCTCACATAACGCGAGAAAAGGCATGAATATATTTCTCCTCTAGCTATGGGCTAAATATGCTTGGCAGAAAAGACGAGTCTGAATTCAAAACTTAGCCACTTGAAGCTGGACAAAGATCGTTAAACATAGGGTGAAAATAGAATGTCGATAAAACAAACACACATAGATTTCCAAAACCATGAATAATCCCTGAATTATCAAGAATGGAGAGTGTGCGTGTTATATATATATATATATATATATATATATATATATATATATATATATATATATATATATATATATATATATATATATATATATATATATATTTATTTATACGTTATTTTTATAGATACAAATATTTAAGCAAATGCTCTGTTTATAATAAACAGTTTTAACAAAAATTATCGGCCTGAATGTCCGAGAAATCTCTAAGAAAATATGTGTCCTGCGACAGGAATCGAACCTGTATCCTACACGAAACCGTCATATAGCCTAACGTACAGAAGCTACAGAAGAAGCCTCTTGTTAGCAAGGTTAAAAGCAGTAATTCGACTTTGCTAACCATACGTTTTCCCTGCATCTAAGTGGTATAGCACATCAGGCTATATGACAGTTCCGTATAGGATCCACGTTCGATTCCTGTCCGAGGAGATATATTTTCTATGAAATTTCTTGGACATTCAGGCCGGTAAATGTTGTTAATACTGTTTATTATAAACAGAGCATTTACTTGTATAAACAATAAATATATTAAAATGATTGTCGGACTTTGCCCATTTCATAATATATGACGTCATATATATATATATATATATATATATATATATGTGTGTGTGTGTGTGTGTGTGTAAAATGGATAGGTTAGTTAATACAACAAGGACAAACGAAAGGTACCAATATAATCAATATTAAAAACATTTATTAAATATTAATACAAAATTATGACAGAAATGAAGCACGGAAAAAAGGTTTAAGTCAGGAATTTTGGGGCATGCCTGTGTACTTCATCAACGAAGCGGGAAATAAACAGAGGAATGGGAATTACTCATCGACAGATGATTTTGTAGACGGTGTATTTTCAGGTGGAAATCATATTAGCAAAAACCCGATCTCTGTTTGATTCTTCGCTGTGCGAAACTTTTTATGGAAATAAACTTAAGTTCCAATTTATATTTCAATGTGTTTGGATGTCACTCTAAGGACATTGGAGAGGATTCGGAAAGAGTTGGATGAGTCTAATGGTGATTACGAAGGTATGGTAGCTCAGAAAATTCACTCTGATCGTTCTGATAAAAGTATGAATTTCCGCCTGAATTTCTGGGATGAGGAGTTATCATTGTCCTTATTGTTTTTTTTATCCAAACATTTCGGCCATTGTACTGTTCGTCCTTTCTCAGGTGTTTTGTCGGTAACTGAGTAGTACTAAATAAGTACGAGTTGAGATATTACTAGACATGGACAACAGAACGGAAGCAATTTCTACCTGTAGGTCAAATAAGGGGTTCAGTACCCCCAAGGTTATTCGGATCGATAAGGACCTGAGGAATGTCAGGGGGCATAACAGCCGAATGCCAACAGTAATAGTAATCTTAGCCATTCCCTTATACGGAAACATAATGCATTCATTGACCAAGTAAGCCAGTGTTATTGACGGTTGTAATTGAAAAAAGGTTGTGTATAGTCGACATTTTAAATATTTCTAAATGAGTATAGCGCCAAGCGTGACATCCATAAGAAAGTTTCGATCTGACGATACTATTTAAGAAAATGACTCGTATTTTTAGGTTAATGTTTTGGTTTTGTAGCAATTGGCAGTGTTGTGTGAAACTACACCTAGCGTAGCCTATTATCTTTTCGAATTTTTTATAACTGATCTATACACAGAGGTATTTAAAGTGTTTAATATTTACTAATTCCACATCTTGAATTTTTTATGATCGATTCAAGGTTAGTGCTATCATTGCTTTTATTCCAATTCCAGATCATAATTCCTGCTTTGAAAAGGTTTCTCTTGGGTCAATAGGGGATGTTGATTTTTGTGTTCAAAATCATTGAAACTTTGTAATAATAGCCAACAATGGTGAATAGTCAGTGTGCAAATAATGTCAATAATAATGTGAAATTTATTTAATTGAAAGTTAATAAATACTTTTCTGTTAAAAATTGACATTCGTTTCATGATTTTGAAGAAAAAAAAAACGCTTGGTATGCAAAGTGTAATTATATTAATAAATGCAACGTGTCCATTATTGGCATGGAAAGTGAAATCAGCGCACCTGGGTCAAAGTCTAGCATAATCTTTGGCTTTCACATTAGCATTTTTGTCCTTGGTAAAGGAATGAAACTATCTCTTTCTCCAGTTATGGGTTAAATAGTACAGTAGACTGGGTTCTTCAGCCTTGGCTATCAGCTAGTCTAGGAGAAGGACAACTGTGAATCCCAGACCGTCAAGAAGACAACAAGAATCCGCTTTATTATCTCTTCCAAGAAGTCATGGCAATTCTCACCATATTAAAGAAAGGAACCTGTGGAGAGTCACGATCACCTACTTTCTGAAGGAAAATGGCATTAAAAATATAATAATATTATGTAATATGACCTGAATATTAACTACATGACAAAAGATATTTACAATATTAAAATACATTCACATGACGAGTAACACTAGGTAATAAGAGAGCAAATTAAGATGCCAAAAAATCATTACTTAACAGTCCTCGTGTGGAACATGACCTGATAAACAGGAGTGGAATTTGTCTACTTTCCCGGATGGTTATGAGTTCAATAGTTTAGTCGGGTAAGGAAGAGGTATGCAGTGGCTCTGTTGAAGGGCATATAGTCATTGTGGGAAAGGCAGCTCTCAGAACGCATAAGGATTAGGGAAGACAGGTATTCTCCGTTTAGCAAACAGTAATGTCCCGAGGAGACCTTTGACTGAATTTTTGCAGGCCGGGGTCTCTCTATGTAGGTCTTGTCATCTCCGTCTCACACCTGGGAGGTTTTAATTTCTTATCTTTTTGTCAGATGACATTAAGCCATCGACTTTCGTCAAAGTTTTCATCAACAATGGGACTCGTGATAATAGCGAAGTAGAAATATTTTAAACTTAATTCCTAGCTCTCTTTTTGTTTTCTATCGATGGCAGTCAGTTTGCGTCATCCATATTTTACGCGCCAATCCTTAAAGTGGACATTTCCCAAAACAAAATATCCTTTTCTTTTTCTTCTGAAATTTATTCTCACCGGTTATATCAGTCTGTCTGCTTATTGTGATATCTATTAAGGCCCTGACTTTTAAGGGTCACTTCATTACATTAGATTATTCTGATACAAAGTCGCAGAAGTAGGTCAGCTTGTGAGGATCGAACTCACTACAATAACGAATTATGTAGCTAGACTAACCTGCTAATCGTCATTTTACGCTAATCGACGAAACATATAGTAACAGGAGCGAAGAAGCATCGAGGATTGAACACACTGCGCCTGAGAGCCAAACTTTAACCACTGAGCTACAGTAGGTGGCATCAGTTTGAATCCGGTATAATGCGATCTTCTTGATATTTGCATTGGAACATCCGATAAGGTGGAAGAGGAAGCACAAGATTGAACGTGACCAAGCACTGAAGACCCCCAGCGGCGGAATAGGCAAAGATCTACACGATCCAAACGGCCAAAGCGGCGAAAGAGGGCAGTGTCAGTCGGGCTGGCGTAACCAAGGCGGACTTTGACAGACCAAGCATCTGAAAGCCCGATGCAACCAGATTTACCAGATCTCGCCTGTATCTCGCCTGTATTAATCCTCTTTGAGCTCTTTGAGGGAGGCACTTTTGACCAAGTGTGT
>CAHIKZ030003402.1:3227500-3450000 GCA_903632075.3 Acanthosepion pharaonis | reverse complement strand
AAGTCAACACTCTGAGGCGACATGCTAGATGCAATCTTCAGGCAGCCTGACGATTGCGTCTAGCATGAAACAATTATCGCCTCTGAGTGTTGACTTCAATGTTCACTTTTATATTTACATACGCTTTATCTCTGATATTGAGCACTTTATCCCATAGATATAGCACGCATAAAAGCTATATATATATATATATATATATATATATATATATATCAAATATGTGGTGCAGTTCAATTTATATTACAATGAATCATTCATACAAAAAGTAGATTAATAAAGTTAATGATATAAAATGGCGAAATCCCTTCAGTAACAAAATTTTAAAGGTGCATTAACCTACAAATCACTCGATGAATGTTGTGATTCTTGTTTTTTTTTTAAATTATGAGCTGTATAAGGTCTTTCTTAAATACGCGAGTACTTTCGACTGTACATTCAGTCATCTTCAGGCATGGAAATTATTTTGATTTTGATAAAATTCAGGTAGCATCCGAGACGAAAAAATATAATACGAATCGAAATATGTTTTTTGTTTTTTTAAAATGTGTTCTTGATAACGAATACAAACTTTTGGAAGTTTGAATTTTTGGGAAAAGTGTGGATGGTTCTACACAAGATCCTTCAACAATATAATCAAATCTCATGTGCTGGTGTGGGGCTGTGGGTTACTGGGAAATGATCTGTTTGACTCCCATGCGACGAATCGACGGGAGAGAGAGTATATATATATATATATATATATATATATATATATATATATATATATATATATATATATATATATTATATATTCACTGTATTTAGGCAGCAATTGATCTTTAAGGCAAATACATTTAAAAAGGACATCCTTTTCCAAATGACGTATAATCCCTCCCAGACAAAGAGGAATCCTCGTCAGAATCTGTCCGAAGCTCACTTCGGAAGAAAAGTACAAGAAACTTGGTCCAAGTTTTCGACTTTCTCAAATCATCATCAGGGTAAGTAGAAACAACTAGTGAGTTTCGTAGAACTTGTAGTTGTTGTTACGGAGAAAAACATCGCTTACATTACAACACTTTTTGCATACATCACAAAACTCATTACGAAACTTATTACGAAACTCACTGTCTCTACTTAGCCAGATGATGACTTAAAAAAAATCGAAAGCTTATTGTACATTTTATCTCTACGAAATTATGGTTTGCACGTATAATCGTCTGGTGAATTAATATGTTAGTAAAAATACTCTCACTTGCACAGTTCTTAATAGATCATCGTTCCTACCCATTCATACATATTCTTGTATCCATTCTGATCCAATGTGCTGTATTCGATGGAAAATTACTATTATTATTATTATTATTATTATTATCATCAAAATTTGGCTAATTATTTCATTTAAATACTGTGCAGACATAAAAACATGCCTGGAACAGACAAGCCTCACTAGACTACTCAAATCAACGTAGAAGTTTTGAATAGAATTATTAGAATAACATAATCAATTATTGTCATCTTCTGAGTGGATACTTGCAGAATCAAGTAAAAACATGAACAACGTTTACTTATAGACTCAAGTATTAACCGAACAATTGTTTACTAAGAGACACAAATTTAAACACCAATATTCACTCACAGACTCAATTATAAACACAACTAATGTTTAACCATAGACAAAAGTTTAGTTAAAAACAGATTTCGACATCAAAATCAAAAATGGTTGATATATTGTAAAATCTACCAAAATAAATATTGTCATCCTGTCAATGTCTTTTCTCGTCTAAATTCCCATGTTTTGTCTTTCAGGCTTCACGATGGAAGAACTACATATGTTTTCCCCACGCTGGAACTCCGAGAAAGAAGCAATTTTAGCCACAGAACAGAAATATCCGTAATTAACTTTATTAGTCGTTATTTTTTTTTCTAACGCAAATAAGTAAAAACTGAAATAACCGCCTGGATAATCTTCATCCAAAGTATAAATGCATTTAAGAAGAATAGACATGATTTATTCGGATTTATTCAGATTTATTCAGATTTATTCGGATTTATTCGCAATTCACAAAATCCAATAAGTCGGATATATTTAGAAGCAGAAAATTCGATTCATTTTCTCTAAAAAGTCTCACCATCACTTAGATTATTTTTATGGCATATTTCTTAATAGTCCCAAAGAATGCCATCTGACTACATAGATACACACTGTATTTGACGGCATAAAAGACACACAGCCGTATTAAGATGCTATTCCATTTAAGCAGGACATATTTAGGGAAAAGTTTTTAGCATATTTAAACATGCAATATTTAAAGTAATTTGTCAGTATATTATAAAATATTACAAAGTCCCTTTAACTATAGCAGAAAATTTTACAAAGAGCGGCTTACAGCTACATCAAACTTGAAGCACGGATTCCCGTATGAAGTTAAGCAACGTCGAGCCTAGTCAGTACCTAGATAAGTGATCGCTTGTGAATATCAGGTGCTGTGAGATGGAATGTGCGGTTGATGTAATAGCTCGGAATTGTTAATCGGAGAGCTGAGTTCCAGTTCCAGTTGGGTTCGTTATATTCACTTACGCGCAAATACCCTTGGAAAATGTATGAATCCACTTATTCTCCCCCCAGTTATGGATTAATTAGTGTCGCTAAATCTTTATTATCTGAAAATAATTCTTACGACCCTAAATTAATTTCTGGATAAAAGTGTGTCTTAGTAGTAGACCATATAAGCTATAGAATATTATAATGCTTCAATTTTCCAATAGGGGCGGGCACTTCTGCCTTTTCACTTACTACTGGGGACAATGGGAAATACACAACTGTTTCAGATACCAAACAGATCAGAGAGATATTTAAAAAAATCCCCTTGGACTCGGTCAGAATTAAAGAAATTTCTGGATATTAAATCCAGGAACAGGAGCCAGTGAAAGTAGATTGTTAATATTTCCTTTATGACAGGCACTTGAATTAGACACTTAGTCAGTTCAGTTTAGTCTGGCACAAGGACACAGAATTGTATCCCCCAGTAAGAATCGAAACATTAATGAAGTAATACTATTCAAGGATAATTTGCTAACAAGTGTTTGACGACAGGCAGACCTTTTTGGATACTTAAGAGTTATCGTATGTTATAAAAATATATCATTCTGTTTTTTCCTTCGTTCCTTAGCTTCGACGTACGTTTTAATTATTAATCAATTATTAACCATTAATAAACAATTAATATTAATAATTAATAATAATAAACAATGGTCCAATGATATATGATTGCGAGGATAGACGGAAGAAAAGACATATCATAAGCGATGTTTGGTATTAAGGAAAGGGAAAAGAAAGAAATAAAGAATGAATGAATAAAAGAACGAAAGAGGAACATCTGCTTCATTGAAATATTAGGTTGGTGCAAAAATAATGACGTAATAATGTCTTTTTTGATGTATTGTTTAACGTCAAAAAACGACATTATTACGTCATTATTTTTGCACCAACCTAATAGAAAACCTTGTGAATTTTGTATATTTCTGTATATTTTCATTTGTACCCTCTTACTTCTTTAAATAATGACCTGCATTCATATTTATGATTGTTATTATAACATTTTGTTAAAGTTGTTAGGATAAAATATTTAACGAGTCTACAGAGGAAGTTTCATAATTGTTCTTGTAATTACGTGATCAGTGGGCGCGTTAATCAGTGGTCAGAATGGTTGATCAGCCAAGTAGGTGATTTCTTTATAACATCACTTTGGAGGGAAGGTATCCTGACTCCGGCATCATTAGGAAGCGTATGAAAACCATACCCCGAGTTGACCCAAGCTTTGTGAGTGAAACTGGGTAGACGAAAAATGTTCGTCGATGCTTGTGCTAGCAGATTGTGACTGAGGGTACTGACCTTTTTTCAAACTCCAGATTATGCCTTCACTCCTATTGAACGTCTCCTCGGTATAATTGCATGGCTCTGTGGATGTTGAAACACAACTGTGCTGGAGCAGGCGTCTGTTATAGGCATAAGCTGGCTCTACGAGCAGACGAGTACTTTCGGAAGCCAGCCATTGTTTGCTTAATATTTTATGGCAACTTTTTTTTTTTTTTTTTAAAGTATCCGATTATGCATTCTTTCTCAAAAACTGAAACTAAGGTCCTCTCAATATAGTTGCAGTATATACCACAAATTGCCTCTGTAGGTCTTGAGCAAACACAAATGTGACTGAGCCGGCGTCGTCAGCAGGGATAGGCTAGCCACTGATAGGCATACTCGGAAATGTACGGCCTACCATATTATGGCAATGATTCACTTCTGTAGCGCCAGTCCATGAGATTCGAACAAGTGTGATCTTCGCCATGACCTACATGTTACATTCGCACGAAGCCATATTTAATCATACTTTATGATTAATATCAGGAGGCACAGTGGAGTAATGGATAGATGCTCGGATTGAGGAATCGGAGAGAGCCGAGTTCGAATTCCAGTCGAAACCATTTCATTCACTTATGTGCTAATACCCTTGGGAAAGGTATGAATCCTCTTCTTCTTCCTTCGAGCTATGGGTAAATAGCAGGACAGATCGGGTTCTATAGCCTTGGATGGCAACTGGCCTACCTAAAAAAAAAAGACAACCTACTGCGGGAAAAAATCTGCCTCGTCAGTCATGTATCGAAAGATACATGATCGCCTAAGCGTATATCACGCATGGCACATAACTGACTGACTGAGAAAAAAAAAAAAAAAAACAAGTTAAAAGATTGATCTTCTACATGAAGTGAGAAACACGCTAATATATAGCAGCTCGGTGGATTGGGGAATTGGAGAGCCGAGTTCGAATTCCACTCGAATCCATTACATTCACTTACGTGATAATACCCCTGGGAAAGGTATGAATCTTTTTCTCCTCCCCTCAGCTATGGGTAAAAAGCAAGACAGACATGGATGGCAAATGGTCTAACGCAGAAAGAAATGGCAACCTACTGCGGGAAAAAATCTGCCTCGCCAGTTATGTATGGAAAGATACATGATCGCCTAAGCGTGTATCACGCATGGCACATAACTGACTGATATGATTAGTAATAATGGCTAAAGCGTTTTGTTTATTCTCTCTCATCACATCCTAACCCTCGTGAAACATCAATTAAAAAGACTGGCTATAGAACTATGAAAGAAATGATACAGAAAAATGGTGGTAGCTAAAATGTTCACTAAAGATTAAAAATTCATCTCAAAGTCTCAAAGGAATACTAGTAATGGCAATTCTCCAAGAATATTTAATCAATTCTTCTTTTTCTGTGTGTCATGTTCCTTCAGAATGTCAACGATCATCCTCTCTACATTTTCCCCTCCTTTGAAGCCTTTTAGTAAAATTTCTCTTTTTTCTATACCTCCTAATTCTTGTTCTGCCAACCATTTATACCACTGTTTTCCTCTGTCACTCTTGCCTTCAATATGTCTTGTGAGTGTTAAATTTTCCAAGCCCTCTTTCCTCATTATGTACCCTAGAAATTTAAATGTTTTTTTTTCTGATACTATATGTATAATTGTTATTTTGTCTCCTATTTTCTCTAAAACTTCGTCGTTACTCACGTGTTCAGTCACATGGTATTCTCAGTATCCCTCTGTAGAACGACATTTCTGATGCCTCAAGTCAATTCTCCATCTGTGATATTACATAACAATTCAGTCCTCTTTACTTTCTTTCCAATGAGATTTTACAAGAGTATGATATTTAGAAATTTGAAAGAATAACAATCCAGATCAAAATATAGAATGCGATTTTATTTTCAGGTTCTTGAACATTGGCAAGATTCCTGGATCCAATGAAGAAAGAAAGCAACAAATCCAGATCCACCAGAAAACTATTTATTTCAAATCCCTTCTTCCTGCCATAACGTCTTTGAGTGATAACAAACATTCGCAAGGCAAGTTGTATCTTTCAACCAATTTTCTATTTCTATTTATTGAAAAAAAAAAAAAAACAAACTTTGTGATTTTCTTACAATGCTTTCGGTAATTCCGGCTTTGAGACTCTGCAACTTTGAACGCGAATTTAGGGAGTCACATCTAGATACTTCGGAATACTTTCAATTAGGGGACCGCCTAAGTGGGTTGGGTTACCCGATCTGAAGGTATTTCTAATTGGACACCACCTACAAGCTTATGCGCTAGTTTTATCAAAACCTGTCACCATATTGCGGACATTTGGCTGTGATACATGCGCATGGTTGACTCTTATCAGACTCAGCATGACGATGGCTATATTGAGATGGTGTATATTTGCGTCCAAGCGTCACTTTGTTGGCATGCTGGTTTCTTACTCAATAATAATAATAATAATAATAATAATATGATAATGCCGATAATAATTGATTCACTTGAAACAACGTCTAAAAGAATACAGGGGAAGCTAGATGAATTAGATAATGGTGAAAGAGTTGAGGGTGTCCAGAGGGTAAGAAAGCGTCTGAAGACTTGTGGGTGGCAGGCTGTTTGTCAAATAATGAGATAACCAATATACGTATCGTGTGAAGATGTATAATAAATAAATAAATAAATAAATAATAATAATAATAATAAAATCTCAAAAATGTGACACACGGGAACATCAGCAATCCCTGTTGTAGTTGGAGCCCTCGGATTTGGTTGGAAAAGATTCCAGTAGACTAATTGAAGGGATTCCTGGAAGCCCATGCCTTAAAGAAATACAAAAAAAATGTTCTCACGATTATAGCCCGTACCTTTCGAAGGGCTTTATCTATGTAATTTCTTTTTTGTGAGTGTCAGTGGAAAATGTCATGATGCCATTTCTAATCTTAGGTCTCCGGGCGGGACACGGAATGAAATGTGTACAGGCCAGAAATCAAAGGAAATAAAATAATAATAATAATAATGGGATATGAAGATCGTGTCCATAATAATAATAGGAATTTGGAACTGTGTTCAAAATAAAGGAATCGAAACTAAATGGGTTGGTAATTCAAGGTACGATTGAGTTTGTGATTCTTTGGTTAGCAATGATACTAAATATTTAAAGGATTTGCTGTCACTCTGTCCTCAGTGATGACCACGAAACCCTCCGACATCTGGTTTGAAAGTGAAAATGTATGAATTTTTAAGACCGAGAAGAAAAATTTTAAGACTGAAGAATGTACAGACCACAGTGTTGCTGTGATTGGCGAGGATTCTGAGAAGGAAGTTGGAAACTTGAGAACACTTACTTTCACTCAAACTCTTACTGTCACTCAAACTCATGTCATAACCGTGAGGGTTCTGTTGTGAATTTGCAAATGCCTGAAATAATAATAATACTATAGATGATAATAACTGTCTGTTAGGATGGCAAGCTAATCCCTGCTGCAGATACTTTCCCAGGCACATTTTCTTCAACTTCATAGAGCTCTGGTTTATACAACAACTGAGTGGACCTTATAGTTTCTGAAAGAGAGTGCATAATCTGGAGAGAGCAGTAGTTGAAAAAAGACAGTACTCTCAAACCATTGTTCACAAGGACTTCGTGCGAGTATAACCATCGAGGGCCTCCAAGCAGTTTCGTCTACGTAGTTCCACTCACAAGGTTTGGTAACGTCTCCCCAAAATGATATCACCAAGAATTTGCCCTTTTGACAAATAGACCATGGTGAGATTCGAACCTGCGTCTCATGGTTGGAACACTAACGTTATATCCACTGAGCAATAATAATAATGATAATTAGACACCGCAAACAAAAAAAAGTGCCTCCTTATTGATATGGCAGTCCCTACGGACTGCAATGTATCTTTGAAGATCTTCGAAAAGCTATCAAAATACAAGGACCTTGAAATCGAAATCTCAAAAATGTGGCACATGGGAACGTCAACTATCCCTGTTATAGTTGGAGCACTCGGATTGGTTAGAAAAGATTCCAGTAGACTATTTGAAGGGATTCCTGGAAGCCCATGCCTTAAAGAAATACAAAAAATTGTTCTCACGATTAAAGCCCACACCTTACGAAGGGCTTTATCTATGTAATGTTTTTTTTGTGTCAGTGAAAAATGTCATGATGTCCCGGAACGAAATGTGTACACACCAGAAATTAAAGGAAATAATAATAATAATAATAATAATAATAATAATAATAATAATAATAATAAGATAAGAAACCATTTTAGCATTTTATAAGCTTGAAATTAACACCGGATATATCAGAAGATAAAAACGAAATCAATTTCTACTTTGGAAATGTAAAAACAGATTATTTTATTCAACTGGTGTCTTATTTCCATTCATTTTTTTTTTTTTAATTTCTTTACAGCAAAATCTGATGAAATAAACTCCAATAAGACATTTCCACAGAGAAGCCATGATTTACAAAGCCAGAAAGTGTTGGATGTACGCTTCCATCCTTATTATCATTCCACGCAGGGCCTCCCCCGGCCAGGATCTCCAGTTGTAAAAGATTTAATCAGGTTATTATTTTTTATATACTGGATTTATTCCAATCTTCTGAAAGGGGACTAAAGTCTATCAACCAGTGTTTCTTTAATTATGGTAATTATAATGGCCATATTAGGTGTTTCCTTATATGGAAACATTTGATATTCATTGACCGAGTATCCAGTGCATGGGTACAAATATTCTTTTAATTTACTAAGCTTTGAAACAAGACTGTGATACATCAATATTCCAAGTAAAGAAGACCTTCCCCCTTTACAAATCACAATTCGAAATCCTCGCTTTCTCTGGGTTCAAATGGATAACTGTGTCACCACTGGCATATGACGAGTATTGTTCTTGTATTCTTCAGTTTCTGAATATCTAATTCCAATGTCTTAGGATTTTCTGCTTCATTCTCCTGTATCAGTAATGCTTTTTTATATTCTTTTGACATCACGTTTAATATGCCTTTCAAAAGCTAAGCAAAGTATTAAACAAAAGGAAATTTTTGTCAGAAACAAAGAAAATCCTCCTATATGACAGTGAATACTGGACATTTTCCTCGCATATAAAAAAAAAAAAAATTGATGTACCAGAGATGTGGATCTACTACACAATGCTTACAATACCTTGGACAGAACATGTAATCAACGGAGACGCTCAAAGAAAAATGGGGACAAATAGAACACTTGTATTTAGTATCAGAAAGAGATAGTTGAATTTTCTGAGACAATCAAGTAAAGATGGCTTAAAGAATTTCACGCTTACAGGACATATTGACGACAAGATAGGCAGAGGGAAACCCTGTTCTTAGCGAGCTTGTGTAAATTGATGGGGGAACAGCCACTGGAATAGATTCTAATGGAGCAAACATTGCTTTGCGCTACAAAGGATAGGAAGTTAGGCTGTTTTATGATCGATCACGTCGTGAATGAACATAGCACATAAAAGAAAAAAACTTGATAGGATATCTCTCAGTATCTTTCCGCTTTTTAAAGAAATTGCTTTTTGTTCCAATTTAATTTTTGGATCATTTGTCCATTGTAAAGAGCGTGGCCATTATATTTTTTGTATTGCTGAGTCAGCATAGAACATTAACAAGCTATGTCGGTTACAGTTCTATCCTTTTCCTTGCTCTATCAATATTATCAGTATTTTTCATCTTTGTTTAAATATAGTTCTAACACATTACACCTCTAACACATTAAACCTATGCAACCAGTATTAATGATTCTGTTTCTCTTTTAAGTGTTTTCAGCTCTTTATTTTTCTAAACGTAACATATCCCTTTTTAATCTGCCATATATTTGTCTTTTTTTTATCTTTGAATTCAAAATCTTTTCCTATCGATATTTCAGTACCGTTTTTTTTTTTATTTTTATCATTTTTCATTGGTTTTCCCTGGAGCTATTCGACTATCGTTTTTTTATTTTTTTTATTTTGGCTATGTATTCTACTTGGATCCTGAATCCGTTCCATCTTTGCTCTTCTCTCATTTCTCTTCTATACCAAATGAACAAAATAAAGAAAAATAACAAAGGCAGGTATTTATAATTAGTATTATTATAGTTTTCTTATTTCAGTATATACTTTATGACGTCATTTTCTACAAAGCAACCATATCTCAAGAAGGAAAGAAATATTGCTTGGGAGATTTCCTCAGTTCCGAAGAGATAAATCTTTTGCAGGTTTTTAGAATCATCATTTTTATTCTGACAGCAGATATATACATTTGCTGTTGCCAGAGAGCCAGATTTATTTCAGTCCACAACAACTGTTCCAAAGCTCTCGCCAGTTCCAGCAGGATTATGAGATAAAAGATCTCAATTCTTTCTCCAATCACCAAATCAGTGTTATGGAGTGATTTCACAGTGGAGGCTTGTATTTGTACTAAGTCGATCCTAAAACAGGTTCGACGTACAAAACGTTAGGAACTTGATATAATAGGTAATGTGACGCAGAGTAATCTAGTTGTGGTCGCTGATACTTTAGTATCCGACTAACGGTCGTCCGGCATCGACTGACTGAACAACTCCCTGAGCGATATTCAGTCACCCCACGAGGGCATCATGTGGCACAAGGCCGGTTTAACGTGGGATCTCCGAGCCCGTGGGCTCGGCCAAAAATATGCCCTTTTAAAACCCGTATAAACGGGTTCAGGGTCGGTTTACCTCCTCGAAAGAGAATCCGCCCTTCGGCGTAGCCTCTTTCGGATTCCTCCCCGCCCGAAGGCAGAGAGTTCAACCGGTCAGCTGGTCGTCCGATTTCAGACTGAACTCAGACCGACTCACTGAGCGATACTCAGTCACCCCCCCCACGAGGGCATCATGTGGCACAAGGCCAGTTTAACGTGGGATCTCCGAGCCTGTGGGCTCGGCCAAAAATATGCCCTTTTAAAACCCGTATAAACGGGTTCAGGGTCGGTTTACCTCCCGGAACGATTCTCCGCCCTTCGGCGTAGCCTCTTTGGGATTCCTCCCCGCCCGAAGGCAGAGAGTTCAACCGGTCAGCTGGTCGTCCGACTTCAGACTGAACTCAGACCAACTCACTGAGCGACACCTCGTTACTCTTACTACTCCTACTAATTATAGGTGGTAGAGTCTATTAATATAGAATAGGTGTGTTCCACTATAACAATCAGCCAAACATTTTGCTTTAAAACTGTTTTAATTTTTCAAGAACTGCTGGACTTAATTGTTTATTATTTTATTATCTGTACAACTCTCACGCAAATTTCTAGTATGTCAATAAACCTTCTCATTCTCCAGTTTTCCTCAAGTGGTCTATTTTTATTTTATATACCATGTCCATTCAGGACGTGGGCGATTATATCTTTTCACAATCCATGTCTTTTGTTCTTCAAATCACTATTTTTCCTTTACCATTTTGTTCTTGTTTTGTCCCCCTAGTTTCACAAATTACTTGTTTCTCTCATTTCTATTACCTTCAGTATTCTGTGAGTGCTAAATTCTCTAAACCTTCTTTTCTCATTCTGTGCCCTAGATGTTTCAGTTGTCTCATTCTGATTGTTTGAAATAGTGCTTCTATAAGAAAGATTTCTCGCATTTTCAGTAGAATATAATTCCAGTGGAATATCTCTTTCCTTATTTACAATGATTAAATCTGACCTTCTGGTCTGTGTATGTTGACCCATCTAAATCTTGAAGTGCCAATGTTTTTGCTTTTTCTTATTGACAAAGACAGTTTCTGGTTCCTGTGCTTATCATTTGCGGGTAAGGTCGAACCAACCAAGTCGTCGTGGTGATACCTGTTATATATAAACCACTAATACGTTTATTTACAATTACTTCCTTTTATTCGTAACCTCTTAGCAAATGTCTGGTCAAAACAATTTATCATCCTCAGACATCAGGTTAAATGTCTTAATAAATAATTGATAGAAATAGATCTTTCCAAGCGTTTTATAAAGAGGATCACCGATATACACGTACACACACACACACACACGCGCACACACACACACACACACACACACACACACACACATATATATATATATATATATATATATATATATATATATATATATACATATACTGAAGTAAGTTCTATATATGCATGCATGTATATATATATATATATATATATATATTATTATTCAATATATATATATATATATATATATATATATATGCACACACACATACACACACACACACGTCTATATATTATTACTTCAGACGTTAATTTTAGCGGCTAACCGTAGACGTTTCGATTTTTTTTTAAAACTGTGTTTATTTCGTCAACCGGCCTATTCACTCAAGTAGACTTAATAAAGAAAATGTGCCCTCTGGCAGGTTTCGAACCCGTGTCATCCTTTGCTTAAGGAACTGCCGTCTGATCTAGTGTGCTTTGACCATTTGGTTACGGAGAGTATTTGCAATTAAGGTTCCATTTGCCTTAAAGCACATCCACTCATTAAGGGAATTTCTAAAGAATTATCCGAATTTATTTTTTAATCCGACATATCTTTACTACTTCGAACGTTATTTTTAGAGGATACCCGTACTTGAGTAGACGTTCTGTTTTTTTTTTTTTTTTTTTAAGAGGATTGTGCCCTTCGGTAGGATTCGAACCTGTACCTCTCTTTGAAGGCAGAAACGATACGACCTGCTTTGACCGCTCAGCTACGGAGAGTATCGCAATCAATCACGGTTCTATTTACATTTCGAATACGAAACTGAGCCGATATGTCTTTAGAAAAAATCTTAACGAGTGAATGTGCTTTAACAACAATGACAATAATAATCTGTGTGCACGTATATGTGTAGACGTTTCCGTTTACATGTATTCTTGCTCATTTCCCGGTTTGGTTGATTTGAGTTTTTTACGGTTTATCAGCTCATTGCAGGTTATTTCAAGCTAGAATTTTTTTTCTAGATTGTAAGAAATTTTGGAAATAATATTGATTTACTGATACAAATCCTACTAATTAATCCATAGCTTTGGGGAGAAGAGGTGGATTCACATCTTTACCAAAGATATTTGCGCGAAAGTAAATATAACACACCTGACTAGAATTGGGATTCGGCTCTCAGATTTCCAATTCGGAGACGTTAGCCATTACATCAAAACCAGCACATACAAAGGAATACAAAGGACCTTGTATTCTCAAACGATCACCTATCTAGGTACTGACCAGGCTCGACGTTGCTTAACTTCGGTGATCGTAAGAGAATCGGTGTTTCAACGTGATGTGGCCGTAAGCCACCTCAGTTACTGAGGACCCCCCACCAAAAAAAAACACATAGCATCAAGGTGGCGTTTAATGAGTTTCTTATTTATGTACTCCAGCGCCATTTTGTTGACAAGCTGCTCTGTATCATTCAGTAACTCAACAACAACAACAACAAAGCCTCCTCCTCCTCCTCCTACAACAACAACAACAACAACAATAATAACAATAATAATAACAATAATAATAATAATAATCTGTATTTATCAGGTACAACCATTTGGTGCAACACGCCATTGATCCAGGCTTTATTGCTCCTCTTAGCGAAACGATGCCGCATGGGTTTCGGCTTTTTCTCGAGAAGCGTTTGCTCATAGCTTTCCCTGTTGTTACCAATGAACTTTTGAAGGTTTGTAATTTTAATTTCCATCTATGCGATTTTTTTTACTTGCTTCCTAATTCTTGGTTTTTTCAAAGTCTTGTCTTTTGCTTATTTTTAGTTACAAATATTAAATAATTTTGCAGCTTACATAAAAATAAAATAAACAGTTGTCACATGGAAGGCACTCAGTTCCAGCTGTAATAAAAATATAATTTTATATCTTACTGTATTATGCATCAAGTGGTTCTTTGTCTGCAATGTCTTCAAATTTTAATTGGTCTAGAATTATTTCTCTTCTACGGGGGATTTATTTATATATTTATAACTAACACGTGAAAACCTTTATAATAATAGTAAGGACTTGGTGGAATATTTTGTTATCGTTTTATGACATGGATAAACTAGTATAGAGATGTATTTATAATAATTTTAAGGATATCATTTCTGTAATTTTTTTTTTATCAAACTTGTACATTTATATACTTAAAGACTCGCCTATGAAAACTTTTTAATAATAGTAAGAAATTAAAATATGTAGTCATTTTTTATGGCATGGATAAACTAATATATTTATAGGAACTACCCGTGAAAACCTAATAATAGTAAGGACTTAGTGTAAGTTTTTACGACATGGAGGAACTAGTTCTGTTATATAAAACACAGTTAATCAATGGAATATTAATTAAAGGAATATTAGTTAACAAACAGAATACTTCAGTTATGTAAAATAGCAAGTAACAATAGATTTAATAGAATAGATAAAAATCCTAGATTAACCATAAAGTAAATCTAATTCAAATTAGTTTTATAAAACATTTTCAATAAGAACTGGGTAAAATCCTGTACAAACCAAAGAATTTTATTCAAAGAGAGTATTGGTTTATCATTTATTTATATTAAAAAAAAAAAAAAAAAAAAAAAACCTACTGTAAATATATATAAACTAGCGTATTACCCATAAAAATATATGGATAAACTATACAAATATCCTAAGAGTACAATGTATGCCGATATATTTTGTGCACGGATACTACACTGAACTTAGACAGAAAGTTATGGAATGACACTTTGATCAGAGCCAAAGTGCACAAATATTCTGATCATAAGAAGAAGTCTCAAAACATAAATAATCCCGTCAGTTTTGATGGGTACTATATTAATATCTTTAGAATATCTTTAAAAAGGGTCTAAACTATCCGATTTTAGGAGATTGTTTTCTGAAGTATCTGTTTGCAATTCATCGGAAAAAGTACTCTGTGAAAGGTTGGCAATAACTTTTTACATTAATTTTCCTTCTTTTTTCAATCAATTCGCCCCAAGCAAGGTGACAACGCCACTAAACCAGAAAGGGCTACTGGGAGGGAAGGAGAATGACAAGATTTTAGAAGAACGTGGAAATCCAAATTTTAAACAGAAGATGAAGGATAAACCTCTACTCCTGTTCAAAAGAGCGGAGAGGAGTGTGAACCGGGCGATAGGCGAACCTATCTACTCTTACTGAGTAGAAGAAAAATTAATTAGTGAATGAAATTTCAGAGTTCAGACGTAGACGTTAAAAGTATAGAATTGAAGTAGGAACGTAGAGCTGAAGGAATCGGAAACCCAATCCTAAACCGGAAACAAAGAAGAAACCCCTACTCCTGTTCAAAAGAACGGGGAGGAGTGTGAACCGATGTATTAAGTTTAGCCTCGCTTTGACACAAGGCCACATGCATGGAATATTCAGTGAGGATCTATCTCACTTTTATAAGTAAACGTATTTGTTAGTCGTTTATTTTTAAAAAATTATAAGCCTCTTAGCGTTCATTTAATTATTTAAAACAGTTCTTCACCAGATACAGTTATTTTAGAGATAGCATGAAAAGAAAAACATTTACTGTCAGCAAAGGCTGTATGTGATGTATACAGGAAACTTCTTTCTCCCCAAGAAAATAGCTTTAGAAACCCTATGTTTATATGGTAAAATGAGAAACTTGAACAAATTTGACAATTGTGTGGCTAGCGTAATGAATATCGGACTGAGTTCAAGTTATGATTTATCCTGTTGTGTTCATTTCGCCATTTGAAAGAGATGTATTCATTTCTTCTTCTTTCAGGCGAGACTGGGCTTTCTAACCTTGGCTCTCAGTCAGCCAAGGTAAAAGGAAACGTTCGCATTTAAATAATTCCGACGTAATTTTATTTTTAGTAATAATTACAAACGCTGGAAATATTTGCATGAACTGAATATTTCGGTTAATTTGCAGTGTAATACCCGTGCTCATTTCGCATTAATAATTTCGAGAATACTTACAGTTATGTGTAATTACACATACTTCATTCGATGTGTAATTGTACATATTCCATTTGGTAAAATCTACCGGTTTGGAGTTAGCAATAGTAAAAAATCGGATTCATTCGTGTCGCGGGTAGCCATTACTGGCGTTGTTTGCATACATTCGCTACAGAATAGCTATCAGTGTAGATATCATTGCGCAAACTGAGCGTGTCTACGTAAATAGTTCTCGTCCGCAGTAACTGAGACAAATTTTGAGAAGAAAATTTAGATTCGTACTTAGCTTTCTGTAGTATTCCGCGTTTATTTTTCCGCATCGAATGTAAGCAAACAAGGCGAGTAATGGCTGCCGCCAACGACACCACTGAATCCCAAATTTCACTGTAGATAACTCTAAAATGGTAGATTTTATCATATTTATCAAGCCAGATTGAATGAAGTATTTACAATTACACATAAATGTAAGTATTCTGGAAATTTTTAATGCGGGTGTTACTCTGCAAATTAACCAATATTTCTTGCTTTCATATTATTAAATTCTTATTTTGACCTTAAAAACTAAAAACGTATTTTGCTTGAACAGGAAATAGACGAAGATTACATAACAGCAATAAAAAAAGCAATACTGGATTACATCTTACTCGACCCGATGGAGCAGATACGTCTTGGGGTGTTCATACTACAAAAAGTAAGGATTTCATTTTCAATTAATTATTTTTAAGCAAGTTATAATTTTTTTTAGGAAATTACGTTTAATTTTTTGGAGTAAAACAAAAAAATATTTCGCATGCGATGAAACTTCTCCCTTGGTTAAGAAAGGTCATCTGTAATTTGGAAAAGTCGATCAGTAAAATTAATCGACACAAAATGTTTGTTGTTTTTTTAATATTTGCCTTAAAGAAAATGAAATAAATGTAGTCGTTAGATTTTAAAGAATACCTTGCAACTATTAAACCGAGCATATAATCGGTCGGTTTTGTCAATGGAAGTTGATATTTATTTAGGCAAAAAAATAAAAACAAATAAATAATCTACGCCAGAAGTTCCCAAACTTTTTTGCGTCATTGCCTACTTTCAAATGGAAAAGTTTTCTACTGCCTACCTGTACAGTAAATATTCAAAAGCATGCCAAAATTGTTTGGTAAATGTTTGTTACTGGTTCATAAACTGACTTTATCATGTAGTAAAAAATACCAAAGGGAGGTAACTAATAACGCTGACTTATGCTGCGGCTACTACTGCTACAACAGTATTAAAGAACAAACGGAAGGAAACTTGACCATCAAAACTATATATATATATATATATATATATATATATAATTTAGTTCTATGGTTAAAGTTAGGTTTATCTATCCATGAAACAAACCTTGATAATAAAACTAAATTATATATATATATATATATATATATATATATATATATATATATAGTTAACGTTGCAGGTGTTGATGAAAAATAAACAATTTTATTCATAATTATAAAATTAAAAATAATATACATGACTAGCAACTAATAAAAATGAAACAATTTTTTATTCATAATTATAAAATTAAAAAATAATATACATGACTAGCAACTAATAAAAATGAAACAATTTTTATTCATAATTATAAAATTAAAAAGAATATACATGACTAGCAACTAATAAAAATGAAACAATTTTTATTCATAATTATAAAATTAAAAAGAATATACATGACTAGCAACTAATAAAAATGAAACAATTTTTATTCATAATTATAAAATTAAAAAGAATATACATGACTAGCAACTAATAAAAATGAAACAATTTTTATTCATAATTATAAAATTAAAAAGAATATACATGACTAGCAACTAATAAAAATGAAACAATTTTTATTCATAATTATAAAATTAAAAAAATATACATGACTAGCAACTGATAAAAATGAAACAATTTTTATTCATAATTATAAAATTAAAAAAAATATACATGACTAGCAACTAATAAAAATGAAACAATTTTTATTCATAATTATAAAATTAAAAAGAATATACATGACTAGCAACTAATAAAAATTCAGCCAATATTTTTTGTTGTTCTTGGTCTCCCTTTATTCGAGTTATATCCGTAAAAAGAAAAGCCACGGTGGAATAATGGATAGCGGTTTGGATTGAGGAATCGGAGAGCCAAGTTCGAATTCCAGTACATTCACTTACCGTGCTAATACCCTTGCGAAAGGTATAGATCCTCTTCTTCTCCCCCATCTATGAGGATAGACCGGGTTCTATAGCCTTGGATAGCAACTGGTCTCCCGCAGAAAGAAATGGCAACCTACTGCGGGAAAAAATCTGCCTCGCCGAAAAATAGATGATCGCCTAAGCGTCTGTCACGCATCGCACATAACTGATGATGATGATCCGGAAAAAATGTTATATTTTCTGAAGAACTATTTGAATGTTAATGACCCTTTTCAAAACTAGAGAAAATACCAAAATGTTTGTTGTTTGCGGGAATATTTATATCTTATCTAGGAATATGACCCAGTTATTACCATTTAGTCTCCTGCTTTTTTTAATACAGGTTCTTTGCATATCTCCTTTGAATATTTTTTTCGAGTAGCATATGTTGAAATACGTTTTTAATACTCAA
Organism: Acanthosepion pharaonis; assembly: GCA_903632075.3. Classification (NCBI taxonomy): domain Eukaryota; kingdom Metazoa; phylum Mollusca; class Cephalopoda; order Sepiida; family Sepiidae; genus Acanthosepion; species Acanthosepion pharaonis. Next base: position 3,431,650 of record CAHIKZ030003402.1, on the reverse strand, counting down.
CATCCTATATCGTCCACCAAAATTTCCAATCGCCCATCATGTTCTGTTCAGTTGTCCATTGATCATCACAGTGAATTAAAAGGACACGGTGATTTATCTCCAAAAATTATTTTCATTAAATATTTCGATAAAGACAGAACCAAAAAAGAGAAATTACCTTTTTCGGTCTCTACAAAACGCTTTCATGGGGAATATTTTCTCTAAGGATGTTCAAGTGTTCATCGAAAACTTTTTCTCATTCGAACTTGCAGAATTTTACTCAAAAGTTATCGAAGAGCTGCCTGATAAGTAGCAAGATATCATTGTAAATAATTGTCAATATATAACCAATAAAAATGTAACTGTACTTATTTTTTGAATTATAAAGTTTATAAACAAAAAATTTGAAATTATTTATGACAGCCTAATAATAAACCAGAAAATGCATTCCTTTCGTTTACATAATAAAATATTATGCCATAAAATATGTTATTACAATATTTAAAATAAAAACTGATATTATTAACTGAAATTTAAATGGTATATTTATCATATAAATATTTACATACCGTGAAAAATTTACTAATATCCGTTGATTAATAAGTTATATCGTTGTCTGGAATAATAGCATTTATTAATATCAGTTGTTTAAAATCTGTTATATTGCCAAAACATTGATTGTCATAATAGAATCTGATATATTGTATATTATACCAGTCTTCCAATCGGGGTCACTCTGTTTTTAAAAAATGCGTTTGAAATCCTGCCGTCCGAAAATGCCCCACCCTAGATTTACTTATTATTATATTTTTGAGAAATACAAATATTTTCCGGACATGTGAAATATTCCAAAGAAGTTGATAGATTTTATCCGTATATATATATATATATATATATATATATATATATATATATATATATATATATATATATATACCTGCGTGCCAAATTATTATCAACAACTTTTTTTTAATATCACCGTACTGATAACAAATATGGCGCCAGTTTGTTTACATTGCGCAGATCAGTACAAAAATTTCAGCGATTGCGCAGTTTAGTGTTGCCAACATTGTGTAAATTGATTGGACGGTTTTTTGGAATATTAGAAAAAAAGTTATCTCGATAATAATTTGGCACGTATATATATATATATATATATATATATATATATATATATATATATATATATATATATTATAATCTGTGTATAAGTCAACGTAATGTTAAAATAGATTTTTCGTTTGATGTTCCTTGCATGCAAAATTTGTGTATTAAGACCGTTTCTAAAATACTTTATAATTTTCTTGTATTTTGTTTATCAGCCTGAAAATCCGACGGGGAGAGAGATTTTGCCGTGGCACAAGTCCGCAGAAAAAGCCCGAAATTTTCTCAAGAAAGGCCTGTTTATTACTCATCCTGTAATGTCAGCCATCTTGTACAACTTTGAAGAAAAGTTAGCACTGACTTTAGATATTTTCCTATATTTTCCCGATGCACACGTAAACAAAAATATATTTCGTAATTGGTGGGTTCCATGCTAGACAATGGTAGCATAATTCTCTATTTAACTCTTCAGTATCCAATACAATAAACCATTCACCACCATCTATAAATCAAATTTAAATATACCTTACTATTAATCGAATTAGTCAAAACATGGTCAGCTGAATGATCAATCGGGTCAAGGATCAAATCTATATTCTGCTTTCTTTTTGCGCCAAGTTGTATGATTCTTTATTAACGAGAAAGCAAAAAAAAAAAGAAGAGAAATAGTGGAGAAGAGAGAGAGAAAGAGAAAGAGAGAGAGAGAGAAAGAGAGAGAGAGAAAGAAGAGAGAACGAGTATAAGGCGGTAGTAGAGAAAATAATGGAGAGAAATTATTTTATCAGTTTCTCTTTTCTGGAAATTATTGGTTAGATGAGAGCATCAATTTTCGCATTTTGTTCTGATCTTCAAAGCAGGCGTAAGGAATAGGAAATAAACAAGCATCCTCTGATGAGATTTGAACTCGCATTCCATTCACGGGGCTATGTATCTTGATATGAACGCTGCCGTGACGAAAAGGCTACCGTAGCCAGAAAGGCTTAGCTGCGTAGCGGCGTCCATACCAGGAGTTATATGTTTGCCATATAATTATAATTGATTTAGTCAACAGCTAGGGTTTCAAGGATATGTAAGGTACGATTTCGACTCTCATCGGAAGATATTTCTTGTTTTCTGACATTTTTTGTGATGGTTTATTGTTCTGAAGGAAAAAAAAAGACAATGAAGTTGAAATAAAGAAAATGCTTCATTATCAAAATTCAGACATCTTAACTAAACTACGATTCTCTTTGCAACTGTTATCTTATTTAAATGCAATCAATAGCATCAGATTAATATAATGATGAAAAGCGATTGTAAATCAGCATGTTTAATGTTTGCAGATGAAAAAATTATTTCCTCAAAAAACTACCTTAAAAAGACGCAAAGATTATTGCTAAAATATACCAAAAGAATCGTATTAAGATGGATATTTGAAAAATTGTTTCTTGTCAGGGCGTAAGCGGATTTTTGGGGAAAAGTAAAAAGAAATTTGAAAAGAGCCTAATTTAGTATATCTCATTGTTTACATAAGACAATTAAAAAAATTGTGGCAAACTTCATAAAAAAAATCTTTGTATCAGAATATTTTCATTTTTTTTTTTTATAGAGAACTCATTTCAAAAATGAAAACAAAAAAACAAAAAAAACAAAAAACAAAAAACGCGCGAAATGTCAACTTAAACCTTTTTAGAATCACACCGACTTATATAACGAGGAAATGTATAAAATCAAATTTCTTCTTTTGTCAGTGTATAAAATCAAATTTCTTCTTTTGTCAATGTATAAAATCGAATTTCTTCTTTTCTCAATGTATTGATCTTTATTGTGACCTAAGTGATTTATTGTTTGAGGTACGGGGAGTTCCGGTTGATTGATTTCCCCTCTCTGAGGAAGCAGCTACCAATGACGACTGATCAATGGCTAAGTTTCATACGGGAGTCCACGCAATCAAAAGCAAAGATCTTACAAGAAACCTGGTTGGCTGACTGTGCCCGAATAATCAGCGATAGACGCGAAGAAATTGAAGGATGGATATTAAAAGATGGAACCGTAAGAATAAGATCGATTTTAAGTTACACTGAAAATTGCATTTAATAGAACCTAATTAAATGCGTTTGTAAAGTAATATTAAAAGAAATCATTTTATTTTGCTTTCCCTTTTTGCATTCGAAGTCTATTTAATCGAAAAATGCATTTGTAATCATCAATATTTTGAATATAAGAAACAAATTCACATAGAAGCTTAATTAAACTTTGAAAGTTGAACTTTATTTGTATCGGATGATTTACATTAATTACATTTGAGCTGATGTCCTAACGTTTGTTGTTATCATCGTACGATCGCCGTATTTAAGCAACGGCGATCCTGGTCAGTAACTAGATGGGTAACCCCTTGGGAATACTAAGTACTGTAAGCTTGGATATGCGGATGGTGCAATGATAAAGGCTCCGAAATGAAAATCGAGGAACCGAGTTCTAATTTCAGTTGGGTTCGTTACATCCACTTACGCACGGTTAAGGTATGAAACAACTTGTTTTCCCACACCAGTTATGGGCTAATTAGGACTTGTATCAGCAAATCATTATTATCTTCAAAATAGTCTTAAATCTAAAAATATTTTCTGGCTTTAAATAACCTGCAAAGGGTTGATAAGCCGTAAAAAATCAATCATCACAGCGTTTCGGCTGTTGTGACCCTTGATATTCTTCGAGCTGTTACGTTTGTTTAAATCCAAATGTGAAATAAATGACTTTCATTTAAATTCGAAAATATCTATGAAGTATTTTGGGTTAAATAATCGATTGATTCCCAAGCCATTCTCCGATATTTGGTTAGTATCAGCCGTGTCTCTTATTGGGGTGAGATGCGGCGGAAATAAAGCGTGCTTGATCCCCAGAGAGTTCTTCTCTACAGGGCATCGATTTCCTATTGTATAAAAGGAGGCAGCACAAGCCCCCACAGACCATATAATCTTTGTCTGTATCAACACATGCATCTGTCAGACCCTATTTTAAATTCAGACTTGTGTCTTATTGTGCAGAAACTAAATACCCGCATTTATAATTCTGTTTTTTTTTACAATAACGTTCACTCTGTCAAGAGCCACTCGAGGTAGAGGGTTACAGAGTAAGAAGCACAGCCTATTGGGATATGTAAGAAAGATAATGGCTAACCCTAGATTTGAACTGATTAAGATTGCAATGATCGTAGAAGTATCCTCTTGGGAGTTCGTTCCATAAAGCAGCGGTTCATGCGATGATGATGCTGCTTGAGTGGACCTTACATTTTACCAAATAAATGAAGATGGTTCGCTATATTGTACTTAGTATGGTGGGTCTTAGCCGGGAAGGTTAAAACTGGTGGAACTAAGGACTGTAGTTCGTCTGAAAAGTTTCCATGAAAATAGCGATAGAGCAGCGAGAGGCTGGCGGCGTTTTTTTTTTTTCTGTGGGAAAGGGGTTGAAGAATGGAAAATAATTCATCACCCACATGGATGGGGAGACGCTTTTGAACTCCAAAGAGACTGGAAAGTGAAGACTGGGCAGCTCCTGCCCAATATATGGCAGCAGTACTCGGTCTGATTTTCGGTCTGATTTGGCGTTTGTAATGGTATAAGATAGCAGAAGGAGTCAGGTACTTACTAGCGCGGTACCGGAAACCATTCTCCCAGCATATTTAGCGATAGATCGTATGTATCGGTTCCGCTTGTGGTCTGGGTTGAGGTTAATTCTTAATAGGCGATCAAGTTATGGGCCATCCCTGAGAGAACATTCGTTCATCGCGATTGCCAATAATTCAGCATCATGAATTATTTCCAACCCCTAGAACTCCTTCCTCACAGACTAAACGTCGCGAACCACTCGCTGCTCTATCAATATTTCAATGACAAGTGTTCAGACGAGGCAAATTCCTTAGACTCACCAGCCTTGACCTTTGCAAATGTAACCCACAGTGTCACGTACACATGGATGAATCATCCCCAATCTCTTCGTATTCCATTAGTAAGAAGTAAGTTCCATTCTGATAGGTTCTTCGCAAGAACTGCTGCTTTGTGGAACAGACTCCCGGCAGGATGTTTTCCCAATCACTACACCGTTGACCTCTTCTAGGGTTAAGCGTTATCATTTCTGCATAACTTCAGGAACTTCACTTCTTGCTTCTTTTTTTTACGCTCACACAGTAATCCTCTACCTTGAGTGGCTCTTGGGCCTTGTAATGGGTGAAAATTAGTAAAAAAAAGAAGAAACGACGAAACGAGTCGCCTTAGAAATAAACCTATTGAATACTGATTTTTAAATATCGATATATTTTAATAGATAATTCTTCTTTTAAATAATAACAAAAATCCGGCTCCAATGTGGATTTCTGACGTGTGACAGTTAAGCTGAATGCATTCAGATTATATGTTTGTAAAATTTTCGCTGTTGCTATGTTAATTATAAAATCTGATGCTAATTGATGTACTTTGTATTACAGAAAAACCGATTGGATTTCATGGACGTGTTTTTCTCCAGTGTGGCTTCACTTATGTCAGTCCTATTGAGACGTTGTGTTGTGAATACACTTGATGATCTTCTGGCTCTGTTTGAGTTGAAAATGCCTTGTGCTGCTAACCCACTCGACGAGAGCTCCGGAAGAATGGATCAGAGCAGCATTGGTATTCACATTATTAAGATTTTCTTGGTAAACTTCTTTTCTTAATACGGTCATAATTCTGCTGTTTTAAGACATCTCACTCAGAGATAACAATTCTTTTTTCTTAGCATAATATGAGTGATCAGGGCATTGCCGTTGGGGAAAAGATCAATTACTTTATTACTATTTTAATATATATTCAGAAATATGCCTTGATTAAAAGTGGATGTGGATAGCGTGATCGAAGGGTTAACTTTCACATACGGTAACATGACATAACTAAAGGAAGACACGCAACCAAGTAGGTTCTTTCTTTCTATTAATGTGCCATGTCCTTTCAGGGCGTAGGCGATCATAGCTCTCCACTTCCCTCTATTCTTTGCAGCACTCAGCAAGCTCCCTCCCTCTGCTTCCTCCCCCAGACCCGTCATCTACCTGCTCAGGCTCACCAGGTATGTCACGCGATGCTTTCTCTTGTCTTTCTTTCCCTCTATTTGACTCGTGAGTATCAGATTCTCCAGGCCCTCCTTCCTCATTATGTGTCACAGAAACTTCAGCTGCCTCTTTCTGATGTTAAGTATAAGCCTTCTCCTTGTTTGCAACCTCTCTAGGACCTCATCGTTGCTCACATGCTTCGTTTATGGTATGTTTAGCATCCTTCTGTAGAAGCAGTCGAGTCTCTTCTTCATCTTTGCGGAAATCGTCCAACATTCGCTGCCGTAAAGAAGGTCTGATGTCACGTAACAGCTCAGTATTCTTTTCTTTGTTACCAAATAAATCCTCCTTAGGCGTCGTAAATCACGTGGTTAACTAAGTAGACGTTATTTGCTGATTTCCCTTTGATAGAATTAAGAGCAAAAATCCCTTAAACCTTTGTTGGTATATTAAACGGGTAAAAATATATTAATTTTATATATGCCATGAAGGCATAAAGTTAACAGTGAGAAATCGTAAAAGTATTCAAACTCAGGTTGTTCTTTTCTACCTTTTCGTGTGATCGATCATGATTTGAGACAAAGAAAGTTTGTTTCGAATCAAACGATTTGAAATAAGGGAGCCTCATCCCTTATTTGAGAGTTCTTTCTCCATTCACATCATGTTACGTTGTTTCCGCTCATGACAGATTACGAGCTCACGTGACTGATCTATTTCCAAATATTTCAATCCAGTGCGACTACATTTATATGGGACCAGCTATCGAACTTTGACCCATTAGTAAGTTATCTCTCTCTATGCATTTCGATCAACCTCCTTTTCCTTCGAGACATAATTTTGTGAGTTCTATTTTTAACCGTTTAATATACCCACAAACGTTTAAGGAATTTGCTCTTAATTCTATCAAAGGGAAAGCTTTGGCATATTTTCTAGTCTTATTGTGATTATCTTGATTTGTTTGTGGCCAATAATAATATGCTCCTAGGAGACCACTGCTGTTATTTTCAGAAATAAGAAAATGTTCGAAGAATGTAGGTACGGTGGAGTAATGGATAGCGGTTCAGATTCAGGAATCGGAGATCCGAGTTCGAATTCAAGTCGAATCCATTACATTCACTTACGTGCTAATACACTAATCCTCTTCTCCCCCCAGCTATGTGTAAATAACAGGACAGGCCGGGTTGTATCGCGTTGGATGGCAACAGGTCTACCGCAGAAAGAGATGGCAGACTAATGCGGGAAAAATATCTGCCTCGTCAGTCATGTATCGAAAGATACATGATCGCCTACGCGTGTATCACGCATGGCAAATAACTGACTTTAACTTTAATGTCTAGTGAGACACTTCTACATCCAAATAAAGATCATTTTCTCAGCTAGTTAACAATGAATCGAATTGCATATTAATACCGTGCACCCGCATAAAATGGGGGGGGGTGTAATTTTATCTCGATTTCAAGTGTTTTCTTTTATGGCTGGTGGATATAGTTTTTGGAGTTGGGTATTCTATGTGACATCTACTTGTTCAAAAAGAAACAAACGAATAAATAAATAAATAAAAACATAAATAAAAGTAAGCTTTTAGGGTCAAGTGGCAACAACCGCAGAAAGAAATGGCAACCTACTGCGGGAAAAAAATCTTCCTCGTCAGTCATGTAAGATTGAAAGACTGGCACATAACTGACTGATAGTTAATGCACTTTAACTTTAATGTTTAGGAGACACTACTACATCCAAATAAAGAGCATTTTTTCGATTAGGTAACAAGGAATTGAGATGCATATTAATACCGTAACACCATAATTGGTGAACCCACATAAAATAGTAAGGTGTAATTTTATCGCGATTTCAAGTGTTTCTCTTTTATGGCCGTAGATATAGTCTTTGAAGTCGGGTATTCTAAGGCGCATCCACTTGTTCGAAAAAACAAACAAACGAATAAATAAATAAATAAATAAAAGTAAGCTTTTAGGGTCAAGTGACAACAAATTCGGACAATTATTAATTCCGGTTGTTGTGACAGTTGGGTTTGAAGTAGTGAATTCTGGTCTGCTCTTGGCAGGAGATATACTGTCCTTTAAGTAGTTCCGATGCCGTCCGTTCGTGTTGCTAATAACACGTTGTGCTGTTAAGATGGACATGGAGTTACTAGGAGAGAAGAGCGGAGCTGTTAGCCTGAAATAACAGAAGTTGTCCCAAGTGTCACCCAGACCAAGCAAGCGAAGCCCTGAATAAAACGCCTAAATATATTGGGAACGGAGTTTCTCACCGTGGTGTTTGTTTTCATCTTTCGTTTTCTTCCGAACGCTGAGTAGCATTTTCCAGTTTTTGCTGCACGGCGACGTCAACGAGAATGCAGATGAAACATCGAGCAATCATTGGACAGTCGTTGGGTAAAGGCTCGTTGTATGCTTACACTACTGCTAGACTGGATGATCATTGGCTTTTCCATGCAACACGAGTATAATGCCTTACGGTGTGAGCAAAACAATAAAAAAATTACATTATTACATCATGTATTAAACTTCTTTGTTCTAAAAACTATTTTGAAGGGGAATTTTTATGTAACTAAACTATAAGGATTTCCATAAAAAAAAACAAAAAACAAAAAAAACAAAAAACAAAAAAAAATCAAAAACAACCCCCCCCCAAAAAAAAAACCCAGCGTTGCTCCATATTTTGGAGAATTTCTAATATTTTTTACAGGTTAGCTTTAAAAGATCAAGAGAGAAATCAAGGCCTATTTATGAAAGTTCTGTAGTCTCTCCACGGCGTGTAGGACCATAGCCTCGGCATATTAGATGTTGGTTTCTGGAGCAAGTAGGTTTTTATAAAATGGTCTTTTGGGCTTATGAGCAAAATGGGTTTTTGAATTCAGTGTTGTCCTTCTCCTACATGTGTAAACATAAAACGCAACGTTCACCCAAGCTTTCCACCGAACGATCAATGATTACCCCATGTAGCATTTCGATTCTCGATCTTGTTGGTTTGAACCAAAAGCTGGGAAAGGGTCCGCTGCATGTTCACAAGATGAGAAACAAGTGCCGAATCGAGAAATGAGAACATGAACTCTGTTTTCCCTATTATATGTAGGTGGGTAAAGTAGGTGACGCCTGGGACAACTTCTGCTATGCCAGGCTAATAGCTCAGCTCTTCCCGCCTAACACTCTTCAAACATCTACTCACCCCGACGTGGTGGCTAGCAATACGAATGAACGGCATCGAAGCCAGGCGACGGACAAGTACATTTCTCGCCAAGGGCAGACAAGAAGAGACTTATTATAGGCCAAGCACCTGGATATACTCTATTTCCAGTTTTTGCCACTTGATCTCTAAAAAAAAAAAACACTTAAAATCTGAAATATGAAACCATATCTTTTTCTATGTGGGTGGCTATAGTACCACAGATGCTAACCACAGCTAAAAAACAGAATCTGTTTTGCTATTAATCCCTAGATGGTGGCAGAAGTGGTGGATTCATACCTTTCCAATGGTATACATGTAGAGAAGTGTACACAAATGCTGATAATCACTGAGCTACACGTTCATCTAATCTGGATCAATGGTTTATATTTCAAAATACACCATTGAAATGATGAAATAATAATAAAAAAAAACATCTGCTGTTTTAGGACGACAACTATCTACGAAATTAATTATCTTGTCTTTATTAAAGAGCAACAAGTTTAAATTCATGTCACGTTGAAAAATAAGTTCTCGCAAAATCATCAAAGTTAAGCAATGTCGAATCTGGCCAGTACCTAGATGGGTGACCGCTTGGGAATACCAGGTGCTGTAAGCTTGGATATGCGGCTGGTATAATGGATAAAGCATCTGAATTGAAAATCAGAGCACCGAGTTCCAATTTCAGTCTGGTTCGTTATATTCACTTGCGCATAAATACATTTGGGAAAGGCATGAATCCATCCCTTCTTCCCCTAACTATGGGTTAATTAGGAGGAATTATCATTAAAAAATTCTTAGTCTAAAAATATTTTCCGGCTTTAAATAACGTGCAAGAATTTTATAAGCCGTAAAAAAAAAACGAATCAATCAATATAGCGATTTTCCAAGCGCAGCTTAGATGTGGTACAAGGCCGAAAGTGAGTTCGATCCTCACCCAGTGAGGATCGAACTCACTACTCAGTCGTAGCTGATCTAGCGAGACAAGGTTACTAACCATTACACCGCCATGTGGTGCCCCAAATCGATCAATAAAGTTCAACATAATCAGATGCATATTCGACAATACAACTTTATCTTGAAATTCGATTTTTATCTATATTACTCTTTTCAAACGATTATATTTTCCTTTTCTTTTATGTGTGTTTGCAGGTAGAAGATACCGCGAAAACGTCGTCAAAATATGAACCGTCTTTTGACGAAGTCCATCAACGTTTGTGTGACGTCATCGATGTTGTAGTGACAAGCGCCAGTTCTTTCTCGTGTATTGAGAACTGGCTGTTTCACAGCGTCGAGAATCTGCCGGACAAATACATCAGTTCAGTGAAACATCACGAAGAACTTGTTTTCAATGTGAAAAAAAGATTGAAAGAAATTATCATGGCCAACAGTGACGGGCCCTTAAGGTAGATTTTCATATAATTCAAGTGCAATTAAGAGAGAAAGAATTGCTGTTATGAAAATAGTTTTCTATAAATTATAGTTAAGCATAAAACCTTGTAAAATTATACCAAGCTGGAAATAACGAAAAAGACTTTATTTAAAGACATTCGGCCTCTTTTAGTAGATTACTAGCAGTAGAGCCCGGGGTTGCCCGGGGTTGTCCGGGGATGTAACAGTAAGAGATAAATCAAGTATCGACCATCATAAAGACTGAAAAATAAAATTGACAAAGATTATTGTTTAAGGTTGACGGACACGCATGTCTTCATTATTTTTTTGTTTTTTTGTTTTTTTTTATGAATTGGTAAAACGCAAACTCAAACAAAAACATTTGAAACGATTGAATAGAATTTTATTATAAACAATTGTCTTGTAAATGGAATTTTAAAGCATTCTGAATGTAAAAATAAAGAAAAAGTGTGCAAGACAATAAGAAACACTACCTGCCGAAAAAAAAGTGAAGTTTTGTTGAAATCGGTTGAAAATGTAGGAAACCGATCCCATATATCAACGAACACACACACACACACACACACACACACACACACACACACACACACCACACACACACAACCTGGGTTTTATAAGCATAACTCGATATGAGTTGTCCCCTTTCATTCTGGCGACAGAATCGTGTTTTATCGTGTTTTTCAAATTGATTTCGTGCAAAAACAATTGTGTTTTTCCAATTTTTGCGCTGTCAGAACCACCACAAGGTAATTTTACGTAGTCCTGTGAAGTTTTATTGAAATCGGTTGAAAAATGTAGGAAATCCGATCCAATATATAAACGTACAGACACACACACACATACACACACACACACACACACACACACACAATCTGCGTTTTATAATAAGTAAGATGTTGATGCATAATTGCAGTCGGCTCCAATAGTCGAAGACCGAGACAGATACAAGATAGTAAATAGCGCGAGTAAATTTTAAATTTCGCTGCTTGCGTTTTGGGAGTAACTTTAAAAGAATAAGAATAATTAATTTTAAATATAATCCAATTAGAACAAGCACTAGTAACTACAAACATTTGTATAAATGATCAACTAGCTGAAATTCCTTTTTTTTTTTATTTTAATTTGATTGATTCGTTTTCTACGGCTCATCAACATTTTGCAGGTTCTTTAAAACCAGAAAATATTTTTAGATTGTACGAATGATTTCTTAGGGGTGGGGAGATAATAATGATTTAGCGACACACCTCTTATTAATTAACCCATAGCTAGGGGAGAAGAAACGGATTCATACTTTCCCCACGGATATTTGCGTGTTAGTGAATATAACGAACCCAACTTGAATTGAAACTCGGCTCTCTGATTAACAATTCCGAGCCATTATTCAGTACGCCACCCGCACATCCAAGCTTACAGCACCTGCTATTACCAAGCGGTCACCCATCTAGGTACTGACCAGACTCGACGTTGCTTAACTTTGATGATTGTGAGAGAACTGGTATTTCAACGTGATATGGACGTAAGCTTGTTGCTTTATAATAAAGGCAACAAAGATAAGATATTTAATTAAAACTGCCCATGTTTTATTATTATTATTATTATTATTATTATTATTTAATCATTTAAATGGCGTATTTTGAAATATAAGCTATGGTTAAATTGCTATTAAATGGAGTATTTGCGTGTTAGTAAATATAACGAACCCGACTGGAATTGGAACACGGCTCTCCGATTTCCAATTCTGAGGCATTATCCATTACACCACCCGCAGATACAAGTTTAAAGTGGCTGGTATTTCCAAGCGGCCACCCATATACGTGCTGACCAGGCGCGACGTTGCTTAAATTCGGTGATCGTACGGTATTTCAACGTGATATGGCGGTAAATCGCTGAAATTCCTTAGACACATAAAATGGAAGGAGGGCTTGGAAAACTTAATGTTCACAAGGCATAGTGAGGGCAAGGGAGATGGGGAAAGGCAGTGAGCCACTGACGAGCATGTCTGGATAGATATCGAAACGGAAGTTGGGAGGGAGCCTTAGCAAAGGGAGAAAAACTGCTAAGGGCCACAATGGATAGGAAATTATGGAGAATCATTTTCGTCTATATCCTTAATGGACGCAGCACATAAAAGAGAAACATTGAATTCAGATGTTACTTCTTTGTTTTTGTTTTTTTTTTAATTTTTGAGAGATTTAACGTTATGTATTTGGAATTTGTTTCGATATTTAAATGGGATTCATTGGATATATATACAAAAAAAAAAAAAACAAACAAAAAAGAACAAAAAAAACAAAACACACAAAAAAAAACACAAAAAAAAAACAAACCAAAAAAACAAACCAAAAAAAAAAAAACAAAACAAAAGAAAAACAGATTCTAAATCGACAGATTCTAAATCGGGCTCTCACGAATTAATCTTATTAACAGATAACTTATGCTTTTCGCTAATTTTAATACATTGAAGCATAAACAATTATGGCTACTATGATTTTATTTCTGCTACTCGTGTGTGCTTGTGTTTCATTTTAGATACCAGGGTACATACGACCCATTCAAGTACCTTCTAAGCAATGATACGGAATTACAGATCAAGCGCTTCATCAGCAAGGAACGAACACTGAGCGAATATACCCAGAATATCAATAAAATCCTGAAACTACGTCAAAACGCGTTGCTCCTTCCCATCCAGATACCCATGAACCTCTTTCAAGTGGAAGGAGAAAAATTGAATCAAGCAAGTTTATTATTTATCTTATTCTTTAATTATTTTTTGTTGTTGTTTTTTTTAATTTTTTATTTTTACTGTCCCTCTTTATTACGTAAAAAGTGTTCCTTTGAGGGAAATGCAGTTTCAATTACTGTCTATTTTTATTCAGCTTCTGGGTTTTTATGAGCTCTAATTGCACCGGTGAACTGCCTTCCATCCTCAGAAGAATGAATGCTGAAGATTACGTCGAGTATGTTCGGGTAGTGTAACAATTACAGGCGCGAAAAATGAAACCAGCGAGCAGAATTCTAATTACGGTCGATTCTGTTTCGTTTAATTCACACTAATGCCCCCAGAAAAGGAAACAGTCCATCTTCCTTCAGCTATGGGTTAAATAGCACACAAATGACTGGACCCATTTTCTCTGGGTGGTAACCAGTTTAGGAGAAAAAACAACTGGATTCAACCGCTTAAAAATAATAGGACAAACTGTGAACTTTAACCTTGGTAGAGCAACCAGGCTAGGAGACAGTAAACCAGAAGAGGAATAAAACTGCCATAGACACATTACTGTTGTTATAGCTGCAGTACATACGACCTAATGGGCCACGAGTTACGTGAGGAGACGAAGGTTACGACAAAATAATGAAATGTCTTTATTAAAACATTTGTGAAGAAAAGTGCTGTTCCAGCCTGATGTTGATTTGAAAGATTCATGTTAAGAGAAGACAAGAAAATGTCTGAAGAAGCAAAAGTTACAAATGTTTGATTGGACGAGTATGTCACTAGATTTAAATCCAATTAAGCACTTGTAGCGACGGATAGTAGAAAAATGACGGTCATCCAGCAGGACAGAATTGAAAATATGAATAGTGGCTGAGTTAAAAAAAACAAAAAAAAAACTGAAAATAAAACAAAAGAACCCCCCCCCAAAAAAAAAAAAAAAACAGGAACTGTTTATTCAAATCTGGTGAGGACAATGTCATGAAGATTAAAAGCAGAAGTTTTGGCTTGGATCGGTTGTTTTTACTTAGCAGCATATCAATCTCTATTGGTTATTTAATGCCGAAATCTAGATATTTTGTACGAAATTTTATGTTTTTAACTACAAATATTTCGTTCATAATTTTATGCTTCCAGAGTAAATGTATGTTTTTTAGTTTGTAGATCATAAAATGTATTGGCAATAAAAATATATATTGTTGGTAATGTTATAAAATAAAATAAGACATATCTCGGCTGATTTACAGGCAAATCCTCAAGAGCGAGAACCGGATGTGAACGGGACAAAGCCCCGTCACAAAATGACCATTATCTTTCTTCACAAATGTTTCCGACACACGTGTTCCGGTCGAAAAATAAAATAATATTTAAAGTGCTCTATTTTTCGTCCAATAAAAATGCTTCCCTCCTAATTATACTCGCTTCGTTTCTCGAGCCTGTTAAGCCATAAAAAAAAACGCTATAAAAGGGGTCACAGGGAAGTTCAACAGGCAGTCAACAGAGACACAAAGGAGACCGGTCACGTTGAGCAGCTGTCAGCAGGAGAGCGTCAACCACCGTCAACATGTGTGAACTACCATGAGAGATCGACCAGATCCGAAAGCCGGCTTATGAACTTTACCATAAGGTAGCTGTCCCAAACCCTCTCGTTCCTGTTGAAATAAACCACGTAAATCTATTTCTACTGTTGTCGTATTTCTTTCTTGCAACCATACGCTTGTCTATAACAGTAATTTAAAAAGAAATATATTGGTGGTAATTTGACTTTAAAAAAATGTACAGTTGGTTCTTGTTTGGGAGTTCATTATTTGTCCATAGTTGGGATCCTAATAGTTGCTACCACTCCGGGTCAGTGTAAACCTGGGAACAACAGCAATTAAGAGGTGGTTCAACGCCCCTGAAAACCTCTAACCCCAATCAAAGGCCTTGTTTCCACATGTAGTTTAGCGTCAGACCCCCATAAGGGAGAAGCAGTAGTAAAAATAAAGATGGTCACACCAAATAATGTGGACAATATCATCAAGACTATAAGCATTATTAAAAAATAAAATTAGCAGCACCAAATATTGATTTTAAATAAAATCTTTCACAAGGCTGTACTTGTATTTGTGCGTGTGTAGAGTTTGGCAATAAATAATACGTAATAATATTGGTTTTCATTATATATTGCTGCACTAAAAATAATAAAGTTTCAATATATTAGGTTTAGAAGAAATTTAACATTTTATAAAGAATTATTAGAGTGATACATATATACATATATATAATCACTTTTGTTTCAGACACAATACATTTCCCCATATATATATATATATATATATATATATATATATATATATATATATATATCGGAAAAATTAATACAGTGTAAATATGGCAAAACAGAAATTAGAATTAGTTATACATTCAACATTTGAAGAGATAGAAAAACAATAAAAAGCATAATAGCTAATTAAGTAAAACCTATATTACGGAATCTATATGAATAAATAGCGAAGTTGGAGCTCAATTAAAAAACCTCATCCGTATTTTATAATAATTTACAGGTTAAAAGCTCAATATCTGTATTATATATTATCTACTTCTAGGCAATATCACTCTTCGGGTTTAACTAATTTGCTTATGATTTTAAAAAAGTTTATTTCATTAACTGTCCTTCATTACTGTTCTTTTATTCAAGGACTGTTTTGATTTTCATATCAAAAAATAGTTCTGTTTAGGAATATCGTCTTATATATTACAGACAAAATGTTTGAAATTTGCATTTTACTTGGCCTTCAACAAGTTGACATCTATTTGTAAAACTTTACTTAATTATAACAATCCAATTTATGAATGAAATGTTAATTAACGTTTAAGCTTACTTTTTAAAAGTTCAATGATAATTCTTCTGTTGCCACTTAAAGACAATTTGATATACGTAGATCCTTATTTTCCATACAAACAATTATTTTTATTTCATGGGTGACAGAACAGGGGGACAATTTATAAAGATAAAATTAATATAGTGTAAAGATGGGAAAATAGAAATTAGAATTAGTTATACATTCAACATTTGAAAAGTTAGAGAAACATAATAGCTAATTAAGTAAAACCTATATTATAGAATCTATATGAATAAATGCGAAATTGGAGCACAATTCTCCCACGAATTTTGAGATTAAGAAGCCCCAGCCCTACTTTATAGTAATTTGGTATTTACTCGACATCCCCCACGAAGTCGCGTTGTGACACAAGGTCGGTTTAATGTAGGGAGCACGTGCGCATACACCCGCAATTTAAATTTTTAAATTACCAATACATTTTATGATCTACAAATTATATATCTAAAAAATTGCCTAACCCTGCCGCAGCCGTCGCAGAGACGCAACTGAGAGATGATAAATAATGTGTTACAAACCACACGAGAGAGCGGGGATTTACCTGACCCCACTAATTCAGGTTGTGACACAAGGTCAGTTTTTAATGTGTGAACGCGGTTGTTTTCTCTCGGGCCGCTGGTCTTAGCTTGTCCTAACTGGTCAGAGATGGTCTAAGACAAGTCGTAGCCGTGATACTACCAGTGACCTGTAAGTATCAGAATGTGTTGATTTACTTGCCCTCCTCCACTGAGTCAGGTGACACAAGGTCAGTTTTTAACGTGGTGACCAGAGTTTTTTCCTGGAGCCGCTGCTCTTAGGTGGTCATATCTCGTCCAAGCTAGTCATAGCTGTGATACCATCAGCGCACGATACGGTAAGGAGTCTTACTTGAGCCCCCACTGAGTCAGGTCATTTTTAATGTATTTTCACTCGGGCCGCTCGTCCAAACTGGTCTTAGCTGGTCATAGCTTGTCCAAGCTGGTCATAGCTGATCCAAGCTGGTAAGAGCCGGTAAAAGCTAGTCGTAGCTGTGATAACACCAGCACAGGGATCCATATGACCGGTAAGTGAGATTTATTTGATCCCCCCCCCACTGAGTAAGGTTGTGACACAAGGTCATTTTTTAACGTGGGGACCCGAGTGTTTTCACTCGGGCCGCTGGTCTTAGCTTGTTCAAGCTGGTCTAAGCTAGTCAGAGCTGGTCCAAGCTAGTCGTAGCCGTGATACCACTAGCACAGGGACGGATCTCTACACCAGGTATATTTACTTGACCCCCCACTAAGTCAGGTTGTGACACAAGGTCAGTTTTTAACGTGGGGACCCGGGTGCTGGTCTAAGCTGGTCATAACTTGTCCAAGCTAGTCAGCGTTGGTCTAAGCTAATCATAGCTGGTCTTGGCTTCTCATAGCTGGTCCAAACTAGTCAGAGCCGGTTCAAGCTAGTCGCAGCCGTGATATCAGCAGCGCAGGGACGGGTCCCTACACCAGGTAAGGATCAGAATGTGTAAACCACTTGAGAGAGCCGTTTACACGCAAAAAGCTCAATATCTGTATAATATATTATCTACTTCTAGGCAATATCACTTTAGTTTACAGGTTTAACTAATTTGCATATTGATTTTAAATGTCATTCGTTACTGTTCTTTTATTCAAAGATATCTTTTTGATTTTCGTATCAAAAATAGTTCTGATTAGGAATATCGTCTTATAGTACAGACAAAATGTTTGAAATTTGCATTTTACTTCAACAAGTTGACATCCATTTGTAAAACTTTACTTAAGTATAACAAGACAATTTATGAATGAAATGTTCATTTAAAATTTTTGTTTCAAAGATTTCAAGTAGTGAATATATCTTACTTTTCGAAGCGATATCATGGCAGGCGAAACCTGATATATATATATATATATATATATATATATATATATATATATATATATATATATATATATAATATATATATAACACTGTAAAAATGCATGACTGATGATTTTACTAGAGTAAAATATTGAAAAATATTTTTTCTATAGAATTGAATTCCAAATGAAAAACAAAAGAAATTTATATCGATGATGCTTATTTGCATAAAATATTTTGCCTTGGCGAACGTTCCTTTAAGATTGTCTCCTCTCGTCGATTTTCCAGTGGCTTGTGAAGCAAGCAGAATACTTAACCAACAAAATGGTCAGCAAAGTGTTGAGTGTTAGCAATCAATTCAACCGTTCGATCTGCAATCAATACGATAACATCGTAAAAAGAATAACTGCACACGCCGAAAGTACCTGTGACTTGGTCAGTTTGCAGAATTATGTGGACAGTTTGGCTACTGGAGAGCTTCGGGACCTGAAGGTAATTTGGATTTTGCCGCCTACAAAAATGTATCGTTGTTTTTATATTTGTGCTGTTAATTTCTGTCATAGTTTTACAAACTGGATCTTTTATGCACACTAGGTGTGCTATTTTCTTTAAGAACTTTATTCTCCAATCTTGAATGTCTTTTATTTTAACTTCGTTCCATAGGCTTATACTAATTCTCTGTTACCTTTAAATATTTTCGGATATGCCTAATTTCATGCTTAATGTTCTTTCAATGTCCTTAAATTTTTACTTTTTAGACCCTGACTTGTTTTGTTTTTTTCTTTTGACACTGCTGCATTGCCATATATATATATATATATATATATATATATAT
Organism: Acanthosepion pharaonis; assembly: GCA_903632075.3. NCBI lineage: Eukaryota > Metazoa > Mollusca > Cephalopoda > Sepiida > Sepiidae > Acanthosepion > Acanthosepion pharaonis. The sequence goes on along the minus strand of CAHIKZ030003402.1, from coordinate 3,412,655 downwards.
ATATATATATATATATATATATATATTTATACATACAGTTCTTAGCCATATATTCATCCAGAGGTTAATTACTACATAGATTTACCATGCTTCTGAGCACTATACAAATGTTGTTTAACCCGTCCATTGTCTGAATCTCACTTGACTTACACCAGACAATGTTAAATTGAGCAACCATACATTGATGACATGTTAATTCTATAATAACAGCTAAAAGATTTTCAGGTATTATCCAGCTTGGATGTGTATAAACTCATATATAACATGGGGCGGCAGACTACTACACGCAAATTAAATTCTTTAGGCCTGTAGACAATATGGAATATTGAATATGGAATATGCAATTATTCTGAATGTGGTTTGACCTATAAATAACATAGATACAAAGATGTTTTAGGGAAAATAATAGCTACAAGTAAACTTTACTTGCAATCAGATGGAGGCAGCTGAAATCTCTAGAAGGCATAATGAGAAAAGTTGGATTGGAGAATCTAATACTCATAGGACATACTGAAGGCAAGAGAAGGAAGTGGGAAACAACAAGTAACCGAATTAGAGAGTTTCTATGAATGTTTTATAGAACAAAAGGAACGGTAAAGCAACGACGTTGTGGAGAGCCATGACCATCTATGTCTTGAAAGGAGATGGCCCATAAAAGAATTAATCCGACGTCATAATTTTATATTATTTTACTTTTATTATTATGTATAAAATTAAGAAATCTTGTTAAGGTAGATAATGTCACTATGGGCTCAGTTTACAGCATATACAATGATAATTGTATCAGAAATATTGAAAGTTCACCAAACTTATTGAAGATCCTCTCAGAGTCTCGTGCGAAAGTTTATGCTAAACTCTGAGTCAATTTTCAATCATAAATAAGTATCTTGAACTTTCAATATTTTTGATACAATACTTATTGTTCTAGATAGTAGCCTGAATCCGTGAAATACCTAAACCCAACCCAATAAAAACAAAAATTAGATGAAAAATAAACTCGTCTGAAATAAATTATGAACCTGTTTTGATGAGTTTTTATACTGTTTTTCTTTGACTGTTTTTGAAAGTATCTGTTGTTGATTAGGAGAAACTAGAAACAGCAGCTGCGAATGTGATGTTCTTAATGGACTACGCCAAGTTGGGATGGGATGATTATTTGTTGACAGCTAACACCTTCACGTGGTCAAACCGGGTGCAGCCAATCATCTCAAGCACGTACGTATTTCTCTGATGTTTTTTTTCCTTTTTGACCTGTTCCTTTCATCGTCCAAAATACTTGCACGAGTAATTATAAATTTAATTGATTGCCTCTGAGCTAAATAACCTCTCTCTCCCAGCTGTGACGCTTAGACTGCGATTGGTCCCTGACAAAGTTTGACAATAGCAATAATAGCTTTTTTTATTTTTAACGATATTTCCGGGGAATAAAATAGAGTTAAAGGAGAGGGTGTTTGCTCAGGTACTTATTCATTCAGGTATATATCAAATATGGCGGCGTGATATTAACAAGATATTTTGTCAAGTTAGCGATAGGACAGAGAGAAGAGTTATGTCTTTCCTAATTCGAAATTGTCTCGTCAGTGTTATAATATTGCTCTATGCTGAATCTCTCGGAGATTTAATGATGACCGGCAACGGGACCTAATGTTGGAATAGATGCAGGTATAGCCTTATTTTTTTAAAAAAAGGGTTTCTCTCAAAATTACTAGAAGTGTATGTGAATAAAAATTGAGACACAGATGGCATTTTTTCTAGTGTTTCATTTTTCAAAAGGGTGTGCGGGTAGCGTAACGGTTATCGGCGTCAAAAGTGGAATCGGCGAACCGTGTTTAAATTCCCACCAGGTCTGTTGTGCTCACTTTCGCATTTTCTGTGCATCTCTTCTCTCTCCCCTCCAGCTAAGGGTTAAATAGTATATACCGCTCTCTATAGCCTTGGGTATTAGCCAGTCTAGGAGAGGAACAACCATAAATCCAAAGGAATAGAGAAGTCAACGGAAAATCACTTCACTATCTTTCCCAAGAAGTCATGGTGATTTTAGGGATAAAGAAAAAGAGAGTTATAATCGTCCTCATTAAAGGGACAGGGAAGTAAAAAAATGGAATTAAAAGAAACAAATATTCGTTAAGATTTTTTATAATAAACTTAAAAAAAAATAGTGTGGATCGAAAAATATAAAAAAATATTTTGTACAGCTCGTTAAAGACAGCAGTTTCGTAAAGTTAAGGTTGTGGCAGAAGCAGACCTATGATGAAAGACGAAATGTCTTCTGATGTTATGGCTTGATATCACTGGACCGGTTTGCTTGCCTCCATTTTGTTTTAGTGACTGGTTATATAAACATGAACTGCATACAATTTGAATTAGATATTACCATCGCAAAAATGGCTGTGCTGATCTGTCTACACGTGAATATCAATTAAAAGTTTCCCAGTTATTATTAGTCTTTCATCAAAGTATTTTTTCTGGGATTCTTTGACGGAAAGAGACCTTTTAGCTAAATTGTATATTTCATTATTATTCCGTTTTGAATTCAATGAATTCTTCGAGTAATTTCTCCATAATCATTCTCGAATTTGTTGGAACTACAGACCAGATAAGTAGTGTAGCATGAAACAGAACAATTAATAGTGTGAAGGTGACCAGTTTGGAGAAGTCTCTCTAAGTTGGTGAACTATGGCCAGTTTGAGCGATACATTTGCAACATGAGGAACAACATTGTTATATAATAAAATCAAGGAAAGTATGTATTGTTGAGATTCCCCTTCAAATTTCTGCAAGTGTAACATTGTGGGTATAGAATAAAGATGAGTAATTTAAGCTTAAGGATATGAAAAAAGAACATCGCCCAATTAATAAATAGCCACACAGATTGTTAGAAATATATAGTATTTCTAAAGTACGATCTATTTTGATAGGCTCAGTGGAGGTTCACAGGTTCCGCAAGAATGAAAGGGTAAAAAAACAACAACAACAACAATAAAAAAATAACCCCAAAAAACAAAAGAAAAACTGCATGTAGCGAAATTTTTTCATTGGTCTTTGAACTGACTAATCAAGAAAAAGCAAGAAGGCGAAATCTCCTGGAGAAAGTCTTTTCCCTTATTGTGCCGACTTTGACGAGTAGTCGGCAACATTTCCCTGTTGGTGACAGTAACATTTGGTCGATACAGATCCTACGCGTTGTGCCATTTATTATTACACGCAACCCATTACCCCACCACCGACTTGGTGAAAAGGTGGCTTTTGATTTTCAGTGAGAAATCGAAATGGTTATTAGCCTGAAGATGATTGCGGCCCATTGTTAAGCGAAGACCCGTGCGTTCACCAAACACCAGCAAGCTACAGAGGATGTAGTGACAATGTTACACAGGTTTAGTTGTTGCTTTTGCAGCATCTTTCAAAAAGTTTTTCCAATTCACTAGTTTTCAAGTTCTAAGATCTTTCAAACCCTTCATTGTTCTTGAGGTGAAAAAAAATCTTTTTTAAACTTCACGAACGATTCTTGACATATGCTTGCACCAACTGCATCGTTGCCGTAAGGTTCAGTGATTTATTACCAATATTCTCTATCATTTTCCCCTCATTAAATAAGAAGAGTAAACAATATTAAATTAGCATTTTATTTTTCGTCATGATTTTAACAATGACTAGAAATTTAATTAAAATTTATGTAAGAAATTCTTAAGGTCTCTGCTAACAAACTGCAATAATGAACTCAGTAAACCTCAATACTACTACTACTACTACTACTAATAATAATAATTGATTATTTGTAGTGACAATAATATCAAGAGAAAAAAAAAATTAACAAGCTTAAGAAATACATCGGCCTGCGGAAGGAGGTTGTCAGGATGTGGGACGTTCAGGGCACTATTTACCCACTATCATTGCGATGTTTTTCACTAAACTTAAAGCCCTACATTAAAATATCCGAATAAAATACAGTATCCCATCTCTAGTCTGTGTTGCTTGCCACTGCAAATATTCTGTGAAAGCTGCTCTCTATCTGAGATCCTGCGGCGATGGAAAACGGCCATAATACAAAATATCCCATTGAAACGAAAAGCGTACGAACGAAAACAGTAACAATAATTATAAAAATTACTTAATATTCTCTGATATGACCCCCGGGTTCAAGTTTCCAGAATATAAGTGAATAAATGACATGAAAACGAAGAGTAATAAAAAAGGCAATAGTTACTTCGAGCAACAAAGAACAAGTTCTATGATTACATACACTCTGAAAGTACAAGGCATATAAAAGATTATGAGAGATTCAGGCCACGATTGTACAGTTATCATTGGGACTTTGACGTCTATATAATCGAACATAAAGTCCTACATAGTGGAAATCAGAATAAATCACAGTGTCCTATTGTTTCAGAAGTCTGCACTGCTTCGTACGGCAAATATTCCGCAAAAGATTCTCTCTGAGGACGTACGACTTGATGAAGAACAACCATAATGCAAGATCTTCGATTAAAAACGAAAACTGTGCGAAAGATAATAATAATAATAATAAGACACAGACAGAACAATAAAAGCTTTAAAATAAACACAGACAGAACAAAGCTAATCACACAAACATTGTGATCAGACCACAAAAACAGAATATGCCTTCTTACTGACATGGCAGCCCCTGAAGACTGCAATGTATCTGTTAAGATCTTCAAAAAACTATCAAATACAAGGACCTTGAAATCGAAATCTCAAAAATTCGGAACGCAAGGACATGTAGTTGGAATCCTCGGTTTAATTGGAAAATGTTTCCGATAGAGTCGTTGAATGGATTCCTGGTAGCCCATGACTTAAAGAAATACAAAAAAATTGTACTCACAAGTACAAATGTACAAGAAAAATGTGTGATCTTGATCTGTTTTTTTTTTTTTTTTTAAATAATGCTCAGTAGAAAATGTCATGATACCATTTTTGACCTTAGGTCTCTGGTTGGGACCCGGAAAGAATTCGGTATACACAAGAAATAAAATGAAGTAAAATACTTCTACTAATACTACAACTACTACTACTAATAATAACAATAGTTCCGTAAAATACATCGGTTTGATGGTTTGGCACACATCATCAGTGATGTTTTTAGCCGAGGTGATTTAACGGCCATAATACAGAATCTTAGGGTTTCGGGTTTTGTAACAACATACCCACTCTCCACGGTGACCCAGTCGATACTGATCGGATATCGACTTGTCTGGCATCCTTCAGCTATAACCGTTCTTATAACACAACCAATACGTTGCGATTTTCTTTGGTATTTTATAGTCCCATTACAAACAACTTTCGATTCACCAGCTTCTGCGCATTTTTATAAAAAAGAAAGAAAGCGAACACAGTAAACGTTTCGTTCTCGCGGGAAATATGACAACACTCTTGATTTGAAGTGGTAAGTAACAATCTGTCGTTTGACACACTATGATAATAATAATAATAATAATAATAGTAATAAAATTACTGAATATTCTCTAACAACGAGAAATAGATGGTGCTAAAAACCTTTGAATCAATTTAATATACATGCAATAATATGCCATATTGGTTTCTGAATTTTATTCCAGAATCTCTCGGCATAACATAAAGACATAACTGGATAGAACGAGTAATGAAGTCGCATCTAGCCAGTTTTTTTATTTTTATTAACATGGCAGTCCCAGCAGACTGTAATGTATCATTGAAAATCTTCAAAAATCTATCAAAGTACAATCTCCAAAATAAATTTTCAACATCAGTGACGACCAGCTACTTTCAGGACTTAAGCGATCATAGCTCTCCACTCTCTCCTGTCTTGTGTTGCTCTAAGTTAATATTACCTTTTTATAACCTTTGTTTTCCTGATTCTGCCATTTATTCACTCAAACTCAGATTTCCTCCTGTTTCCCCTTACTTGTCTTGCCTCCATTTTCCTGAGAGTGTTAATTTCTCCAAGCTTTCTTTTCTCATATTTACCAGATATTTCCCATGTCTCCTGATCGGAAGTATAAGTTTCCTTGTTTTTATTCTCAATTCCTTTCTTACACGTTTTCTTCATGGTATTCATAATATTTGTGCGTAGATTATTTAGCATTCACTGTCGTATAGGAAATTAGATGTTATATAACGGTTCAGTACACTTTTCTGTGTTTTTAAGAGTATTCCCTATCTTTTAATATTTTACTTATTTTTTCATCAAGCCAGTGGCATATCTTGTCGAAAAAATGACTTTTTCCCCTCTCGTAAGGCTTCTAAATGACGCACTTCAATTGACTGACTGAACACATGATAAAAACAGAGCATATTTTATAGATTTCATTAATATTATGCAAGAGATAACTTTGCGAATCTTTGTATCAATACAATGATCATTTAAGTGTAGAACCCATGCAAAGTGCAAATATTATTAATTCAGAACATAGTCGCAGTTAATATGAGAGGCGAGTGTTTGATATATAGTAGTGAATTAGATTTAATTGTTAATCGTCGAAGTTTTAATTGATTGCAATATTTCTTTTTTAGCGAAACGAAACTGCAGAAACAGCATGACCTTGCTGTACAGAAACTGACGGAATGGCGAAAGAAGACCGACCAAGACATCAAAGAACTGCAAAAAAAGCTGAAAGAATTTTCGAGTAAAGAGAGAATGTCGGAAGCAGAACAATACAAAATGGAACTTGGCGAAATTGGGAAATCGTTGGATTTCTTGAAAGATGAGGTAACATTTGCTTTTGTGTTAGTTGAATTTGACGTTTCTTTCCTAATGGTATCAAAACTATTTTGTAGTTGTGTACGCGGTCAACCCGGGGTGAATCCTGGTCCCGGCAACAATTATTGCACGCAGGGACAGTCCTGGTCTACGCCAAACTTCTTGCCGGTCGATTCTGGATCAATTCTTACGCTGGCCGTTGAAGTTGGTCGTTCCAATTTGCGTCCCGCTCCGCCGCCTCACATTGTGTTGTTTGATCACGGAGCCGGCAAGGACCAAGTTGTCTTCAGCAATTGTAGCATTGGTTTGGTCACGGCGAAGCTCTGTTACAAAAGAAAAAAAAAATTTCAAACGAAATAAAGAAAGACAGGAATTTATTCAGGGTCTATTTTCTATGTGGTTTATATAGTTCTTTGTACAGAAATATTAACCCTTCCAACGTGAGACTTTGCCCAATTTAGCTAAGTCTGGAACAAGGGTGAGTCGGACTTCTCTTTAGGAGCAAGTCACGTGGGATTTAGCAGCTCCTCCTGCTGTCTGATCTCATCTGCATCTTTGGCCGGCGATTTTGGTCGCTTCAGTGTTCTGCTTATATTGACTGTTAGCTAATACCGGCATGGGGGTCGACTTGGTTAAGGGAACCGGTATTTCTCTTTTTTTCCATCAAGATTTTTTTGTTGTTTGGCTATGGAAAATTAATTACCTCCTCAAATTTGGATGATCCCTTTTTCTTTTGGGCAGTGGTCGTAGGTACTCACACTACCTGATAACTCCTTTCTCTTATTTGTGCCTCGCACTATAGCTTCCCAACGGAAGGAGGCAATTCCTCCGTTCTTCTTGGTATCTCACCTACGCCTGGCACCTCGGTTGTCATTTTGACAAGCCTCGTTTTCAAACAGCTTAGCTTAGCTTAGCTTCTGGACATTAATTAGAATTATCATTTTAATTTCTCGTCAGCAAATTTTTCCCAGCCAAGTATTGTTCATAAAATCAAAGATTTGCCAGCTGTTTCTCTCAATAGATATCACCATATTTTTTAGCTCAATCGCACTATAAGAACACTGGGCTGGGTCCTTGCATAAAGAAATTCTATTTCTCGACTTATTTACAAATTTCACTTTTTGATAAGTGGAGTAAAGCAATTTTTTAAATTCTGCCCTGTCTTCAAAAATTACCAAATATTATCTTTCCAATCGGCTTTCTTTTTCGATTGGTCCCTACGAGATGTCTTCGTAACTTCCACTTTAAAGGAAGCGCAATCAATCAATTGTCAGCGCAGCTTTTTCCAGATGTCTTCTTTGGTAATATCTTTTCCCCAAAACAGCAAAGTCACTCAAGCCATTTCTGCTTAAAAAAATAGACTTTCAAAATGAAAAGCAATTTCACACTTTCTCTGTATATATTTTTTTTTTAAAACTTGTTTCAAGTTATATTTTAGTCTTAAAACTTTCCTTTCCGTTTGCTAGTGTTACATAGTGTCACATCATACGCAATATATATATATATATATATATATATATATATATATATATATATATATATATATTACATACCATTTCTTATACTCATAATTTATTAAAAGATAATGGTCCACACACTACGAGTAATTATTTATTTTGTTTATTCAGCTTTCATATTGATATGTATTGCCATCCTGTTAGTATTATTAATATCTTACTTATTATAAAACCCAGGTTGTGTGTGTGTGTGTCTGTACGTTTATATATTGGATCGGATTTCCTACATTTTTCAACCGATTTCAACAAAACTTCACAGGACTACGTAAAATTACCTTGCGGTGGTTCTGACAACGCCAAAAATTGGAAAAACACAATTGTTTTTGCACGAAATCAATTTCACGGAATTAAAGGGGTACAGCTCATATCGAATTATACTTATTATAAAATCCAGGTTGTGTGTGTGTTCGTTTATATATGGGATCGGATTTCCTACATTTTTCAACCGATTTCAACAAAACTTCACCTTTTTTTTTTGGCAGGTAATGTTTCTTATTGTCTTGCACACTTTTTTCTTTATTTTTACATTCAGAATGCTTTAAAAATTACATTTAAAAGACAATTGTTTATAATAAATTTCTATTCAATCGATAGACTCATAACAATTGAAAACTATGTTTTTGTTTGAGTTTGGGTTTGACCAATTCGTAAAAAAAAAAAAAACTAATTAAGACATGCATGTCCGTCAACTTTAAACAATAATCTTTGTCAATTTTATTTTTCAGTCTTTATGATGTTCGATACTTGATCTATCTCTTACTGTTACTTCCCCGGGCAACGCCGGGCTCTACTGCTAGTCTTATATAGATGTTCCACATTTTTAATTATATCTACAGGCCCCTTTAAGAAGCTTCCTGAATCTAAAATTTTAAAAAAATAAAAAGAATAAAAATTTGGTTGAAATTAACTTTACCACAGATTATTCTCCTACCCTTCCCCTCAACGTCCTTTCAAAATTTGAAATTTGTCTACAATCACGATACATTTGTTGCTTACATATTTTCCCGACAGTCTATGTTCCGGTTTATCATGACATGAAAAAATAACTCCCCCGACCTCCACTCTCTGAGCTTAGTTTTCTATTTAGCGCAGATTTGACATTTAATTGGTTAATTAAGACGTACCCACAAGTCTATTTTTAATTCTGACCTCATGTCCCCTCAACTTTTATCTTTCGGAAAAGAGGCAACATTTTGCTTTTGAAATGTTCTTAAAAATCATTTAATCACATGTTACTTACCGTCGCCTGAAGAAGTACAATCAAAGTATTGAAGCATGAATGCTTTTGTGTAGCGATTTCAACATGTTTTTATAATAATAATAATAATAATAATAATAATAATATATTGCTCTACTTCGTATTGAGCACTTTTTAAAAAGTAAATGTTAAGAACAGTGGAATTTTACTCCATCTGTTCTTTTTCTTATTTGGTTATATATATATATATATATATATATATACACACACACACACACATATATATATATATATATATATATATATATATATATATATATATATATTAAAAATAAGAGAAGAACCGCAAACATTTTTGGTTGTAATGTGGATTTAAAAAAAAAATATTGTGCTTTATGGAAAATAAATCATAATATTTAAAAAAAAAAAAAATCCTCACTGCAACCAAAAACGTTTGCGGTCCCTCTCTTCTTCCTAATATACACACTTTTCTCTCGTTGGAACTACTATAATCTCTTCCCTTTATATATATATAATATATATATATATATGCTTATGTAATAAATATGAATCTGATCACTTTGACTTCTTTCCATAAAAGATGATTTTCATAATTGAGGGCTTGTGGTAAACTTTGTAGTTAGACTTTGTAAAAGTCAACAGTCTTGAATTTCAAGTATGGCTTCTGAAAACTGTCACTTGACCTTAAAAAAGGACATGTTTGTCATTTGTTCTCCTCCGAAATTTTTTTTTTCTTTTGTCAACTTTCATTATCTGTTTTACATAAGTCAAGCAGAAACGTATTTGATAGATATTGTTACGTTGGGTGTTGATGTCACAAAAAACAGAACGAGTATACATTAAAAAAAATACGAGTTTTACGTCCTTGTTTATCAGATTTATAAATAATTCGTAGAACCTGTGAAAAATTTTCCGGTTTTCCTCTTTGAATGTTCTGATGGCTCATCATTCTTAAGTTAAATGTTGAACAGATTCCCTGCGAGTACTACGACGATAAAATAGAAATTCCCTCATCGCATCATTAAATCTTTGAGCTTAACAACTTTAACAAAATATTGCAATAACAATCATAAATATGAATGTATCTCTTTATTTAAAGTAAGGGGGTGCAAATGAAAGAAAATCAAAATGAACATATTTCTTTTTCATTGAAGCAGACGTTATAACGCACGAGTGTTATCACCTCTTTCTGTCTGTCTTTCTTTTTCTCAATGAACCCAAACGATGTTTGATATGTTTTTTCCGTCTTTTCTGACGATCAAAAAAAGAATGGTTCCCTATTTATGAGGTATCGGCGTTACGTACATGCTAAGGAAAGAAGAAACAAGCATAATTATAATATGATAGTAAAATGAATGTTTACGCTCCACTATCATGACTATCATAGTTTATTGGTATTTTAGTAAGCTTAGCTTAGTAGCATTCAAACGTTGATTAGTGAGGCACCCGTAAGGATCGAACTCATTACAGTAATAATACTTTGCAAAATTAGATTGCTAATAGATTGCTTCACGGAGAAGCGACCTACCGCCATTTGTATAATGTTGTTGACTTTTAATCTTTTAGTGTCCATTGTCCCACGAGTTGAATATATTTTAAGACATTTTATAATACTAGACGAACATTAATTGTATTTTGGAGATGATGTGTATGCAGATATTATACTTTAGTCTTTTCCGTGTTGACTCTTAATCTGCTATTAAGGGGTTTTCTAAAAACGACGATCATATCTTCTTTTGTTACGAGAGACGCAAGACTCTTATTTGCCCGTTGTAACATTTGATAGACTTGTCCACGGTGCCAAATTGTCACATATTTGAGTTAGTTCGTGATGGAAGAAGATGTGAGGTTAGTGCGACGGAGGTCGGCACAGAAAGTGGCCTAGGCGAACCGGATTCGAATTCTAGGTTAAACTGTTGCGTTCACAGATCACTCTCTACTCCCTCTAGCTAGACTAGACTCTCCAGCCTTGGGTGGCAACCAGTCTAAGAAAAGGAAAGCTTTGAATTTCAAACCGTAGGGGAAGCAAAGGGAAACCAATTCTTTGTCTTTCCCAAGAAAGCATAGTAGCTTACTGATAATAAAGAAAAAGAAACTGTGGAGGACCATGGTTCCCTACATTCTCAAAGAACATAGTATGAAACACAGAGAAAAATATGACAGAAGCCGTTATTATAAATCATCATTATTAACCCAAAACGATGATAATGGTTATTTTTTAAGGAATGCCGAATTCGTGAGTGACATTTTGTGATGTCAACAAACAATCGTTTGACACTTTTGTATTGTCAACGAATACCCGCTGTCACTTTCGTAATGCTGATTGTAGTAGAGACTTTGTAATCGTAGATACAACTATAGTAAAGCCGTTGAAGAATGCTGGTGTCAGACGCCTTCGAATATCACTCGCACTAATAGTACTTGCTCGGTAATAATCGCTCGAAAAGTAACCCGTATAGAGAAATAGTATAGTGAATAGAGAATAGCAGTCGGTATAGTAATAGAGGATAGACTAGAAATGCCGATCGCCAGTCGTCAGCTACTTCTTACATTTATGCGTTTCCTGTATGGTCACGTGGTATACTTAATTCAATAATGGGATTGCCTGTGTTTATACTCCGGCGATCTATGTTCAAATTCAAGTGTCAGCAGCGACATTTTATTCCTATATAAGTGACTTTTAGGTGAATACCCTTGTGGTCCTTAGCCGGTTTTTTCAGTTTGCCATGCTCCTAACCACCTTTCTGCGAGTGTACAAATAGATAACTTGCCGAATTTCCCTATTTCCCTTTCCCTCGATATTGCCCGTGAGGGTTAAATTCTCCAAGCCTTCCTTCCTTATTAAGTGTCCAAGACAGCTGTCTCTTTCTTGAGTATAAGTGTCCATTTTGGTAACTTTCTCTTTGAGATTTCCTCATTGTTTACTCTCTTCATCCATGGAATTCTCACCGTCTATCCGTGGAACCACATTTCTGCTGTCTCCTGTTTTCTCCTCACCTGTGAGGAGATTGTCCAGCATTCACTGCCAGAAAAGTGAATTGATATCACACAGCAATCTAGCACTCTTTTCTTTGTTTCTAGCGAAATTTTCTTGTTTCTCAATACTTTGCTTATCTTTTGGAAGGCACCTTTTGTTAATCCAATGCGCGTTCGCATTTCGCTGTCGTATTTTCCATTCTATCTTAAAACACTTCCCAGTCCACTTCCTGAAGGTACCCAACACATAGAAGAAGAAGGAGAGGAAGAAAGGTTTGCCCAGAGTCGGACGCAGGAAAGGTACGATTAAAAAGTGTTGGCGGATAATCGTTTGTAATGTATGGTCAGACAAAGCTTCGGTACAAAGGTTTTCTTTCTCACACTTTATAGCATGTGTAATGAGCCTTTCCCTTCACACAATGACCCAGGGTGGATTTTAGTGAAGTAGAGAAACATATGTAAACAAGTAGAGATCCACCCTTTTGACATCTCCAAGTTAGAGCGGCAATGTGAAAATCCTAGACGGTGGGTGGAGGATCGGTTGCAGTGAATGTCTATACCGAGCCTCGACGCAAGGAATATCCCCCTTGCAATTTTCTTCTTTTAGACTAAGAATGGAGGACCCAGTCTGCCGTACTATTTACCGTAAAATAGAGTGAGGGTCGGGGAGATGGATTCGTGCCCTTCTCTAGGACATTAGTAAGAAAATGAACGTAACAGGTTTGTATAGAATTTGAACACTACTTGCCGTTTCCACCTTCCACAGCAATCACCTCTACACTATATATATATATATATATATATATATATATATATATATATATATATATATATATATATCGCAAAGGGCGTGAAACCCAGGTCACAAATTCATATCAGTCAACTATATATATATATATATATATATATATATATATATATATATTAAATATTATTTTAGTGGATATTTATATTTGAGTTGATTCATTTACTCAAATATGAGCATCCACTAAACGTTTAATATATATATATATATATATATATATGTGTGTGTGTGTGTGTATATATATATATATATATATATATACACGCTGCGATGTGTAAATTTATATATATATATATATATATATATATATATATATATATAGAGAGAGTGAGAGAGAGGGTGCAATGTGTAAATTTTCGCCATTTTATATTTTTTTTAATTTCGCAGGCGCATTGTTTGTTTTTGATTTCGTCGACTGTACACTATAGTAGGGTCAGTTGGGCACCGCTGTGAGAAAAAGAGCACCATGACGCAAATCGCTCCTCAAGAAATTTGGAAACAACATGCCATTCGCTCCAGAATCTCCACTAGGAACATTTCAGAGTGTTTGGGTGTCAATCTGAGGACAGTGCAGAGGATCCAGAAAAGAGTTGGATTATATATCCAGTCAACATCATGGTGTTTAGAGTGATCACTAGTGATGTTGACGTTATGCCTCCATTCATCTTCCCACAGGGTCAGAAAACACGGAGGCCTACATCAAGTCTCTTGAGGAGGTAGTGCTGCTCTGGGTCAAGAGGGTGGCTGCTGGAAGACACTATGCCTGGCAACAGGACTTTTCACTTTGCCACACAAGTAGGAGAACCCAGTCATGGCTGTCAGACAATTTTTGTGGCCACATCACCCCTTAGATCTGGCCACCTAACTTCTCAGAGTACAACCACCTTCATTATTATGTGTAGGGTGCAATTGAGTGAGAGACCAACAAAAAACCTTGTAACACCAAAGATGAACTGAAGGCATTCACCAACTTAAGCAAAAAGAACGCCAAGAAGAGTTGCAGGAGATTCCGAAGTAGTCTGGAGGTCATGGTTGAAGCCAATGCCGATTTTATTGAATAAATTTAAAAATCTTTAATATTTCAAGATATTTTAGTGTAATTTTGGTAAAAAATTTTTTAAGCATTATGCCCCGAGCAAGGCGTGAAGCCACTAGGATGCAGGGGGTTGCAGAAGATTTGGAGCGAGAGCAGATAGGAATGATAGAAGAAAGGATGAGGAGAAGGATAGTGGGTAGATCAATGTAACTGGAGGTGTCAATTGACATTACATTTGAATAGTTGGAGATTATATAGCTTTCAGGGAAACAGTAATTGGGAAGGGTGTTCCACAGGCGAGAGGTGCGAGGTATGAAGCTATTGGAGTAGAAGAGACGGCAACATTTAAAAGTTTCTACAGTGTAAGGGTGGGAGCGGGATGCCAGCCTCGTAGGGCGCTTGAATTCATGGGGTCTGGGAACCAGTAAAAGCAGCTCATCGGAGCAATTACCATGAAAGTATTTGTAGAAAAGACAGAGAGAAGCGACGGCGCGTCTGTGAGAGAGCGACTGCAGACGAGACGCCAGATCAGGGCCAATTACATTACATATCCGTCTCTGGATCTTGTCAAGAACTCCGAGGTAAACAGAAGGTGCACAAGACCATATATGTAAGCAATACTCCATGCAAGGGCGAATGGTTGTTTTGTATATTTGAAGTATCGATTCCGGGGAGAAAAATTTCCTGGCGCTGCACAGAGAGTCAACTATCTGTTATCTGGGCTTATTGTTCCAAGATGTGTTAAAATCTTTATTATGGCTTTCATCAATTTTTGGGGAGTCCTACCAATACTTGATATAATGAGGTGTATCGGAATTCCTGCTTTGTGGGTTTTTAGTGGACTATAAATAAACATAGATTACTCAAACTTTATGACCTCAGTGTTACAAGTTCTTCAAAAGTAAATATGGTCTAAGAGAATCGACATATTGGAACTTTAGTTTCAAAATAGAATGAAAACTCAGTATTATGTAAAATTAAAAAATAATTAAAAAAAAATGAAACCAATTTGAATTTTTCTAAATGAAATAAATTCAAACTAATAATAACAATAATAATCTAAATTTTCAGAAAAGAAAAATTAATGAAGAAGAGAAGATGCTGGCTTTGGATCAACAAACGCAGTTTGAAACGATCCAAATAATTTCAGCAGCAAAGGAACCGTACGATCTTCTTTGGACGAATGCCGTCAAGTTTCAGGCTTATCACGAAAGTTGGCTGAACGGACCGCTGTTGAAAGTGAACGCTGAAGAGGTAGACGAAGAAGTAAGTTATAAAATTGATTTGTCATTTTCAAATTTCATTACTGACGATTCCTCGTTTTTTTTTTTTTATAACTGCTTTCTATTAATAATCCCAGAGATCCCCCTCTCTACCTTCCATGAGCATGGCTAATGCTAACCCCCAGGAGCTTTTCAGACTAACATCCTCGTCTAACATTGTCAGCGGAACGACTATATTGGCTACATTGTAGGTCTGTTGCTAAGAAAGTTCACTGGGTTCTATCTTACATAACTATAAGTTTACCATTCGTCAATTCATCGAATATTGCTGTCACATATGGTCCGGTGTTCCCGCTTTATATTTAGAGATTCTTGATAAAATCCAGAGACGAATCAGCAATATTATTGCTCCTCACCTGGCATCTCGGTTTTAGTCACATTTTCACCGCCATAATGTAGCTTCACACCGCGAAATTGATATTAAAGACATCGGGCTGTATAGAGATGACGGGCTCATGGTGGTGAGGAGTTCTACTAGTTTTAAGATTGAAAAAATCAGAAAAATTATATTCAGTGAATTTAAGAAACTAAACTTAAAGATAACTGTCTCTTCTAATTTGAAAAGGGTTAACTTCCTCGACGTAACTCTAGACTTACCAGACAATACATACCAACCTTATAGAAAACCAAATGCTAACCCTTTATACATACACCCGAAGTCAAACCATCCTCCATCAATAATTAAACATATACCCTCATCAATAGAAAATAGAATTAGCCTTTAACTCCGCAAAAGGAAATATTCCAAAAACATAATAGCTTCTATAACACTGCCCTAAAAAATAGTGGTTATAAAAATGCTAACATTAACCACAAAGAAAATTGCACTGGACATGGGAAAAAAAAACAGGAAAAGAAATATCATATGGTACACCCCTCCGTTCAACCAAAGGGTTAGTATTAAACTAGGACAGAAATTCTTAGCTCTAATTAATAAACACTTCCCCACCAATAGTAAGCTTAGTAATATATTCAATAAGAACACCCTAAAATTGAGCTACAGCTGCTCTGATAATCTTGAACGCATAATAAAAAAACACAATAATAAGATCTTGAACAAACCCCCATGCCAAAACAGTATTAATAAAAACTCTACACTAAAATCAGATGATAATAGGAAAAATTATGTAACTGTAGAAACCCAGAAGACTGCCCATTAGAAAAATAAATGTTGTATTAATTCAGTGGTATACCAATGCACTATTTCATCCACAGAGAGCCTAGCACTAATATGATATACATTGGGTCCACGAAGAATAATTTTAAAGATAGATGGAGGCAGCATAAGTGCCCCTTTAATAATATAAAAACAAAGAAACCAGACTTCACTATCAAAATATTTTTTTTTGGCACTTGAAGGAAACAAATAAGACACCAAAAAGTTAAATGGAAAAATTATTGACAAGGCTAGAATATGTAAAGCTTGGGATGACCCATGCCCTTTGTGCCTCCATGAAAAATTGCACATTATTAAACTTCTAAATAATAATAATCTATTAAATAATAGACACGAGTTAACGGTTTTTTTGTAGGCATCATCAGATTTTTGGTTTGAAATAAAAAAAAAAAAAAATTATATAACTTGTTTAACAAATAGCCCAATCATCAGATTCATAGTAGAAATTATTAACTACAAACTTGCATGCAACATAACACCCTTCATAATCCATAGCCCAAATTAGTAGTTTAAATATCTTACATAAAAGATAACCCTTTATGAAGTCGTCAAAAAACAAACGTTACGAAAGTTTTTCTTTTTATATGCACAATTCCCTTTCATAATAAAATAAAATAAAATAAAATAAATAAATAAATCTCCATAGACAAGCCAACTTGACGAAAGCTTAATACATCCTGGTTTCATTTTTGACACCCTCACCTTCCCCCGACTTGACACCTTGAAAGTATCTCTATACCGCTACTTATCATACACTCGCCTACCCATTTTAGACAATTCGCCCTAGCTGTTACCATGGTGATTTTGATTTCAATTTTTAAAACAAGTAAATTTCAGATATACGTTATTCAACAAAATTTTCGCTTGAAGATGGAACGGAGCCCTTTTTTAATTTCAACTCAATTTAATTTAAAGGATTATATTGAAGTTTTCGGCTCTTGTTTTGAAACATGAGACCTCTTATGTAGCGATTTGGAATCATATTTTTAAATAAATAATTATATTTATGCTCTACTTTTGTATCGAGCACTATTTTTAAAAATAGTAACTAAAAATACTAAGGAACTTTGGACTATTTACCTAACCAGTTCCTTCCTATTTTCTATGTATTTTCATATATATATATATATATATATACACACACACACATACATATATATATATATATATATATATATATATATATATATACCTATATATATATATATAAATATACAGTACTATTAAACATATAGCTGGCAACATTATTCTTTCCAAAAAAACGTATAGCTGGCAACATTATTTTTCCGAAAACATTATCTGAAGCCTTGTTGTTGGACGTAGTTTATCGTCATACCAAGGCCGCGGATGTAGTTTATCGTCGTACCCAGGACGCACGTCTATTATGATTCAAGCTTACCCCAGGACAAGTGGAACTCATATATACGAACTATTGCTAAAGATACTGGTAAAATGGCCTGTTCATTTACCACCCCAATACGTATCAGAGTACTCCTGTTATACTCTATGCTTACAATAGCCAGATCAGATCAAAAATGGAGTATTGCTGCCATATCTGGGCTGGGGATGTCCAGTCTTCACTTGCTTGTCTTGATAGAGTTCAAAAGCGTCTCTGCGGCTTATAGGTGATGCATTATCTTCCACCCTACAAACCCTTTCTCACAGACGTAACGTCGCTAGTCTATCGATACTTTATCGCTATTTCTATGGCATATGTGCTAACGAGCTACATTTCTTGTTACCATCAGCCCTGGTCTTTGCAACTGGGACCCGTCATGTCACGTACACAATGGTGAATCATCCCAATTTCCTTCGTGTTTCTTGAGTAAAAAGAAAGTTCCACTCGGATAGCTTCTTCCCAAGAACTGCTGCTTTGTGGAACAGACTCTTTGCAATAATTGACTTCTTCTTCAAGTCTATTGTTAACCGTTATGTTTCATACATAACATCATGAGCTGTACTTGTCATTTCATACGTTCATACAAGACCACACAGTAGCCATCTACCTTGAGTGACACTTGAGCCTTGTGTTTGGTGAAAATTAGTATAAAAATAAAACAACAATGCTATTAGCTAATAACTAATAATCTATGTCATAATATCTAAAATTGTTTTAGGTAGATATATTTAAATCCATCACATATTATATAACATAACATATTAATTATTAATATTATTATTAATTATATAACATAACATATTAATTGGTTCATTAATATAATACAAGAGTAAATGGTTAAATATTTGAAATGGGTGCGTAGTGAAATGCTTAGTGCATTAGCGTTCCGACCTTGAGGTTCAAGTTAGAATCCAACAATGCTTGATTAATCAAGTGACTTTTTAATAATATCGTATATGGAAAATGATTCAGTGTGAGCCATCGTTGACAAGCGCCTGAAAACCATACCACATCTTGACCCAAGTCTTGTGAATTAAATTTGGGAGACGAAACGTTTCGCGAGACGTCGATAATTGTGATCGGTGACATTTCTTTCACTGTTCGGCAGTGACCTGTCTATATTATTAAACAACAGGAAACTTAACACTGTTATCAGCGTGTAAGTCAACGTATATTCTTTATGAAGATTTCAAGACGCAAGTATCAAGAAGAAAAAGAAGACACGACTCTAACAAACCACAAGAAACTAACGTATTTAGAGAAATGTAAAATATTTTGTATATATTAAAAGTAAAACGATTATTATTATTATTATTATGGTTTTCTTTGATTTATGGCGTTTACTCATTTCTTTCCGGGTCCCGGCCAGGGAGGTAAAGGTTAGAAATGGCATCATGACACTTTCCACTGACAAATATATATATATATATATATATATATATATATATATATATATATATATAGATAAAGCCCTTCGTAAAGTGTGGGCTGTACTTGTCAGAACAATTTTTTGTATTTCCTTGAGGCATGGACTTCCAGGAATCCCTTCAATTAGTCTACTGCAATCTTTTCCAACCAGTCCTAGGGCTCCAACTACAACAGGGATTGTTGATGTTCCCATATGCCACATTTTCGAGATTTCAATTTCAAGGTCCTTGTATTTTGACACCTTTTTGAATATCTTCAAAGATACATTGCAGTCAGCAGGGACTGCCATATCAATAAGGAGGCACTTTTTTTGTTTGTGGTCTTTAATAACAATATCTGGGCGGTTGGCTTTGATTGTTCTGTCAGTGTGTATTGTGTAGTCCCATAGAATTGTAACAGGTCCTATCTACATAACCGGGTCTGGGTGGTGTTCATACCAGTTTCTTTCAGTTTCCTTCCCGTAGAAGTTGCAGATTTTCCAGTGCAGATATTGGCCCATTCTGTCATGTCGGGTTTTATATTCAGTGGGTGCCACTATCGTGCAACCTGATACAAGATGATCAATCGTTTCTTCTTCTTCTTCTTCTTCTTATTATTATTATTATTATTATTATTATGATTTCTGGCGTTTATACATTTCTTTCTGGGTCCCGCCCAGGGACCTAAGGTTAGAGATGGCATCATGACACTTTCTACTGACCCCCCCAATATTATTATTATTATTATTATTATTATTATTATTATTCCATTAGGTGTTGACGGCTGTACTTTTTGGTGGCTTGCACTGGAGATTTAGTGAGATCAAAACTTGATATACCAGTGTTTTTATCTGTTTTCGGTAACGTTATCAATAGCATATTCTCGATTTCCAGTTCCTCCAGTCTTTTTTCCCCGAGTCTTCAGGACCAGAAGTGCTCCGATAACGGCTGGAACGACTGTCATATTTATGTTTCACAACGCCTTCAACTCCTTGACTATGTAGAATCGTCCTTATCTTAGACTAGCTGCCAACCAAGGCTATTAACATCTAGCTGTAGGAAGATGAGATGGATTCATGCCTTTCAAAGAGATTTTGTACGAAATTGAACGTAATAGCTTCGACTGTAATTTGAACTCGGCACGCTAATTTCTGAACCGATAAACGTTGCAACACCTGCATATCACCTTGCGAAACATACCGATCCAATTTTGGATACATTTTTAAATGTACTGCAATGGAAAATATCTAATATAAGGAAATAGCAAGACGCTTCATTCTTTAACTTTCAAAATGTTTTGAATGTACATCCTAAAACCAGTATTTAGCTACTAACAACTTTGTTTTTCTTTTACACAGCTTAAAGATTGAAAGCATAAAAATAAAAGAAATAGAGCCAAGAGAAAGAGAAACATTTTTCAAAAAAATTGCTGCCTTTCCAGAAGTAATTTTAATATTAAGCGCATATAAATTCATAGACAAAATCTCAATGTAAATATGTAGATAATATGACTTTTAAATTATTAAAACATACTTATTACTAGACTTGGCTTCGTTGAATTACAAAAAGCGAGTTCTACTGGATAATATGACATAATTGAAATTCAGACCCAATTCTAAGTGCTTTTCTTTATTATTTATCTCTTAGGTACAAATATTGTGGAGAACGGCTTACAAACTGACAAAGATATTTGGCCATCCTGACACACGGGGTCCTCTGATGGCTGCCACTACAATGAAAGCGAGATTGGAGAAATTCAAGATAAACATGCCACTTATAAATGCTTTATGTAATCCGGGCATCAAAGAAAGACACTGGAATATGATGAATAAAAAAGTAAAGAACATTTTTCAGTCATTTTTTTTTAATGTTTTGGTACAAAAGATAAAAAAAATGGTCTCATTGATTTGTAAAGTAGGCAAAAATTTCTGCCTGAGATGTTTGTACTTTTCATAAAAATAAAATGTAATTGAACGCTCTACTAATAGAATTGTGTTGTTTCTTTGACTATATTAAACTGAAATAATTGTTCATCAACATTTGTAAAAGAGAGTGGTTTGTAAAATTGATAATTATTTTTAAACTAATTTGTCTCGGATCACAAGCGAATATAAAATAATTATTTAAAATTTTTACTTTGTTTTATTTGCCTTATGTTGGTAAAATATCAACATTTAGTTTGTTTTTTGAATTCGAATTAAAATGAAAGGTAGTAAATTGTCTATTTAGGTTGGCTTCAATATGGCGCCGAATGAGACAACTCCTTTGGCTGAAGTTCTTCATCTTGGTCTGGAAAGATACCTCGACGAATTATCTGCAATCAGTTCCCAAGCAAATAAAGAATTCGCTCTCGAAAAGGTATGCATCCTCCTAATTTCGACTTCAAAGTTACTCATCCCAGGTTAGCTTTCTACTTTTTATGAATATTTTAAAAAATTTCTAAATCTGGTATTCTCCATTTTCGAAAGTTAGTTTTTGACATTTCGCTTTTACGAAATAACTTAATTCGTACAGGTTTGCACCAATTTCCGAAATGGCGTAAAGCGAAGAAGCGATTACCATTTATTTATATGAGAAAAGAATTTTGTTAGTTCTTAACCCCACGAAATAAATTATGTTTTTATGTCTAGATTTCCTATATAAATTAATTGTAACTGATGCCGCACTTTACACCCTTCAGCTTACGATATTGTTTCATTGTGACGTTCTACTTTCAGATAGATTTGAAAAACGTGTATTATGCCGTTACAAAAATTTCTGTCATTTTTTAAAAAAACCTTTATTTATATAAATTCATAGTATTGTTATTCAGCCATCAATTATTTTCTATCGCTTTCTGTGATATGACGTCTCCTTTTAGTTAAATTATGCATTTCATTATAAAAGAGTGATTCCATTTTGGATTCGAGGAATAACTGCAGCAAATTTTCGATATCTAAAAATTTCCACACACGCTGATCAGAAAAATTAGCTCGAATCGAGCGAAATAAATGATATAGTTGTGATATACGATTATGCTCATTAAGCGAACTGAAGAATGAAACTTTACGTCGCTATGACAGCTGAAAGTACACTTGCGAACGACATTTGTATCTATATTTTATTTCTGATAATCTCTATATTGCGATACACGGTTTGCAACTGATTGTTTTGACTGTGATTCCCTAACTTCCTGCCAAGTGCCACTTGATCCCCAAAGTTTTTTTTTATAGATTTATTTATTTACTTTATTTCTATTTACTACTTCTGGACAGTATATAGTATAAAATATAAATAGAAATGTTGTTCGCAAGGTTTGTTTTGAAGATCACATTCTACTGTTAATGATAAAACACAAGACACTTAAGTCCCAGATAAAATCATATTGAGATGAATTGACATCGAGGCTGTTCTATGCCCTGTTATGTCACATTATACATTATATACATTAATATCCGTTAAATAGATTTGCTTTTGAGCTGTAGTGATTCACAGCTGAGCAGCTTTATTTTTTTCTTTTAAATGTGTTTTTTACAAAATAATGCACGGTGAAGTAATGGATAGTGGCTAGGATTGAAGAATTGGAGAGCCGAGTTCGAATTCCAGTCAAAACCATTACATTCACTTACGTGCTAATACCCTTGGGAAAGGTATGTATCCTCTTCTTCTCCCCCCAGCTATGGGTAAATAGCAGGGCAGACCGGGTTCTATAACTTTCGATGGCAACTGGTCTACCGCAGAAAGAAATGGCAACCTACTGCGGGAAAAAACTGCCTTGTCAATCATGTATCGAAAGATACATGATCGCGTAAGCGTGTATCACACATGGCACATAAGTGACTGATAAATAATTACTAAAAATCTTTTCCTCCATAAATATATTCTAGGCTTAAATTATTTCATGGTTAAAATTGTCCAGCAAAGAAGCAAAAATAACATGATCAATATATTTTGATCTTTGCAGCTAGAAGATATAATTCAACAAGCGATATTATTTAACATTAGATTAAATTTAGGTGACAAAATGGCAATTGTCCGCTTCTAATAAATTTGTCAAATTGCTTCTTGAATTATTTTTTGATTCAATGTTCTTTTCTTTTCGAAATGAATGCGTTAAAGTACAAAAATATATTTCTAGATGCATAAAATTATTTTTACGTTTGCTTTCAGGCTTTGTGTAAAATGAAAAACGAATGGGAAAATATGTTTTTTAATTTCATCCCTTACAAGGACACAGATCTCAGCATTCTGTCATCATTCGATGACATTCAAGCTCTTCTGGACGATCACATTGTCAAGACAACTACAATGAAAGGATCAGCATTTATTGGCCCGTTTGAAGAAGATATAAAAATCTGGGCTCACCTTCTGGTTAGTTGCTTATAAAAAATTCAGTGGCTTTTTTTGCGAAAGTCCTATAGTTAGCACCAATATATAAAATTTTGCTAAAAAAAAAAAAAGAAAAGTTCAGTATAAATGAGATCAAAAAATGTTTGTGTTGATTTGAGCGAAATTATTGGGTTTCTTAAAAATCTGATATTTGAGAAGTGATTTTAATCTTTAATATTATTTTTACGCGATTAAAAAAAACAAAAAAAAAATCCTATTAAAATTCCTGCACGCATTTTATCATCCAATAATAAAATATTATTTACCTTCAAGGATCGCATGCGTGATATCCTGGATTCTTGGTTGAAAGTCCAAGCTGCTTGGCTTTATTTAGAGCCAATTTTCGGATCTGAAGACATCCGGGCACAGATCCCTGTCGAAGGTAAAATGTTTGAAGAAGTTCATGCAAACTGGTAAGATGGTTTGTCTTTTTCTTTATTGTTTTGTGACAGAGATATTCGCCAAGACTTCAAGTAAAAGTATAATTAAGAAAGGAAGTTAAACTTAAATCGATACTGGCGAATAGAAATTGTTTAGAATTAAATAAGGAAACGAGATTCAGCGTTGAAATACTTTCGTATAATCTCCCTTAGAAAATACCTTTATATATATATATATATATATATATATATATATATATATATATATATATAAAATATATATATAAATAATAAAAACACTAATATTCCATGGAATAAGCCTTTTTATTATATCCTTCTCTCTCCTAGACATTGAGTTCTACCTGGATTCTATCCTCTTGAATTTTTATTCAAAAAATATATATGTATGTGTATGCATCTATGTATATATATTTATATTTTTGCATATGTATGTGTATATTTACCACTAATATTATCTATCTATCTATCTATCTATCTATCTATCTATCTATACATAAATTCCCAAGAGGATAGAATCCAGGTAGAACTCAATGTCCAGGACAGAGTAAGCATATAATATAAAAGGCTCAAACACTAATATTCCATGGTTATAATTTATTACATTGGAATCATAATCACGATCCAATTCATCAGACCTTCAATTATAGCCTTTTATATTATATATATATATATATATATATATATATATGTGGTGTATTTATGAAGAAATCCCTCTTTTAAGCAAGTTTCGTTGAAAACGACTGACAAGGTGTAATGGGTGAGATTTTTTTGTTTTTTTTTTTAATGTAATTTCTCATGTGTTCGTATATTTATTTTCTTTTCAGGGCATGAATTATATAAAAAATTGTCCGAATGTTTTACAAGCTCTTACGGCTATATTTTTAGACATTATCAAGGAAGAATCATATTTTTCTTTTAACTGAATATATGCATTGTTTTATGCATGTTTCTAGAGTTATAGGAATGGTTTATTTTCCAAACACGGTCAGCACATTGTGGCCGTGTTCATAGTTGATATTATTGAGTGTTGGCTTTTTCTTTTTATTAATAATGCTTCCATTATTTTAACCTTTTTTTACATGTGGATAGCAACACAAAACGCCCAGAAAATTCCATTAAACAGTATATACATTATATTAAGCAAAATATACGCTCCCCGATCAAATTAGGGTTACACGTTCGATTCCTGTCGAAGCGCGAATATATATTTTCTACGCAATTTCACGAAAATTCAGGCCGGCAAACGTAATTAATACTGTTTAATTAAAAAACAGAACATTTACTTAAATAAATTATATCTATAAAAATAACGTATAAACGGAAAATATATTAAAATAATTGTCGGACTTAATCCATTTCATAATATGTTGTCATTGTTTACGTTAAAATACGTTTCGTGAGAAGAATTGTCCGATCGAAGAAAATCGTCGAAGGTGTGTGTTTATAAACAGTTATTCGAACTTTGCTAACCAGACGCTTCTTTGCGGCTGAATGGTTAACAGCACGTCAGATCAAATGAAGGTTCTCATTAGGGTTACAGGTTGGATTGGTGTCGAAGAGCGCATATTTTCTACAAAATTTCTCGAACATTCAGGTCGGTGAATGTAATCAATACTGTTTAATTAAAAATAAAAACACAGCATTTACTTAAATAAGTTATATCTATAAAAATAACGTATAAAAAGAAAATATATGAAGGTTTTGATTTTATAATTGTTTTGTAAATTCATCCATTGATATCACCTATTGAAATAAGAAATAGTTAATTCTGAACAGACCTAAATAGGAACCATTAGAAGAAGAAATATTTAAATGAAGGCGTAGTTATATAGTTATTTTCTAATCGTAGCTTAGATATGCCATAAGGCCGAAAGTATGGGGCACCTAGTGAAGATCGAACTCACTTTTCAGTCGTAACTGATCTAGCAAGACAAGCTCTCTAACAAATTGCTGAGGTACCCAAAGCGCATTTATATGAATGGAAGTGTAACCAACAAGTAGGAAAATAAAACGCTATACTATTTATTTTCCAGGAAGCTAATTATGTCAACGGCTGTGAAAAACAACAAAGCCTTGGTTGTTGTCTCGCAGGAACAAATGTTGGAAAAGCTACAATATTCAGAAGTAAGATTTCATTTGTTTTTTTCGATAATATAGATATTTATTGTCGTAATTAAAACAATTGTGTTTCGAAGCCAAAGGGGAAATGTGGAAAGGCTGGCCGACACTTTCTATCCTAGATCTAGCTAATCTGATTCACGAGCCATACATTCATTACAGTTTGCCCATTCCCCACAAAAACGCACCCCTCACCATTCAATACTACATATACCACAATACCACAAATTCAGATGGAACCTGAAAAAACACCCATGACATAAAAATTTCAATATGTGCAAACAGTTCAAATGTCTCATTTTAGCAATTATATACATATATATATATATATATATATATATATATATATATATATATATATATATATAATGAAAAAAATATTTTTATCGTCAAAATGTATATGTTAATATTAAGACGAAAGACCAAAAGCATCTCTCTCTATCTACATATATATATATATATATATATATATATATATATATATGCATATATACATACATACATATATATATATATATATATATATATATATATATATATATATATATATGCCTCTTTGTCTTTCCTCTTAATATTAACATAAACATTTTGACGATAAAAAATTGTTTTTATTAATTTTGTGTCCTTTTTCATCATTATACTGTTTTTCAGCGAAAAAGGGGAGGTACCGACTTTATTACAATTAAACAAAAGAAAACAGATTTCGAATTTCGTCTTAGAACTTTATTCAATATTGATTTATAAAAATATATGTTTTATATAGTATAAAATATATATGCAGCGTAATAAACAACATTCGTTTCACCCCAGAGAACGGAGGCAACACATTATCTCACGTCTATGCGAGATCGTTTGACAGGAGATGTTTGGTATCAATACGCGTCGTCAACTCACTGACAGTCCCCAAAACGGGCGCAACTGAGGACAATGGTCACACCGATGACAGTCGGGCAAATCCGCTCAGTCCTCTCTGAAGGTTACATCATTGAGAGGCAGTCCGTTCTGAATCACTTCCCACTTTCTGAATCAAGCCGAGCTTCTCGGCTTGACGGTCGAACTCTCTGCCTCTGAGCAGAGAGGAACACGGACGAGGCTCCGCCGAAGGGCAGAGTCTCGTTCGGGGAGGTTGACCAACCCGATCCCGTTTATACGGGTTGTACGGGCATTTTTTGGCCGAGCCGACGGGCTCGGGAAACCCACGTTAAACTCGGCCTTGTGCCACATGCAACCCTCGTGGGGGGTGGCTAGATACCGAATCACTCCCCAGGTAAGCGAAAACTCAGGGTCCTGTGGTACCAGAAAGAGCGCAACTCGATCGCCGACAAGCCGAAACGCGCACAGAGAGGATCCTTTGCGACCCCTCCAATAATTCTCGATACAATAGTCTTCTAGGACATGAAATGTCAGTGGTCCGAGGATTGGCCCGCAAGGCCGATCGACACTTTCCAAAGAAACTCGACTGATTTTGAGGCTTACGACTGCGCTCAGCCCTAGAAAAATAGATGTCGGAATCAGACAATTCAGCGCATTTCTGTGCACGGCATGAAAATATATTTGATTTACAAGGAAATCTCGATTTATTTCGGAAAGATATTTGAATAATCCAGTGCCTTTATTTGGAACAAACCACCTGCATAAGGATAGAAAATGAAGGGAGAAAGTACAGAAAAATAGAAAGGGGCGTGAGACAAGGATTCGTCTTCTCGCCGGATTTATTTAACCCGTTCAGCATGGGGGCTGTAAAAGATCAAGAAGAACTATTAGAATTTATTATTCGTAGAGATCATTTTAATAACATAAAATATGCAAATCATATTGTGTTGATGGCAGACATAGAAACTGAAGTTAGTAAAGGAAAGCGGGAACAAAGGACTAACTATAAATTGTAAGAAGACACAAAATATGGTCGTTAACAAGAAGGACAACCCAAGATGCAAGTTACGAAATGGAGATGTTTAAATCAAGCAAGTTCAGAAATTTAACTATTTGGGAAGTATTGCAACAGACGATAGAAAATGTGACACCGCAATCCGAAGGCGCATTAGAATAGTGAAAGACAGAAAGAAAGAGAACTGAACTGTCATGTAATATATGATAGTGAATGTTGAACAATTTCTTTACAGATAAAGAAATGACTTTAGGCAACATAAATTTGATTCAACAGAAGGATGCTGAGAATACCGTAGACAGAATATGTGGGCAATAAGGAAGTTTTAAGGTGAATGGGAACAAAAAGGACACTTATACTTAGTGTTGTAATGGAATGTCCCACACTTCCTATCGCCTATATAGACTGACTATATCAGTAGCTATATATAGTGAGCATAGGATATACCTGGGGGCTTGCTTCGGCAATTAGTTCGAGATTTGTCTCCAGCTAAGCTAGTCGAACTCTCTGCCTTCGGGCGGAGAGGAACCTAGACGAGGCTATGCCAAAAGGCAGAGTCTCGTTTGGGGTTGTAGAGAGCTACCCGACCCCGTGTATACGCAGTCTACGGGGAATTTTTGCCCGGGCCTACGAGTTCGGTTTTTCCCCGCATTAAAAAAAAAAGAAGCCTTTCAGTAGTTTCTTCCGCAATAAACCTCTCTTTCTTTTTTCAACTCACGTGTTGCTATTCCTTCATTTAAGTACCACCTTTGTTTGTTTGTAACCTCTTTAAGGATACACCACTTAGAATCAAGAAGAGAGAGATGAAATTTCTAGGACACATAATGAGAAAAGGGGGCTTGGAGACATTGACATACGCAGGACATATTTAAGTCAAGAAGGACAGAGGAAAGCAACAAGTAGCCTACCTAACGAACTTGTATACATGGACGATAGAGCAGAGATTGGGGAATAGTAAGGGGTGAATATTGCTTTGAGTTGTAAAGTATAGGAGGTTGTGGAGAGCCATGATTGTGTCTTCAAGCGATACATTACATAAAGAAGAAAAAATCGGATATGTTTGTTAGAGCAGAGAGACTATATGACCTTTATTATGATATTCTTAAGAGTTATTTTGTTATTTTTATATAGCGCACCTGGCTACAATAAAATGAGATGTATATATAAACTGTATTACTGTTTTTGTTGTGATTGTTGTGTATTGTCATTCCGATTCATTTTGAGTCATTTTTATTTGTTCCTTGACTATATTGTTTATCTATTAGTTTTATTCTAAATTTATTTTCAGTCTCTTCTTGAAGATATCCAAAAAGGATTAAATGATTATCTTGAAAAGAAGAGAGTTTTCTTCCCAAGGTGAGTAGACCTTTTTTTTTAAGTAGACCCCTTTTGTTTAAATTCCTACTATACCAGAATACCATTCACTATTAGAGCAGTCAGTCAGTTATGTGCCATGCGTGATACACGCTTAGGCGATTATGAAACTTTCGATACATGACTGACGAGGCAGATTTTTTCCCGCAATAGGTTGCCACCATTTCTTTCTGCAGTAGACCAGTTGTCATCCAAGGCTATAGAACCCAGTCTGCCCTGATAATTACTCATAGCTGGGGGTGGGAGAAGAAGAGGATTCATACCTTTCCCAAGAGTATTAGCACTGAATACAGTGGTTTCGACTGGAATTCGAACTCGGCTCTCCGATTCCTCAATGCACCGTGCTATTTATTAGCGTGTTTCTCACTTCACGTAAAAGATCATTCTTTTGACTTGTTTCTTCTCAGTCAGTCAATTATGTGCCATGCGTGATACACGCTTAGGCGATCATGTATCTTTCGATGCATGACTGACGAGGCAGATTTTTTTGCTGCAGTAGGTTGTCATTCTTTCTGTGGTAGACCAGATTCTGTCCAAGGCTATAGAACTCGGTCTGCCCTGGTATTTACCCATAGCTGGTACTGAGAGAAGAAGAGGATTCATACCTTTCCCAAGGTTATTAGCATGTAAGTAAATACAAACTGGAATTCGAACTCGGCTCTCCGATTCCTCAATCCACCGTTCTATATATTAGCTAAGTCAGTCAGTTATGTGCCATGCGTGATACACGCTAAGGCGATCATGTATCATTTGATACATGACTGACGAGGCAGATTTTTTCCCGCAGTAGGTTGCCATTTCTTTTTGCGGTAGACCAGTTGCCATCCAAGGCTATAGAACCCGGTTTGTCCTGCTATTTACTCGTAGCTAGTGGGGGAGGGAGAAAAGGATTCATACCTTTCCCAAGGGTATTAGCATGTAAGTGAATGTAATGGATTCGACTGGAATTCGAACTCGGCTCTCCAATTCCTGAATCCACCGTGCTATATATTAGCGTGTTTCTCACTTCATGTAGAAGATCATTCTTTTGACTTTTTTATTCTGTCAGTCAGTCAGTTATGTGCCACATGATTGACGAGGCAGATTTTTTTCCCGCAATAGGTTGCCATTTCTTTCTGCGGTAGACTCGTTCTGTCTTGCTATTTACCCATAGCTGGGGAGTCATACCTTTCCCAAGGTTATTAGCACGTAAGTGAATTTAATGGATTCGACTGGAATTCGAACACGGCTCTCCGATTCCTCAATCCGAGCTGTTACCCATTACTCAACCGTGCCTCCTATTAACAATCACATTCCTTTTATTGTTTTCGAACTACTGTTTTCCATCTGAGGTGATATACACGTTATTATAGGCACACCATTTCGGTGATCATCAGGTGCTTATTGTTGTAGCTGATGCCAGATATTCATTGATTATTGTCTCGTTTGTCCCAATGAAACCAATAATGGCTCGTTTCTCTACCTGATCCAGGAATTGAACACACGGCAACTAGATGACAATGATACATTCATAACCAATTCCTATATTCACCGCCCTGAACGGCGTGGCGTTTTTTTTTTTTTTTTTTTTAACCGTTACTCAATGTTAAATGTTTTCAACATTTGGTTGTTCACATGCTCTATCCCAAATATTCTTAATACGCTTCAGCAGAGTTTCTCTGTAACATCAAGTCTCGTCTTCTGTGAAGAAATTGTCCAACATTCACTGCTATATAGGAGGCATGATATTACATCGAACTTTAGCAATCTTTTCTTTGTTTCTAATGAAAATTTCCTGTTTCTTAATACTTTACTAAGCATTTGGAAGGCTTTTTTTTTTTTGATATTTCGTTTCGATTTCAGTGTCACATATTTCTGCAATTTGTTATAACACTTCCCACTTAAACTTGTGTAGTTGCTTGACTTTGTCTCTTCTTGCTTGTAGCTTGAATATTGGGCTATACCCAGTAGTGGTATCCTATTGGTTCGCAATGTTTCGATTCTTAAAATTATAAAAGCTTAGCGAACTGGTTGTTGGATAATCTTATATAATAATAACCGATGGTCTAGGTAAAATGTTAGTTACGCTACGTTCGGGCGCGCCTAGTGAAATTGTTATAGATACACGCCCCACTCAACACACGACACACATATCAGTTAATGATTTGCGTGATTACGTTGAAAACGTAATAAGAAATTACCATAAACGGATTGTACCGAAAACTATCCAAAGAGCTCAAAATAGAATTAATACAATTGCTGTAATTTCTGTGGAGTTTGAAAGTGGGTTTTCTGTGATTAACATAATTTATTCTGACAAATGAAATCGTCTTGAAGTTAACAATGTGGCAAATCTTCTAGTCATAAATTTGATAAATGTTCCATTGGATCTTTGGGATTGCAGCAATTCAGTTTGAATGTAACTTAAGAAACAATAACATGGCTGATGACACTAGAGCCCAAAAACATCATACTTCTGAACAGAAATATGATGAGAACAGAATTTCAATCTAGAAATATTTTAATAAATAAAAGTTTTCTATTAAATTATCAAAATGGTTTTAGAATAGGTTCCTAAAGATTGCCTGTCTTTATAGAATGGGTTTCTTGAAAATTTGGGATGCCATTATTGGCTATACCTCTTACTGACGACCCTTTGCTTGTTTTTTTATAGTAACGAGAGAGAAACTTATGAAAAAGATTTATATAAGTTATTCATGCATTAAAACTCTTACTTAGAATATGCTGTATAAAAGAAATAAAATTGAAACTCCTTTTAAAGCCCAGATTATATATATATATATATATATATATATATATATATATATATATATATAAAAATTACATGTAGATAAAATTCAATACCCCATATGATATATAGCCATTTCGTCCCCCGAACGGGCCTTTCGACACAAGGAGTTAGATAAAACAACAACAACAACAACAAAAAACAAAAAAGAAACATTTTTTAAAAATCTAACTCTTTTGTGTTGGAAAGCCCGTTCTGAGCGAAATGGCCATATATCATATGGATTATTGAATTTTATCAACATGTAATTCATATATGCTCTATAATAAATATACTGAGCTTCCTTCTGTGCATCAGTTTTAATATTTTATATTACTAAGATTCACTTGCATTACTTACCACGGACTTTTACCTATATATATATATATATATATATATATATATATAAAAATTTTTAAAACTGTTTTTCCTTACTTATATTTTTTTTTATTATTTGACAGATTTTTCTTTTTATCCAATGACGAACTTCTGGAAATTCTTTCGGAAACGAAAGATCCTCTTCGCGTACAACCACATCTAAAAAAATGTTTCGAAGGAATCGCCCAACTGGTTTTCAGTTCCGATAAAATAATCCTTGGTATGGAATCGGCGGAGAAGGAAAGAGTTGACTTTTCTCGTCATATTGTCCCGTCAGAAGCCCACGGACTTGTGGAGAAATGGCTGCAGCAGGTAACTACTTTAAAGATATATTTCTGAATTAAATTTTTATCTTCTATATTTTCATTATGAAAAAATATTTAATTTTTTTTTTACTAAATGTTCATCCATTGCATGGCTTAAAAGCCTCTAGGAGTTGGAAATACCCGAGTGAGGTTGTATGGATGTAAGAGGAGGAAGTAAGAAGTGCAGATTTTTTAAAATCATTTCACTCCGTGCAAAGCAATAAAGCCATTAAGACGCAAAGGGGGTTAATGAGTGTGAGCGAATACGAGAAAATACTATTAAGGAGACAAGACAATAAAAGAATAAGAATTAAGAAGCGAGAAGATAGCGATTGACATTACATTTAAATTTTTGAAGATCATAGTTGACTGGGAAGCAAGAAGCCGTAATGGAGTTCCACAAGATAGAAGTGTGAGCATAGAACTTACGGTTGCATCTAGACATTTCAGCTGTAAAATGATGAGATCTTGTCGCCAATATAGTACTTTGCTTAAATTCATAGAGTCCAGGTACTATAGAGGAAAGTTCAATCAGAATAATTACCATAAAAGTATTTAAAAAAGGCACAGGGAAGCTACGTTACGTTAGCGGGAAAGGGACTGACGCAAAAATGCCAGGTCAGGACCAATAACATTGCAGATTCTTCTTTTGATTTTATATATAGCACCAGACCGATTTAGCAGCAATATTGAAAGTATAATTATGAGAATATGTAGGATAGATGACAGTTGGCCCTAGAGATTAAGATAGTAGTAATTGGGAAAGCATCCTCTCGGGAGCCTGCTCCATAAAGTAGCAACTTTTGGGAAAAAAAACTGTCTGAATGAGATCTATACAACCCTATGTACGTGGTATTGCATGTTCGAGCTCTAAAGGCATGAACTGGTGGAACTAAGGAATGTAGCTGGTCTGAACATAGAAATAGCGATAGGCTTGCGATGTTTCGTTTGTGTTAAGGCGGCTGTAGGTTTGAAAATTCATCCTCTACAAGGCCGCGTAAACACTTTTGAACTCTTTCAAGACTGGAAAGTGAGGACTGAGCAGTCCCAGCGCAGATATTGCATTTTTGGTCTGATCTGACTCTTGAAAAAGGCATGGCAGGACGAGTCAGGTAATATCTGGGGTCGCACAGGGAACCGACCACTTTTTGTCCGGCATCTTTAATTATAAACGAGATGAATCTTCACTTAGACATATCATAAAGAAATACACTGCCCCAGTTGACCCGAACAAAAAATTAAATTAATTATCTATTACAAAAAATTTAAACCTTATCCTAAAAAATAACAACATACCTGCAAAATCAAAACAAAGAACGAACATAATTTACAAGTTCAAATGCCTCTTATGGAATTGTATCCCTGATCAAACAGAACTCGTAAATAATTACCTTGGTCACACTACTACATGCCTATCTAGACGACTTTCGTTATACCTATCCGGCCACAGCTCCACCAGAACTCATTTTAAACACACACGCAAACATACCAGACTCCATCTGAAACATACTACTAGACAATACAAGCATAATAACCTCATCTACATGTAAAAAGATTACAAATAATGGAAACCTTAATAATGAAAAAGAAAAAGCTAGCACTCAGTAATATTAACTACGAACATGGCCACAATGTGCTGACTGTGTTCGGAAAATAAACATCCCAATAACTCTCGATACAAACACACAACCCATACATCCATTTCAAAAGTGAAAATAAAATTATCCTTGATAATGGTTAAAAGTATAACTGAAAGTGCTCGAAATTACAGAACTTCGAAACAGTTTCTACACGCTCTGTATCCAGAAAAAAAAACACTTGTTCGAGAAAAAATAATGAAAAGCTTGATCGCATTACCTTGTCTGTCGTCTTTAATGACACACACACGCACACATACACACATACACATACATATATATAAGAAATGTGAATACCGATGTCAATACCGAATGGCGACAGCCTGTTTCAAGTTTGAACACAATTTTCAGACCAAGAAGTTTGTGTTCAAGCATGAAACATTCTGTCGCCACTCAGTGTTGACATCAGTGTCCACACCGCTTATTATTTACACCTATTCTATTCCAGATATCCAACACTTTTACCTTGTAAATATAGGATACCATTAAACTATATTTTATCATATATATTTTTTATCACATTTTGATTGTATATTTACTATATTTTATGATATATATATATATATATATATATATATATATATATATATATATATATATATATATATATACAGTGCTGTTCGATAAAAGTGACACCACTGATTTTTTTTAAAAAATGTTCTCTGATGAAACGAAAGTTGAGCTAAGTTCAAAGGATAAGCGATCTAAAATCCGAAGAAGAAGCTTTGAAAGCTCTTGAATTTAGCAGTAGGTACTGTCAAGATCTGTTCAGTATAATGTTCTGGGGATGCTTTTCTTTTCATGGAACTGGTTTCTTAAAACCTATTGAAAAGATCCTCAGGAGTGAGCAGTAAAAGAGAATTTTAGAGTCTTGTCTGCTCCCTTCTGTTGAAAGAGTGCAAATCGACCCCACCAAGCTCATTTTTATGCAGGATATTGCTCCCTGTCACAAATCAAAATTGATGAAGGAATACTTTGATGAGAAGCAGGTGAGTGTTATGACATGACTGCCCCAATCTCCTGACCTCAACCCCATAGAAAACTTATGGAGCATTATAAAGTACAGGTTCTCGAAAAAGCAGTTGAGCAACAAAAGATGTGATTGTGAATTTCATATCTGAATGGAATTCAATGCTTGGAGATGAGATTTGCTAGAACCTAATCAAGTCAATATTATTAAATATTTCGAACTATATTACCTATTATAAATAAATTATACCTCTATTATTCTTTATTTAAAGCTGTTCGGTTATGTTTCTATTGATTATTAGTTGCAGGAAATAAGTGAGTCACTTTTTTTGCATAGTGTTTTTTTCCTAAATCTCATTTATATCCAAAATTATAATTATCAATAGAATACCTTAGGGCGAGTAAACTAGGGAAGCGGTCTTTATATTAATAAGATTAAAAATTAGTTTGACCCCAAAAACAATAGGCGAAAAATTTTTAAGTAAATAAAAATCAGGTGAGTCACTTTTATCGAACAGCACTGTATATATATATATATATATATATATATATATATATATATATATATATATATATATATTATAAATAAAAAAACAGACCACTTTAAGGTTCCATGTAATAAATTATTTCACCACAGCCCTTTTAAAAGGACTGCGGATCATCAGACTTTACTTCATTTTTCGTTTCAACCTTTTGGAAGTAAAGTTCGATGATCCGCAGTCCTTTTAAAAGGGCTGTACTGAAATAATTTATTACATGGAACCTTAAAGTGGTCTGTTTTTATTTAAATTATTTGCTCTGGATTTACATTGAGCTCTCTGGATTTTATCCTCCTTGGGTCTACCCATACGGATTACTTAGTTTTCCATAAAGTATATATATATACATATATATATATATAGTTTATGTTTAACTAAAAATATATATATATATATATATATATATATATATATATATATATATAGCAGAGAGAGAGAGAGAGAGAGAGGGAGAGAGAGAGGTGTTTGTGTGTGTGTGTGTATTAATCATTTCACCCCAATATAGACAATGAAGCCACTAATACGGAAAGGGAATGAAAAAAAAAACTGAGAAAACATTGAATGGATAGAAGACAAGAAAAGACCAGGATTCACGGAAACTGAAGATGACGATTGATGTTGAATTTAGATTTTTGAAGATCCTAGATGACAGGAAAGCAAGAAACCGGAAGTGAATTCCAGAAACAGGAAATGCTAGAGAAGAAACTATTAGGATAGAACTTACGATTAATAATTTCAATAGTAAAATGATGAGACCTATCTACTAAAAGACCAGTACTGCGCTTATCAACGCGAAGTCGAGCTACTAAAGAGGAAAGCTGATCAAAACAATTGCTCTGAAAGTATTTATAGAATGGGACCAGGGAAGACACCAGGTCATGACTAATGCCATTGCAGATTCTTCTTTGTATTTCTATATATATATAAGTGAAACATCAGACTAGACGTGGCAGTAATATTCTATGCATGGACGAATTGTAGACTTATAGATAGATTTGGGCGATACAAATTGTTTAGTACGGCTGAGTGAATCAACTTTTCTAGCAGAAAACATAGAAATTGATTCAATATGATATAGAAAAATATAATGAAACGTGACACTAAGAAGGCGCAGTAAGTTACTCTGCTGGAGGTTAGAATCAGTCATGCTGACGCAACGTAAATAGGTTCTCTTATACAATTAAAGGAGAGCAGTAGTTTTGAATGCGTTAAAATTAACAAGCCATTTCTTGCTCCAGTTAACAATAGATTGGAGGTTATTTTTCGATATTATCTGCCTTTGACTTTATCGAACCTGTCAGACTTGACAATAATGACATACATATGTCATCAGTACAAATACCGACTCAGTGCGTGTGTGCGCGCGTGTGTGACATTTTTGACAGCACACTGTACTATCATATTCTAACACAAATAAGATAGAAAAGAATTGTTTAGTCAGTAATTAAATGTTACTAATAAAATAATTATGACATCTGTACCGTTGATTGGTTAGTTGGTTTGGTTTAGCAGCATATTAACCATTTTGGGTTATTTAATGACGAAGTCTAAAGATAATTTGTACATAATTTTATATTTTCAGGACTAACGATACTTTAGATATTGTTGGCAATTTAAAAAAAAAATTTATTGTTGGCAATTTAAAAAAAATGCATTGTTGGCAATTTTATTATAAAAAGTATTGTTAATTCTTCTATAAAATGTGTAGTTGGTGATTTTACTATAAAAATGTATTGATTATTTTATTATAAAAAATATTGTTTGTAATTTTACTATAAAACATATTACTGGTATTTTTCCTATAAAATGAATTGTTGGTTATTTTTCTATAAAAAAATGTGATCTTAGTAACTTTTTTTTAATAAAAATGTATTGTAATAATTTCATTACAAAAATGTGTTGGCAATTTTTTAATAAAAATGTTTTGCAGGTATTTTTTATTATAAAATTATTTTTTATATTTTCCGAGGCTTTTAATTGCTGTTTGGAGGTTCACTGTTTGCCCATAGCTGGGACCCCTAACAGGTGCTACCACGCCGGGTTAGGTTGGATCTGGGAATAAAAAGCAATTAAGAGAGAGTTCCAAACTTTTTAAAACCTCCTTGGACTCTGTATCTTTGAAAAATCTCTAATAAACACATTTCTTTTGCTGTTGTTAGGTGGAACAAACAATGAAACAAAGTCTTAGGAAAGTCATGGCTCAAGCAGTTGAGACGTATAGCGAAATTCCACGAAGAGAGTGGGTCATACGTTGGCCAGGGCAGATTGTTTTAGCGGCCAGTCAAGTGCACTGGACAGCTGAAGTCACTAAGGTCATCAATTCATTCTTTTTTACTTCTTTTCTTCGTTTGTTCCTTCGTTCCTTTCTTTCTTTCTTTCTTTCTTTGTACCGATGAACGGAACTTTTTGATGCAATTATCTCTGAAAAGTTTATTCAAAGATCTGAGTTATTGTAAATTTTCTACATAAAAATATTTAAGAAAGGACATCGAATTAACTGTAAGCTTATTAAACATAAATAATAAATAAAAATAATCGAATTAATAAATAGCCACTAATAAATAAAATAAAAATTGATTAGATAAAATATTATAATTCGTAATTTTTAAAAATAAATTGTTGAAAATGGTATAGCTTTGGATTAATTAAAATTTATTTTAGAAATCTTAAAAGACTTACGTTTCAATTAAAATATCCAAATAAGAATGCGCTTTTTTCCTATTACCAAATTATTCTCTGTACGTTTTAATGCAGGCAATACAGACTGGCGAAATAAAAAAGTCGTCCGAAAGATGCAAGCAACACATTGAAGATGTTGTTGAAATGGTACGAGGTAAACTTTCAAAAATGGCGCGAATTACACTTGGTGCCCTTATCGTCCTTGACGTACACGGTAAGATAAAACATTTTCCTTCATTCATTTGGCAAAAGTTAACATTGTGTCTTGTTTCCTTTAACAGTTTCTCAATGTTAAAGTCAAATTGCCAGCTGGTATCGAAAATGACCTCCTATCTATAGCTTGTTCATTTTAACGCCTCCAAAAATAAACTACTCTCTTTTAATCGCTTTAGGGAACCTTTTTACTTTCATCAGCCTGGATGTTGCCAACATTCTGGAGAGAAACTCTCTACACCTTCTCAGTCTAACGTTTTCCACTGATATGAATTGGAACGATGATATTGTGAGAGTTGCTAAGGCTGCTGCTAGAAAAATATTGGTTCAATATGCCGTGCTCTACAATCTTTCTCCTCTAAATGCACCTTGCATAATTATAAGTCTACCATTCGTCAGTGAATTGAATATTGTTGTCATATTTATGTAATCTCGTGTTTCTGTTATGTATCGAAGACAGAGTCTGCAATGTTATCGGTCCTGACATGGCATCACAGGTTCAGTCATTTTTCTACCGCTCGTGTAGCTTCCCTGTGCTTATTCTATAAATATTTTCATTGTAATTGTTCTGAGGGTACCTTTGACGTCATTTATTTACGAGCGTTGTAATAGCCTGGCAGCTAGGTCTGAACATTTTACTGTTGTATTTCTATGCTGATAGTTTGTTCTCTAGCACTTCTTGCCTGTGGAACTCACTTCCGGATTCTTACTTTCCTGTCAGCTACGATCTTCAAAAACTTAAATGCAACGTTAGTCGTCATCTGTTTCCT
Source organism: Acanthosepion pharaonis (assembly GCA_903632075.3). Lineage (NCBI taxonomy): Eukaryota > Metazoa > Mollusca > Cephalopoda > Sepiida > Sepiidae > Acanthosepion > Acanthosepion pharaonis. The sequence goes on along the minus strand of CAHIKZ030003402.1, from coordinate 3,372,737 downwards.
TGAATATTGTATTGTCTTTTTTCTTCGCACTAAGTAACCCCTTGAGTCTTAGTGGCTTTATCGCTTTGCCTGGGGCTAAATGAATAAAAAAGTAAGATTAACGTGTAGAGGACCGTGTGGGTTTGCGTGTTGTTAGTTTAGGGATACGTGCTGTTTATTTCTTGCTAGAAGGTCCAACTACAAGAACAATGCGGACTCAAGTTGAGTCCAATCGAAGATGTAAAGAAAACAAACAAGGCCGATATATATATATTTGTAGATTTATATATATATATATATATATATATATATATAATTATTTATTTAGAAAATGTATAACATAAACATTCATTCATTCGGCAAAAGTTAACAGTGGTTATTGAATTCATTCCGTATATACACCAATTATATACTTATATATATATATATATATATATATATATATATATATATATATATATATATATTGTTACGAACTTGTATATAGATGAACCACGGGTTCTAAAAAAGGAAAACGTGGTTTCTTTTCGGTCTTCACTCAGAAATGGAAGCGGCACAAGGGAATCAACGAAGAACAGACACAAGACGATGGATTTCAAAATAAAACATTTATTTATAAATATATATAACGGAGTAAAAAGAAAGGAAAAAAGAACATTCATTTAACAAAGGGGAGGATATCATTAAATAGAAGGCGCGAGCGAATACATACATATATGAAAACAGATCAAGCCAAATGAATCAACTTATCTTGCAGTTGGGTTGATATCTTCACATAAAGTTTTGATTCACCGAAGCGAGAGTTCTGATGATAAAACAGTATCTTGGCCGGCCGACAATGTTCCTGGATTCTTCTTCTTTTCGCAAGTGTTCGAGGGTCCACAGCATTTCATACAGGCATTTAGTTGGGTCGACCAGTTCCCCCTAGCAGTCCTTCCATCACTAGTCGACAGACTTTTCTGTTTTCCTCATCTCAGTGGGCGGTCTGACGATTTTGCCCAGCGACGTTCAACTGCCGCTGGTCAGAGGGAAACAGAAAACCTTTTTGATTTTCGCTGTCCCCAACGACAGTCACGTGGGTTCCTTCGTCCTTGACCGGGTACACAGGAGGATAGGGCGCAAATCACGCAGTGCTTGTGTGATGGCCAAGTTCAACACATGCTCAGTACGTTCCGATCACGTGAATCGCAGCAGGAGACCCTAATGGTGCCTGGAATTCACTTATGGTCAAACGCGAAATCTTGGAACCAGGTCACTCTCGCGTCGGGTCACTTCAAAGTTCACGGGCCCTTGGCTCGTGGATGGGAGAGTAGAGAAAGACAGAATTTGGAAAAAGAAAAGAAGGATATGGCTGATCATAGAATATATTCGCTCACGAGTCGGAAGCATTGGATTAAATTTCTGTTTTTATTTATTTATTTATTTTTCTTTTATATCTAACTAATTTTCTCTTTATTTAAGATTTTACTTTAGCCTAACCCCCTATATGGTTAATGAAATCGTGGCTACGTGACAATATATATATATATATATATATATATATATATATATGTCAACAAATATATGTATTAAACAACAAATTTACAAGTGACAAAGACATTAACATTTGTGTTTGTGTGTGGACGTAAAGAGTTTGTATTTTGGCTAATGTCCGTACGTGGATGTGGGTTTCATGGCGTTTTCCCATAAGTGGGCTAAACGCAGATCTCTACGAGAGATCACATTTTTAAATGTGTCCGCTGAAATGCAAAGTGAAAAAAAAAGAGGCAAGAAGTCGCCCAGTATTTATAGTGTAGGGAGAGCGACCCCTAGTGAACAATTAATGAATTAAGGAGGAGCTAACTTCGACAAACTCAAAATCTTCATTATTATCACCTGCCAAGTACCAATTTAAAATTTATCGACTCTGAAGAATATTCCTGAAAATCAGACAACTGATTCTTCCAAATGTCGGCAAATTTTCTTAATGACTTTTCACTTGGATTTACAGATTGTCTGATAACACAAGTGACACAATTCAACGTCAATCGTCATCTTCTGTCTTTCTGAAACCTGTTCTTTTATTGTCTTTTCTCCTCACTAACGTCTTCTCGTTCTCTTTCACTTCCAGTAGCCCATTCAATATTTGTGGAATTATCGCATTGCTTTTTGTGAAATGATTAAAGAAACAAAAAAACAAAAAACAAAACAAAACAAAAACAAACAGAATTTGTTACAGTGGATTATATTTTCTTTGTAGACTTAAAAAAATAAGTCCTATATTTCTTTGCTTCTGTAGACCGTTTAAAATTATTTGGTTGGGCGTCTATCATGGATATCACTTGCGTCAGAAAATATATCTAATTAGGAGACCTGCGTCAGTTAACAAGTGAATAATTCCTCAGATTTATGAGACAGAGAATCTGTCAACACTGATGCGTTATCAGACATATTTAGAGATTTAAAAATTACTGAATAAATTTTGTTTAATAGCGAAATAATTTCATTGATTATTAAACGAAATGCCATCGTCATGAATCGTTTTCTCTGGTTTTGGATTTAAATTTCTTCTTTCTTTAACGATCTCAACAGGAAGAGAAATTGAATAAGTATTAACTAATAGTTTATTATTAGTACTATTGTAGTTAGTGTATAACTATTATTAATTCAGAAAAAGAAATTTGTTATTTTTTTTTAGAATATTTTCGCTTTTTATTTTTTTTTAGCTCGTGACATTGTAACGCAGTTGGAGAAAGCAGAAATTAATAGCGCCCAGGATTTTTCTTGGATTTGTCAACTCCGTTATTACTGGGAAGAACAGTCTGTAATGGTTCGGATGGTTGTGACAACTGTGGCATACGCCTATGAATATTTGGGTAACACTGGTCGGCTTGTTATCACTCCGCTTACAGACAGGTGTTACAGGTAAGACAATAATTTGAACTTAAGAGTAACAAAAAAAAAAAAAAAAAAAAAAAAAACAGCCTAAAAGACAATACCATACTGATCGGTAGGAAAGAAAGATTTTATCATCCATGAATTCGCATAAGATCTGCGTGTCCAATAGCAGAACAAGTGTAATATATATATATATATATATATATATATATATATATATATATATATATATCTAATATCAGGCTGATAGGATACCAATATTAATTATGCAAAATTACATAATTAGGGCACAAGGCCGAAACAGGGGAGGGGTTGAGGCTGGTCTTAACTAACTATCCTATACCTAGCTAATCCGATTTACGACCCATTTATACATTACGATTTCCACATTCACCATAAGAACTCGTCCGTCACCAATCAATCCTCCATACACCATAATACCACATTCTCACTAGGGGTACCTAGAAAACGCGCCCCGTGACATAAAAATTTAATGATGCTAAAATATATATAAAAAATCTATGATGAAAAAAAATGAGAGGGAGGGCCCGAAACCTAATAAGAAACTGAAATATTAACACAAATCAAATTAAACCAACTGATGACAAAATCAAAATAGAGGCTGCGTATTCTGTCCATTGGACAAAATCAAGAGACGGAAAAGGATAAAAAAGGATAAAAAACATACGGGCATGGGAAAATATAACAGTCTGTTTATTTAGTTGACACCCCCACACCCTGGACTGAGTCCCCACTGAGTCAGGTTGGTTTTTAACGTGAGACCCCAGTGTTTTCACTCGGGCCGCTGGTCCAATCTGGTCTTAGCTTGTTCAAGCTGGTCTAAGCTAGTCATAGCTGGTCCAGACTAGTCATAGCTGGTCCAGACTAGTCATAGCCGTGATCGAATCTTGGCCGAGAAGCGATGGGGAAAATATAACAGGCTGATAGGATACCAGCTGCACGCTGGTATCCTATCAGCCTGCTATTAGTGTTATATATATTACACTAGTTTACAACATAAGTGACACAATTCAATTTGCATAAAATTTTTAAAGACATATTTAATGAATATTTCTTTTGAGTTATTTATTTTTAATTTAAATTTTTAAAATCACCATATATAAGCAAGGCTATAGTCGATAAAACTTTTTTTTAATTCACCATGTTTGTATAGAAGGAATTTATATCTGCCATATGAAACTTCAGTGGTAAGTTACAGAAAGTTTCAAAGTGTTTACATTTAAATGAAACGTAAAATAAAACTTGGCTTCTAAAATAACTTTTTAAAAAGCGGTCATACTGTAAATAATTAAAAAATTAAACATTTTGGCGTCTTCTATAATTTTAGGCTAAGAATATTAATTACGATATTATTTCTTGCAGCTTTTGTAGTAACCAATTTTGTCGTCTGACATTTGCCATTACAATTTTATTAGTCGAGAGGAACCGAAAACTTTTAAAGCAATTATTAAAAAATTAAAAATAATCTGCTAGTAGTCTGTCTATATTTCTGAGATGAGGTATTATGTACAGTATTTACATTAGTCGGACTATTGTCCTCATCTTTGTCGCCATATTTGTCCCAACGTTTGTTATGTATGCTTTTCTTCAGGTGGTTGGAATTTTGAAAAATTCAACCACCTGAAGAAGGCCGAAGCGTACAACGGCCGAAACGTTGTGACAAATATGGCGACAAAGATGAGGACAATAGTCCGACTAATCTGCTAGTAATAGTAAGTTTACTGAAGTATTATCATTATGATTATTACAAGCATTAGAAAATAAATAAACGGTACACTGAAAAAGGACCAATAAAAGCAGTTTTAAGATTGAACCCCATATATATATATATATATATATATATATATATATATATATATATATGAAAAATTTGGAAAAAAACAAACAAAAATCCTTAAATGCAATTATGTTGTTTAAAATAACATAATGAAATGTCGACGATAAGACTTTTCGATAAGACTTGTTTTTTAGGTCCATATTCATTAAAATTGAACTGAATTGTATTTTAATGAATATTGTCCTGAAGAAGGTTTATTAAAAACCGAAAACGTCAGACGTCGACATTTCATTCATTTTAAAACAACATAATTGCATTTCTATGATTTTTGTTTGTTTTTTCCAAATTTTTCTTCATTCTGTCGGATCTATATCCATTTACATTTATATATATATATATATATATATATATATATATATATATATATATATATATATATATATATATATGGCCTATTGATTGCATTTAAGCATGAAGCATACACTGTCGCTCTTTAAAGGTTGACTTAATGACCACATTTAAATTTACAGACGCTCTCTTATATTAAGCTCTATGACCATAAATATAGCATACCTTAAAACTACCTTTTATCGTATATATATATATATATATATATATATATATATATATATATATATATATATATATATATATATATAAAAATGTAGCTCAAAATGTGGGCGCGACACACACACGTACAGAGACACACACACACACGACACATACACGCACAGAAATCATCAAAAGAGTCCAATTTCAAAGAGTCTTTGGTCAACACGTAAGTCAATTGAGAACAATTTCGTTTGATTACGCTTCCATCTGTGCGCGTAAAGGCTATATCTATATATACAACCTGTAAGCACACCGAGCGTGTAAGCAACGATGAGGTCTTAGGGAGGGGTTGCAAACAAGGGGGAGGCTTATACTTAACATCAGGAAGAGTCAGCTGAAGTAATGAGGAAGGAGAACCTGGAGAATCTGATACTCACGGGTCGAATAGAAGGAAAGAGAGACAAGGGAAAACAACGCATGACATAACTAGCGGCCTTAAGCAAGTGGATGACAGAACATGGTCTGGGGGAGGTGGCAGAGGGAAGGAACTTGTCGAGAACTGCAAGGGATGTGTGTGGGAGGTGCAGAGCTATGGTCGGCGACGTTCCAAAAGGACATAGCACATAGAAAAAAAAGTGGGAAATATTTTTTTTATATCAAACTTTTTTAAAGATCAGAATTCTTCCGTGCCTTGACCCTCTAGTCAATAGTGAGGATGAAGAAAAAATAAAAACGACCCCCCTATTCATTTTTGTTAGGGTCAAAAAGTTCAGCTGACAAACGAAGGACTACGACGAATTTAATTCCGTAAGAGACTGGAAAATTTCGTTAGACACAAACCAAAAAATAATGCGAAACAGTTACGTAGTATCAGTACTCCTATATGCTGAAAAATTGCCTTAGAAATGAAAAAAAGAGACTTGAAGCAGTAGAGATATGTCTCTACAGAAGGATACTGAGAAAACCATGGACGAAACATGTGAGCAACGAAGAATTTTAAAGGAAAACGGAAAGAAACAGCAGGCTTATATTTAGAATCAAAAATAGTTGAAATTTATGACACATATAATGAAGAAAGAGGGCTTGGAGAATTTGACACACACAGGACATATTAAAAGCAAGTGGGGCAGATGGAAACAGCAAGTAATCTACCTAAGAAACTTATTTAAATGGATGGTAAAACAGGGACTGGGATGGACTGAAAAGAGACAAACATTGCTTAGAGATACAAAGGATGGGAAGTTGTGGAGAGTTTTGATTATCAGGCTTTGAAGGGATACGGCATATAAAAGAAGGAAGAAATAGGAAGTGAAACCCCTATGAAGTATGAATTGTCTACTTGCCGTTTTAGAACAGGCCAGGCTGGCGATAAGGCAAAAAAGGTGAAAACTATTTTTGTGGGTAGTATGAAATATATAGAACAATTGCAGCACAAGGCCTAAAGATAAGGAAAGGGGAAAATGTCTGGCCATCTATATCTGATGATTTAACATGATAGTTACCATCACTGATACATTTGTTAGGTTATTTTTATTTTCGGGCGAACTACATTCATTAGTTCTAACAGTCCAGACCTTCGCAGCTAGGACCCACCAGTACACGTACACCGAGCCGACTCATCCTAATTCCCTTCATATTCCATTGGTAAGGAGGAAGTTCAACTCAGACAGCGTCCTTTCCAGAATTGTTACATCGTGGAACGGGCTTCCGAGGGAATGCTTCCCCTAATCACAACAATCTTAATCTATTCAAGTCAAGGGTCAGCTGATTATCTATCCTACATGTCTCTATAATATGAAACTCTTGCTCTATCTCGGTACGCCTTTACAACATCTCGTTCAGTAACTGTCTGCCTTGAGTGGCTCTTAGGTCCTGTATTGGGTGAGCAATAGTAAAAAAAAACAAACAAAAAAAAAAAAAAAAAAAACTAACAAGCATCCTTCAGATTCGTACAGCAAACCATATTACTCTACGACTGTCTAACGAGTTCTATTTCTAGTTCTACGTATTTTTGTTGGGGGATCGATGGAAGGAATACAATTAATATACAATTTATATATAATAAAAAGATCCACGGTGATTGTATTCAATGGAAAAAGGTTTTGATTGATTTTACGGCTTGTCAACCCTTGTGGGCTATTTAAACCCGGAAATTATTTCAGATTGTAGGAGGTCGCTTACAGTCCCCGATTTCCCAAAGCGGTCCCGCATTCACTAAAACAAAGTTAATAAATTGTTACTATAAAGACCCCACAATCGAAAATGGCAGAAAGAAGAATTCATAAGTGAAAAAAAAAAAATAATAGGACAGGATAAAATAACAAATAAATGAATAAATAAATCACTTGCACGAACATGCAGGCATTTAGACGCAATAAATACGAAGGACCCCGAACCTATTCGGGAATTGAAATTTCTGTCAGCGTGTGGAGAGGGAATGTGGAAGTAAAACAAGAGAAAATTAGGTAAAATAAACGGACCGTTTCTGCTGCCATAAATGGAGACAAAATGGTCGTTAATTTACCAAAGCTGATCAGTCAATTTTGGCAAAGCTAAATACACAAAGCAAATCATATTGCTACGCATGTATACATTGGGGGTTTCAGCACATTATTGAAATCTGCGCGAACCTAATGTATGAACCAAACTGACATCTGCCGTTCCTTTCAATAATCCTTACTCTCCAGCGGTGCTTCCTACCAATTTTTCAGATTACGAAATATGTACCCTTCTTCCTGGAGATATAATAAATTTATTCTACATCTTCTTTAGCTGCGCGTGAGGTCTGAATAAGTAACTTTTTCTCATAGATTATGCGTCTGGCCGATGGAACGGCTTTGGTGTTGTCAGAACAATGTCAGCAACACTAAAGTTATAAATTATCCGAACAAATTTTTGAATCTTAGTGGCTTTTATGAAGGTTTTATGTGATATACGTTTTATATAATATACGTTTCAACTTTTGTTTCAATCATTGTTTATTTAGGCGGAAATAAATAGTTTCAAATCAAAGTGACACAGCAATTGATTATTCAGTAGCAGCCTTTTGAATTTACATAGAAATCTTTTTCAGAACTCTAATGAATGCCCTGAGATTGAATTTGGGAGGAGCCCCGGAAGGGCCGGCCGGAACCGGAAAAACAGAAACTTGTAAAGACCTTGCGAAAGCCGTAGCAAAGCAGGTAACACATTATTCAAATTTTTGTTCTTAATTGGCAATTTTCTTTTGTATTTGAGTACGAAATCTGAAGCTGGTGTTCCATTTGTTCTGCCATTTCAGTGTGTTGTGTTCAACTGCTCTGATGGTTTGGACTACAAAGCAATGGGGAAATTCTTGAAAGGTTTGGCCCAGTCTGGTGCCTGGGCATGTTTTGATGAATTCAATCGAATAGAATTAGAGGTAAGATGTTTGTTTTTCTTACGTTTGGATGTTTTCTTATTCTCTCGTCATAAGAATCTCGACACAGACGTAGAATTCGCGTAAAGGCTTATAAAATGTGTAAATTTGACCATTTTCGCATTTCCGGAAATTGCCTAGTTCCACTAGTTTCAAACACTGGCAACAGGAAGTGCAATTGGATCCTACTTCTTTTCGTGTAATGGAAAGGTGCTGCTTGCAAACGTATTCCCAGGAACTAGGCGATCAGAAACAAACGTTCTGTCACTTTCGGTTATCCATATTTCAAGTAGTAAATTTAGTTCAAATTAGTATATTTAGTTCAAATTAGCAAATTTAAACAGAATTTCATCATAAATCGATAAGAGGGGGTGATTCAATACCCATTTGATCTTTTAACAGTATCGACAGATAACCGACGCATATTGTCAAAAATGGTATTTTTCTTTATATTTTGAGTAAAAGTAACTAGTTCTTTTTTCAAATCTATTTAAATAATCATTTTTTCTGCAAATTATTTATTTCTATATTTTCAGATATATTTAGTTAAAGTGCTTAAAATATTCGTCGGTATACAATCATAGGGTAATCGCACTTAATTTGGGATTACAAAAAAGCAGTTAAAACTGTTTTTAAAGTAAAAATAAAGCAAAAATAAAAAGGAGGTCTATTTCAAATACGAGTATCCACTATAATAACGTTAGAAGAATTAAAAATCCCGGATTAAAAATAAATCCATTAATTCGTGATATATATAGTTTTTAATCCAGTTTATGTGACAAGGTCTTTCAGTGTTAGTCAATCTATGAAAACTCACAAATAAAACATACGCACTCACACATGCACACACACGTACACGCAAACAAGTGATCACAAAGAGAGGCGACGCGTACAACAAAGAGAAATGATGTTTTTAAATGTTACAAAGAATCGACAGTTGTGATATAATAAAGATCTAATTTCGTTTAATGATCTTGCAGGTGTTGTCTGTGATAGCCCAGCAAGTGCAAACCATCCAACGTGCGATAACCGAACAGGCGACCATGTTTGTGTTTGAAGGCACGAAAATATCCTTGGATCCAACTTGCAGCATTTTCATCACAATGAATCCAGGTTATGCGGGAAGAGCAGAACTTCCAGATAATTTGAAGGTTCTTTTTAGAACGGTCGCCATGATGGTCCCCGACTACGCGATGATCGGAGAAATATCCTTATATTCAATGGGATTTGTTGACGCCAGGAGTCTTTCCATAAAAATTGTCGCAACGTATAGGCTTTGTTCTGAGCAAGTGAGAACATTTATTGTTTTATTTTACTTTGCTTTTGTATATATATATATATATATATATATATATAAGATTTATTCGAAAATTATAATATAAACATGTTATAAAATCACTAGAAAAATAGCCATTGTGTTTCAACACTTCTAGTGTCTTATCAAGTGATGGTATTTGATATGTCCCGATTAGAGATATATTTGTTCGAAGTAGGAAAGTTGTTTTGGACTACTGTAACCGAGTAGGACAATCTAGCAGGTAACCGTAATTGACTGGTCCTCGTCGTAGTGGTAGGCAATAGGCGTAGGCAATAGGCGTACTCCCTGTGCCTCCACATCAGTCTGTATTTATGGCTGACACCAGCCAATCATATTAATGTGATGGGGAACCCAGGTGTATGCATATTCATTACATCACATATATTTATTACATCAATATTCAACATCATAACTTGATAACACACCAGAGGTGTTGAAACAAAATGGCTATTTTTCTAGTGATTTTATAACATATTTAAGTTATAATTTTCGAATAAATTATATTTGCTTTACTCTGTATTGAGCACTCTTTTAAGAATAGTATTTTTGTTTATTGGAATTTCTTCTGTATACACCAATCCTATACATACTTGGGGACGCACACACACACACACACACACACACACACACACACACACACACATATATATATATATATATATATATATATATATATATATATATATATATATACTGCAACACCAAAATTGTCCAAATCGTGTAACAGCATAATTGTCGATCTCACAAAATGTCAAAAATCTAAAAACGCTAAATTGGGTTTCTTTTTTTCGGGGTTTTCTGATAAGACGTTTAGCCATCTTGACATGATTTGTCACAATAATCACTGAAAAACCCTCAGAGTTATTCAGCTAGAAAGAGAACAGGTTAAAATCGTTTTGTGTCAGTCCCACTGTCTTCTCAAATGAGCAATGGTGAGGGGAAAAATATCATTCAGGCCTTCAGTACTGGTACCATCATTCATACTCTGGCTTCCATCTTCAAAGTCTATTCAAGAGAAAGGAGAATAAGTTTAAGTGGGAACATTAAAGAGGAAAACTGGATTACGAGGTCACAACAGGAAGAGAGATCATCATTTCAACTGAGAGCTAAAGAGATCAATTAGAAAAGATCCAACACAATTCATAAGAAATTTGGCACGAGAGAGAGAGAGAGAGAGAGAGAGAGAGAGAGAGAGAGAGAGAGAGAGAGAGAGAGGTTTCAGCTATGACAGTCTAAAGAGCAGTGAAACAAGACTTGAAAATGAAATCGTACGTGAAACCTGTAAGGCATCTTGTTAATCTCGAAAGAAGGTTAGAGAGAGCAAAGATCCTCTTAAATAAGTTGGAAAATGATCCTGGAATAATATATATTTATATTTGAACTTTATTTAATTTCTTCATGAGCTTCCTATTCTTAGCTATGATTAATTAATGAGGAACATGTTGTTTTCGTTTATGATCGATTTCATCACGATCCTTCTGCTAATCTTGGAGAGTAATGATACATTTTTATTGCTCAAAGTAGAGTCCAGTAGTTTTATCAAATATGTGGTGCAGTTCAATTTATATTGCAATGAATCGTTCATACAAAAAATTAGTAAAGTTACGATAAAATGATATAAAATGGCGAAATCCCTTCGCTAACAAATTTAAAGATGCATTAACCTACCAATCACTCAATGAATGTTATGATCCTTGTTTTTTAAAATTATAAACTGTACTAGGTCTTCCTTAAATACGCAAATACTTTCGACTGTACGTTCAGTCATCTTCAGGCATGGAAATTATTTTGTTTTTGGTAAAAATCCAGGTAGCATCCGAGACGAAAAAATATAATGCGAATCGAAATATGTTTTTTTGAAATGTGTTATTGATAACGGATACAAACTTTTGGAGCATGCAATCGCAAAGCTGAGGTTGAATATTTTTGAAAATTTAAGAGAGTGCGTTTTTTTTTTCTTTTTACTAATATAACAATTTGAGTTTTTTTGTTGTTGTAGGAGTTTATCAGACAATATGTCATGAACTAAACAGTTCAATAAGTAGATTAATGTCTCAGTTGTTACCCCTAAAATTTGCATGTCAAATCAGTTCTTTTAAATCAAATATGTGTAGTTCAATTTATATTACAATGAATCATTCATACAAAAAGTAAATTAGTAAAGTTAATGATATAAAATGGCGAAATCCATTCGCTAACAAATTCAGGCAGTATCCGAGTCAAAAACTAATATAATCCTGCATCTTTAAAATTTGTTAGCGAAGAGGTTTCGTCATTTTATATCATTAACTTTACTAATTTACTTTTGTGTATGAATGATTCATTGTAATATATATATATATATATATATATATATATATATCGGAGAAAAATACTATGTAAATTTTTATATACCAGAAGAATTTTTAAGAAAATTAATGGCGTAAAGAAAAAAAAAGTTTCGTGTGACGTGTTTTTTACCCTGCTGGACCAATGTTTTATTTTCCTTGATCTAACTACAAATGCACCCGAAGGAGTGGCGATGATGAAAATTTGAATTTTTAAATTTAACCTAATTTTGTTTTAAATTATTTCTATGTATGATTAATGCATTTGAGTCATACATAAAATAAATTCAAACAAAACTTCGAATACTTACTAAAAGGGAAAATAACTTTTATAAGCAAAAAGTTCTTGAGAGTGTCGCTATCGAATTTTGACAAAATGTAAATCTGCTGTGTCCCGAATTTTTTCAAATATCTCCTTTCCTAAAAGATATACTCTTTTCCCCAAGCTAACATACGTTACAAAAAAAAAAAAAAAAAAAAATTAAAAGAAAAAATTAAATCAAAATCTTCTATTATTTAAAATAAATAATTTTCCTTTTAATTGTCTTTCTTTTACAATATTTATGAAATTTCTTCAGTTTAAAAATCATAAAAACCTAACGATATTTTTGCTTCTGTTTATAAATACTTCGTACAAATTAACAACCTTATATTTGGTTCGCTAAATTCCATCAACGGACGAAACGCGTCGGTAAACAATAATTTTCCTTTTGTCTTTATTAATACTGTCTTTTTACAGATATACTTTTTATTTATTCTGGATTTTATATACACACACACACACACACACATATATATATATATATATATATATAAGAAAAGGCTAAAATGCCAACCAACCTCGCCACCCGGGTTTCGACCTTAAAGTCTCCTCAGGCAAGTGGAAGGATGTACAAGCCGAAGAAAACTACTCCAATATACCAGAACAGCGGAAGTGAAAAGAATGAGGAGGGGGGGGGGGAAAGAGAGGAGAAAATAATTTTAAATGAGGAAAAACGGGGAAAAATATATATACAATTATTTGCTGTTACCATTGAAAGCGCCTATTTGGTTAGTAAAGAAAAACATAAAATAAAACTATCTTTATTTTATTCTAAATTCAGAAAATTAATTAAAACCTGATTTTTTTAAAATCTAACATCATTATGACGCCATTTTAACAATGCATGCTATGATTGTTGTTATTTATAACATGTTCTTTTTATGTAAACGGTGATAATGTAAGTTTTTATTAAGCAAATCCATCAAAACTTTCATTTCCTCATTATGTATATCATTATCATCATCAGCAGCAATTACTATTCCACTTGTCTTTTCCAAATTCTTCCGTGACGACCGTGATCGTACTATATTATCTGTCTGATGTTTGTGTCACTTTTTTCTTTCAGTTGTCTTCTCAGCATCATTATGACTACGGCATGAGGGCAGTAAAGTCCGTTCTAACGGCTGTGGACAATCTGAAAATTAAATACCCTGACCAGCGTGAAGACCTGTTAGTACTCAGATCCATCAAAGACGTCAACTTACCAAAGGTTTCATTTGTTTGCTTTACTTACATTAAACTTTTTTTTTTTTAATTAAAGCCATCAGGGAGTGTATGAGACAGTATCATATTTTTCCCTTGCGCTTGTGGTCGACTTTATGTAAAGGCGGCCAGGTTTCGAATGCCGATTTTCGAGGCAGGCAGGCGTTGCTCAGTTAGGATATTGGCACAACATAAACCACCTAAACGACATTTGTTTCCTCAGTACTGGACGGACTTTAGTTTATCAAATATCTTCGATGCAAATTGCAATAAACAATCTTAAAAGAATTCTTCTTTAGTATCCAGATTAATTCGCAGCTGAAAAGCTAAACATTAGTATTTATTTAATCACTTCATCCCAAGCAAGGCGATAATGCCACTAAGACGCAAGAGGTTACTAAGATTAGAAAAGACTTAGTGAGGAGAAAGAGCAATAAAAGAAAAGGTTTCAGCAAAGCAGAAGATGACGATTAACGTTGCATTGAAATTTTTGAAGATTGTAGGTAGCAGGGAAGCAATAAATCGAAGAGAGTTCCACAGGCGAGAAGTGCGGGAAAAGAAACTGTTACAATAGAACAGACGGTTGCATTTGGCTATTTCAATAGTAAAATGATAAGACTAGAAGTCAATCTTGTAGGACGCTTAAATTCATTCGGTTGAGGTACCAAAGAAGATACCTCATTTGAACAACTACCATGAAAATATTTATAGAAATGACAGACGGAAGTCAAGTCACGGCGATGGGAAAATCATTTTGTCGAAATATCGTGATATATATCCGGAACACCAGACTAGATATGGCAGAAATATTGAATGCATGGACGAATGGTAGATTTATGAATTTACAAGATGGATTCTGACGAGGAAAATTGTCTGGCATGACACAGTGAATCAACCATTTTAGCAGCAGACGTAGCAATTGATTCAATTTAATCGCTCCATTTCATGCCACTAGAAAATGTTAGACCAAAAAGGCACAATGTGTTGCTCTCTTGGACGTTAGCATCGGTCATGTTGATGGAAGGCAAATAATAGTTCTGATGTTTAAAATATAGCGGTTTCATTTTGGAAGTGTTAAAATTTACGAACTATTTCTTGCCACAGTTAGCAACTGACTGGAGGTCATTTTTAGGAGCAGCTGCTAGATGTATTTTTTCCGACCTATCGGTCTTATTTATTAGGACAGTAGTAAAATCGTAACAATGTTATCAGCGTAAATACCTATTTGGGAACTGATAAGATTAATAAAGCTTTATATGTAAATTTGTCTCATATAGAACTTCTTATATAAATTTATATTTATCGATGACTATAGTATAGGACTGTTTATACAAGCTGATATTCATCTCAATCTGATCTGTAGTTGAACAAAGCCAGCACCCTCAATCGCTTAATTGCTAGTACGACCTATTCGACGGCTTCCGAATTATTCCGTCTATCCAATTTCACTGACGAGGATTGAGGCAACACGTTGTTTTGGTTTTCACGTATGCTGGGATCGTCTCACCAGTTCGATATTATTAAGAAGTCGCAGCCTTGACGAATCAAAACAGTGTGATTCGAACGGGTCTATCGGTCGGAAGACTAGCGGTCTAACCATTCGGTCACATGCCTATGCATTCCCTCCTCAACAACTAGAATCCAATCATCATAATTGCAGTATAAAACCAAAGGTTGACTCTGTTGGTTTTGTAGTAATGTGTCCGAGAAGTTGTCTGCAACAGGAATTAACCAGTCACCTTAACAAACATACTCGGAAAACAATTAATCAGCCATCATTATTAATATAAAACTTTATGTACATTATTTACATTATTCGGACTATTGTCCTCTTTTTTGTCGCCATATTTATTACAACGTTTCGGCCGTTGTACGCTCCGGCCTTCTTCAGGTGGTTGGAATGTCAAACTGAACCCTTTTATTTCGCTCACTGGGGTAGACTGTTCTAGTTCCGCGTGCCATGTTTAATGGATGTCAGTTATCAGTTATCTACTGTTAATTTTCCCTCTGAAAGTTCTCCACTGCCTTAACCCGGTATTGAAATCACATACTTTGGGTCCTGTCACTGGATCTAACCAACGCCTTTATCCACTGTGCCATGTGTCCTTGAAGAAGGCCGGAGCGTACAACGGCCGAAACGTTGTAATAAATATGGCGACAAAAATGAGGACAATAGTCCGAATAATGTAAATAATGTACATAATACCTCATCTCAGAAATATAGACTGATATAAAACTTTATGCAATATAGTTTATATAAACTGTATTATAGAAGACTGCATTATGTCAAAAACTGGATTATATATAAAACTATGTGGAGAAATGATATATAATTTTTTTATATATCAAGATCAATATAAGGAAAATTTAAGATACAGCGAAATTTTTGTTTTAAGAAAATAAATGAAATCGGCTCTTATATAACTCTTTAACTAAAAACATATCTAAAAAAAAAAAGTAAATTTAACATTTCAGCATCCCCTCTCCTTTATGTGCATGTGTAATTATATCACCGTAAACATCACTTTAGTTCAAAGCAGTCCTAAAGGACGAAACACGTCTCACGAAAATATTTTCCAATTTGTCATAGATTTTCCTAAAATAAAACTATTGAATAGTCATTAATATATAAAACTATTGTACAAGATGAAATGTTCTCGACCTGACGGAATTCGAAAAGAAATGATAATGTATGAGTCGGGCTTACAAAGTTTCAACACCACCTTGTATACAAGATTGTATTTTTAAAACTATTGACAGGAAATACTAACAAATCATATCACATTCTTGGAAAAGTATACAAGTCAGCTGGTGGTCTGAAAAGACATGTTGACATTCGTAAAAATAGATCTAATGACAACAAAATGTATGCGTCATATGTCTACTCACTTTGTGTTAGACGTTTAAAAAGTGTTTTTTTTTTCCGTTTTAAAGAGCCATTCGTTTAAAGCCCAACTAAGACTTACAATGATATCTTGTGCTGTTCTTACTCGACAACGTGGTGGTATCTATCACTTATAACACTATTATATATAATCTGTCTGAATGAAGAATATATATAACTATTAATGCAAAACTTCATAAAACTGCATTACATAAAAGTATATATACTTAAGACTGTTGATAAATGTGACTGTCATAGCCGACGGTATGTATAAATAATTATTCTGTAGAGAACTTTTTAGATAAGGGAATGTACGGCGCCAAGAAAAAGCTTCAGAGAATTTGAACAGGGCATTAGCTGAAAGTTATATGACCTTTTGCGAAGGGTACACTTTGTACTAATTAAAGTAATTATGGATTGCTTTTTATTTCTCAAACTTTTCAAACTTCTGGGTAGCACTTCATATTATATAAATAACTTATACATAAATAGTAATTTTATATACCTTTATGCAGTACTCTTAAGTAAATAATACAAAACTAACCTATATAATATATAACTATAACTATATATATATATATATATATATATATATATATATATCCATGTATAAAATATAGACTGCGCCATTATATATATATATATATATATATATATATATATATATATATATATATTCACAGGGTGTCCATAAAGTCTCGTTACAATTTAAAACAATATTACAAAAGCAAATGAACAGACAAATATGCGGAAATTGTTACACAATGAGGAGATATTGAAGTTTAACTAATCCACCTCTTTATGGACACCATTAGTTGCATGAAGCACATCAAGACGGTACTTGATTTCTTGCCATATTCGCTGTAGCATGGCCTCATCAAAGGCGGCAATTGGTACCAGTGATCTTTTACTTTAGATTAGTAATGTCCCGTATCTTTGTTCGATACACGATATCTTTGACATAAACGTCCATAGAAAGAAGTCTGGATGGGTGATATCTGGTGAACGAGGTGGACAGGGAATTGGGCCAACCCTTCCAATCCACTTGTCAGGAAATGTTAGGGGTTCATTTAACAGTATCTCTTTCATCAACAGGGTACCTGAAATACACAAATGTAATCTAATTAAAAACTTTGACAACTACTAAGTACATAGAACAAATCTGATTAAGATATCTCATCAACTGCCTTTGTAATATATTTTTTAAATTTTAAAGATACTTTATGGACACCCCGTATATATATATATATATATATATATATATATATATATATATATTCATAGATAGATAGATACATAATATGTATGTGTGTGTTACGTTTCGAAGAAATCTGAACGAGTAAAATGAATAAAAGTAAATAAATAAATAAATATACCCGTATTTCATCATCGGTAGCACAACTCGGAGTTTTAGGCACAATGTAATCTTCAGGTGCTGAGTTAAGACTGTCTTTTATATAATTACATTTTTTTTAATATATCTGTCATTAATGGCGCAGTCTATATTTTATACATGGATTTTTAAATTTTTTTTATTAACACCAGCAAGCTTCAACACCTATACAAGAACAAAGGTAATAGAAATGTTTGTGACAACCACCGTGGAATATCTCTGCTGTCAATTGCTGGTATAATATTAGCTAGGATGATTGGGCACCTCGAGATGGTGTAGTTGTTAGCAAGCTTGTCTCTCTAGAACAATTACGACTGAGTAGTGAGTTCGATCCTCACTGGGCGCCCCTTACTTTTGGCTTTGTGCCACATCCAAGCTACGCTTGGAAAAAATGGGTGGTGTAATATTAAGTAAGCTTGTCGTGCTAGAACAATTACGACTAAGTAGTGAGTTCGATCCTCACTGGATGCCCCATACTTTCGGCCTTGTGTCACATCTGAGCTACGCTTGGAAAATTACTATTAGCTAGACTGATTCTGAACAGGATTATCAAGCACATCGTCAATAACATTTAGCCGGAATGACAGTGCGGTTTCAATTCCGGTCGTGGCGCTACTGTCATGATCTTCTCACTCCTTCACATTGCTGAAAAGCTGCGTGAAAAGAACCAGGAGATGTATATGATGTTTGTTGACTTTACTAAGGCCTTCGACATTGTTAATCGTAGAGAACTCTGGAAAATTCTGTGTGTGTGTGTGTGTAACGAATGCACGGTCGCAATTTTCGACGGATTTGCACCAAAATTTACATGCACATGCTCCAAGTTAGCGGGAAGGACAAGACCGACTTTGCATTTCCCAACTCCCGTCGATAGTGGAAATAATCGATTTTTTCATGCTTCTACGGCAGTTTTCATGTAGTTTGCGGCCATTTTCTACTGGCCAGAGTGAGAGCCAACAGCTGACTGACACGAATGTTAACTAGCATGCTAGCATGTAAAAAGAAAAAATCGATAGCTGCATTCGTCAGAAGTGGGAAAATTTTAAATCTGCATGGCACTTTACCCCAATTGGCTCATTCGCTTGCTTAAACTCAACGTTGATTCTGATTCCGCAGAACTGGGTTGGCTGTGAAAAAGTATTTGTTGTTAACATTCTTTTTTCATTCGGTTTTTCCAGTTACGAGTCCTTTTTTAAAGCTGATCGTTTTGTGTTCATTTTGTTTAGTTCTTTTTTTCGTAACAAATTTAATGTTTAGTATAGAGCTTAGAAAAAATTCGCAGCGTGAGATAGGCAAGAAGTAAGGCATGTAGCAACATCAGCACGTCAAAGGGCGCTCCTTTAAAGGCAAAAAAGGGTAAATTCAGGACTGATTTTCACTAAAAGATAGTAAAGCTATCACTTTTCTTAAAGAACAAGTTTTAAACATAATTACGCACAAATTATAAAGAGTAATCTTCAAAGACTTCCTATATGTGAGGCTTCCCTTCAGGAAGGGAACGATCATGACTCTCCACAACTTCCTATCCTTTGTTGCTCTTAGCAATGTTTGTCTTTTAACTACCACCTGTTCGGTCAAGCCTTTACACGAGTTCAGTTGGTAAGTTACTCGTTGTTTCCCTCTGTTGCCCTTGCCTCCAATATGTCCCGTGAGTGACATATTCTCCAAGCCATCTTTCCTCATTATCTGTACCGAAGTTTCAACTGTCCCTCTGACTCTCACTTGCAATTGGAACCGTCAAAGATACTTATAGCATGTCTCGTCCAAGAGAATGCTTTTTAGGTGAATCATATATTAAAAAATTCACCGAAACATGAATGTTATCAGTAATCGTTGATTGGCAAGTAATGTTTATTCGTTATAAAATAATTGGATCATACGAGAATAATAATAATAATAATAATAATAACAAGAATTCGACTATCAAATTTAAGAGTTCAAATTAGGTTCGCTTTGCTGGTGGGAT
This sequence comes from Acanthosepion pharaonis, assembly GCA_903632075.3. NCBI lineage: Eukaryota > Metazoa > Mollusca > Cephalopoda > Sepiida > Sepiidae > Acanthosepion > Acanthosepion pharaonis. Next base: position 3,352,721 of record CAHIKZ030003402.1, on the reverse strand, counting down.
TCAAAAGCTACTTCACAAATGAAGACAGAGATAAGGCGGATTTCTGTTACAGCAGGTCATTGGAAATTGCTACATATGACATCTACTTTCTTTTAGTTGATAAAAGAGGACCAACTGCGACACCCTGGCGTACAGACACGATTGCAAAGTGAATGGAACTGCAGTAAACACGGGTATATCACTTGTCTCAATGTAACTCACGTCAACGGAGAACATTTGATAGATTGATTTAGCAATCTTGCGTCATGTTCGGTTCTCGGGGGAATGCGAGACAGAATAGGACGCATCGATCTTCGCTCTTAGAAGATTGATTAACGGCTTCTTTTTTGTTCTCGTGAAATCAACGCAAATGGTTCGCTTGAATTTCTTAGAGAGAAAGTTGATTAATTAGGTTCTAGCCAAATAGCCGCTGTACTCGACATGATTATAACGCGACTATGAAACACAGAAGAGAAAGCTCAGTTGCCTTAAAAGAACTAATCCGTTTCAATCATGACACATCAGAACAATAATTATTTTGCAAAAATACACCTCGTTTGAGTCGTAACAAACAGTACTACATTTCAGGTTTCCGTTCCTACTCTTCGATAAAGCAAAATTGAGAAATACGTGGTTATCGGTGTAGAAAAAAAACTCAGTGATTTGAGCTCGAATTCTGGCTGATATTACGTATATGTTCACTTTGCAGCAATGCTGTCTCAGTTTCTGGGATGAGGAATTATGAGGAGTTTAGATTATTTACATACGGACTGTAGAACGTTGTTTTTATTACCACAACGTTTCGACCGTTGTGCCTTCCGGTCTTCCTCGGGTGTTTGTCGATACGGATTACCTTCAGGGAATTTCGGAACGAACGCTTTATTTAATCTACGAGTCGAACAATAACTGAAAAGTATTAAATAAAAACAAGACAAGATATGTAATATCTATTCACTTGTATATCAGTGAATGCTGGATAGTTTTCACACATGAAAATGAGACTTGAAGCAACGGAGAGGTGTTTCTACAGAAGGATGCTGAGAATACCATCGTCGGAGAATGTGAGCAACGAAGACATTTTAATGAAAATGAGAACGAAAAGGATACTTATACTTATAATCAGAGAGACATTTGAAATTTTCAGGAAAGAGGGCTTGGAAAATGAAACATTCACAAGGCATATTATGGGCAAGGGGGACAGAAGGTATCAACTAATAACCTACCTAACGAGTTTATGTAAATGGGTGCTGTGGACAGGAAGTTGTGGAGAGTCGTAACCGATCACGCCCTGAAGAGAAAAGGCATATAGAAGATTATTATTAATTTCAGTTTATGTTTATGTTTTTAATAAATTAAATAAAGTGTTTGGTTCGGAATTATCGAACATAACATGTACCTGAAAAAAAACAATATTAGATTTGACTCGATTAATCTGTTTATCAGGCTTTTTCAGGTTATTTAAAGCCAGAAAATATTTTTAGATTGCAACAATTTTTTGAAGATTATAATGATTTACTGATACAAATCCATAGCTGAGTGAGAGGTTGGGGAGAAGAGTTAGATTCATAATTTTCCCAAGGGTATTTGCGCGAAAGCGTATATAACGAACCCGACTCGAATTGAAACTCAGAGAACCGACTTCTAATTTCGTTATCCATTACACCACCCGTGCATCCAAGCTTACAACACCTATTCTCAAACGGTCACCTATCTAGGTATTGACCAAGCTCGACGTTGCTTAACTTTGTTGATCGTACGAGAACCAGTGTTTTAACGTGACATGGCAAATAAGCCTCCGATACAATGACAGAAAAGGTGTGATAATGACAACTAAGGTAAGGATCACAGATTCAATAAATTCATGTATAAATGTTTGTATTTCTTTTTATTGTTGCTCCTTTTTTCGCAACAATCGGTTCCTAAATGTTCTTTTACCGATTCTTCTGGCTAAACTGTCTCAAATTGTAAAACTTTAGCGTCAGACTAAAAAGTAACAAAAATAAGATGAAGGATAAAGTAGGCTGGAATTAATATTGATTAATAATTAATCTTTGGAATTGTTCTTAACATTCTTCAGTCACTTAATAATCTTGCTTTTTGCAATCTGTCTCTTAATCTCCACAGTTTCTCTCTCATGACATTACACTCTTCGAAGGAATCATTTCTGATCTGTTTCCCGGATTGGAATTACCAAAAGCAAAATATGAATCTTTGGAGATGACATTGCAAGAAATTATGGCCAAGTGGAACTTACAAACTGTACCGTGGTATATCGAAAAGATAACACAGGTAAGTAGCTTTGTGAATAGATGCACGATGGCATAATGGATAACGGCTCGGTTGAAGGAATCGGAAAACCGAGTTCGAATTCCAGTCTAGTTCATTAGATTCATTTATGTTTTAATACCATTGAGAAAGTTATGAATTCATCTCTTCTACCCCACTCCCAGCCAGAGGTAAATAGCACGACAGTAAAAAAACTGTATCAAATAACAGAAAACACATCACTTGAGGAGTTCCAACAGCCGAAACAACAAAAATGTATATCTTGTCTGGCATTGCAATCTTTCTAGGAGAAGGGCTACGTCAGGCTATCTTGTCCAGGAAACACCACATGTACTGCGGATACAATACATGTGATGCCCTTACAACCGTAATGGGTAACGGGTTTCGTGATCATCGGATACAAGAAAAAAAAAATATATATATTTCAACTACGACGGGATTAAGTTTTAGTTAGTTATGTCGGAATCTTTGAGATGAGGCATTATGATTATTATATTCGGTCTAGTATTCTCATCTTGGCTGTTAGGTTCCCAATGTTTCAACACTTGAAGACCTTCAGTTTCCTTTTATTATTTATGTCGATGTTTGAGTTAAGGACTTTTCATTTTTATATGCATAGATATTTGAACCAGTGTTCTCATCTTGGTTATAATTATAATATTTCGGTTATTTTACTCTTCGGCCTTTTTTCATTATTTATGTCCACATTTTTCTGGCTGAGGAATTATCATTATTATATTCTTTGATATTTGGACCCACATACCCATCTATTTCTCATCTTGATTGTCATATTTATAGCTTTTTGGCTGTTATAGTCCCCGGCATTTTTCAGTGGTCTATCGTCATAATCGGTTTATCCACCCTTACTTTTAGGGTGCAACCGGTCTTTCCCTTGTAATCCTTGTTACAACTGCATGGGATGGAATGCGTATTAAATAAGAACAAGACAAGATATGTAATATCTATCCACCTGTATATCAGTGAATGCTGGATAGATGAGACGTGAAGCAAAGGAGATGTGTTTCTACTGAAGGATGCTGAGAATACCATCGTAATGCTTTCTTCCGAGAGGTGCTTGGTTTGGGAGAAATATATTCGAAAGTTTTAACTGCTTTTGAATATCATCCAGATGATTGAACCGCAGATCCCTCGAAAACTTTCAAATGGACCCCTTATGTCTGATACACAGACCGTGGCAGATTTCTAATGTCATCCTAGACTCTTCTGTTCTTCCTCGTGCAAATTGATGTTGTGCTTGCAGTGTAGCCGTTAGCCTGAAGAGTGTTTTTAATGCTTATCATCCCCTGCTGAACTGTGTCTTCATCGCCACAGGAGTTTGATCCTATGTTTTGTTCCCTTAAAGACGTCTTTCTTGACATGCTATAGATACTGAAAATCTAAATTTAGGTAATTTTCAATGAATATTGTCTTGAACCATATCAGATCTTATTTTTTAGAAGTGGATTATTAAAAAAAATAATTACTCGCCAATACTGGTATAACACTTTTACCGCCACCTACATCCGGTGGTGTAACCACGTTTAATGGTCCAGTCCTCGGAGTCTTAGGACTACGTTTTAACCACGGCGCTAACTCTGCGCTGGTCAATACTGACACTGGTCTAAGCTAATTGTTGGTTACTGGCCTCTTCTATCCATATCAGCTTTGCCCACGTTGTGTTCTTGATCTCAGAGTAGTGGAAGAGCGAATGTTGAGTAATCAAAAGTTTTTCAGAGTCAGGAGATCTGGTGGCAGTTGGCGTAGATTCCAAAGGTACTCGATGCGGGATTGGCAGCGCAAGTTTTCGAGTTCTCAAAGGTATCTGCTTATATGCATTTCGCTCTAAAACCGGTGTGGGGACGAAGGGTTTTAGTGATTCAGTGATTCACCAATTTTCTCATTACAAGTGTTCTTTGTTTCCTATTTCTGTATTCTTAATCAACTTTAAAATTTAGAGAAATATCCATCTTCTTTGGGAGTAGTTACAAGGATTGTTCTTCCCTTCAATTCCAACTTGCTTCACTTTAAATCTCCTACCATCACTCCATAGAGGTGGTGCTAAACTCTCCCTCTCCCCACTTCCTTCTCAGCATTCAACCTCAGCCTACTTCCCAGTGAAGGCATAACTGTCTTTGTGACAAATCTAATTTTTTAAAGCGTGTAGTTTTATTCTAGTCATTAATTTTATTTCTCTTGACTCTTTAAGGAAGAGATAAAATTATTTCTTCATTCCTGGATTTATCTCTGTCTAGCGAAAGTATAAACCAGATCACCTGCTCGTCAACGACAGAACCTGTTTTCATAAAGGTCCGTTCTTTCTTTAAATTCCCAATTCGTTTTCGTCAGCGAAAATATAAGCCCCGTCTGTCTCTCCCCTCGTTAATGATAAGTGTTTTCTTAATTCCTTAAGGAAGTGATAAAATTATTTCTCAATTCTCTGTCCAGCGAAAATATAAGCAAGATCACTGTTGATAGAACTTGTTTTCATAACTTCGTTCCAGGAAAAAAGTTCGTTCTCATTTAAATTTATGAGTGAGAGACAAAATTATTTCCAAATCTGTTTTCATTCACATGCCAGACTCTCGATAGATAAGAAAAATAAGCTTTAGGAGAGAAGAAATCCAGACGGTCCCATTTCCACCAAGGAAAATGTCACCACCCTCTCTCCTCCTCTCTCCACCCTCCAGCTTATATTCCATTTTAGGCTCAACCCCTTCCTGCTCAGAATTAACATTTAACCACTTCATGGCCTCAGTATCACATTAGGATTCAAGTCCAAATAAAAGCTTGAATTTTGTTTTTACTAAAGGTTCACCGAAATCAAAGCCCCAAGAACCACTCAAGGTAGAGGATTACTAAATGATCTTGCTGTATGGAGTAGTGGTGGTGAGTAGGTGCAGATTATGAGGATACGTACGACAATATATAACAGTTGACCCTAGACATGAAGAGGTAAATATTGTAGTGTTAAGGGAAGTATCCTCTAAGGAGTCTGTTCCAAAAAGTAGCGGTTCTTGGGAAGAAGCTGTCCGAATGGAACTCCTTTCCTACCAAAGGAGTACGAAGGGAATGAAGATGGTTCGCCTCTGTGTATATGACATTGCGGGTTTTAGTTGTAATTGTCTGAACTGGTTGAACTAGGGAAGGCAGTATATCAGAACATTTTTCAATAGAAATATAGTAATGAGAGGCTTGCAATGTTGAGGTTGCATCTGCGGGAGAGAACGGGTACTTTTCACTCGACTTAATAGTAATTTGGTCAGCTTTTCGAAAATGGGGAAATGCGGCTTGTGTAATTATTAGCGACCGTTCGATACATTCACCTTCGCACAAATACGCTAAAGAAAGGTATGAATCCACCCATCCTCCCCAGCTATGGCTTAATTAGCATAACAGGCTGAACTATCTAACTAGTATAGAAGAGGTAATGTTGGTGGGGAACATACTTGAACTGTGTTATGGGACCTTACCCATAATAACATAATGGACTATTCCATACGTAATAAATACTGCACCTCAAGTGGAAGCAGTGAGTTCCGTCTGAAGTCTGGAGTGAAGTCCGTCACAGCGAGTGAGTCAGTCAGTCGAGACTATATTTAGTCGTCCCCCCACGAGGGCGTCATGTGGTACAAGGCCTTTTTAACGTGGGCATTTCCGAGCCATTAGGCTCGGCCAAAAAATAGCCCATTTGAAACCGTATAAACGGGTTCAGGGCCGGTTTTACCTCCCCGAAGGAGACTACGCCCTTCGGGTTCCTCCCGCCCGAAAGCAGAGAGTTAAACCGAACCGTTCGCTCAGAAAGTGAACGACAGACTCAGTCGAGACAGAGGCAGTCCGAAACAGAGTCGCGTTCAGAAAATTACTACTAAACCTGATTGTTCGTACTAACACTTTCCACTTCTCTGTATATATTCCTGTTTGTAATATATCTGTTATTCCATATCCGTATTCGAGTTCTTTATTGGTTCTACCGTGGACTATTACCGTGGTACAAGGAACCGGACCATAACAAACTGTAACTAAGATCCACTCAGTATAGTTGCTTTTATGAACTAGAGGTCAGTTCTCTGAGTGTGGAAGAAATACACATAAGACTGAACAGACGGACATGCTTGGAAACGAGCAGCCATGCTGAAGATAAGACATCACACTGATTTGCAGTGGGCTTTTTAGAATGAAAGTAGGAATGGAACCTACTCTCATATTCAATGTGTATATATTTCAAATACCTTGGCGTATGGATGACTTATAACAAATTTAGTATAGTAAATAAGGAGACTGAATATAAAGTAGACTGCACTAGATGTACTTTCGTCCAACGTCGCAAGTTGCTACAAACCAAATAATCAACCTAAAAACTCATTTTCTTAAATAGCCTCGTCAATTTGATAGTTTAATATGGATGTCATGCATGACGCCAGATGCGTTCAGAAATATTTATACTGTCTACTGTAAAACACTCACTTTATCAGATTGATGGTTAATGATTGTTTCGGGTGAATAATGCCTGTGGGTGAGGACCATCATTCTTCGAAAGTCGTAGTCTAATGCTACGGAATCGCAAGTAAAAAAACTGTATCAAATAACAGAAAACACATCATTTGAAGAGTTCCAACAGCCGAAACAACAAAAATGTATATCATATATAACTTGAAGAGAAAGAAAAATGATATGATTAAGATGTTGACATTCGGCATGACTTCAAAGGAGGAAAACCCCTATCAATAATGGAAAGAGCGATAATTGATAGTGGATTTGCGAAATCTATTTTCCTGAAGAATTGTTTGAATAGATTTTATAAATTTCAACTGACGGTAGCACTGACTGCATGCTAAATGGGTGTGGAATGTTTCCTTATAAGGAAACGGCTGATATTATCATTGACATCAATTAGAGATTGTGACAGATACTACACTTTGATCCCAGCCAGGGAATGAAGAAAAGCGTAGCTGAAGTAACACAAACTACTTGGTTAAGGAATGCAGAATGTTTCCTTATAAACGGCTAATATTACCATTACCATTCAAGTCAAAACATCTCCGATGATTCACTGCCTTATAGGAGGATCGATATTACATAGTGATTTTCTAAGTGTAGCTTAGACGTGGCACAAGGCCGAAAGTATGGGGCACCCAGTAAGGATCGAACTCATTTCTCATTCGTAATTGTTCTAGCTAGACAAGCTTGCTAACCATTACAACATGTCGAGGTGCCTTATTTATAAGAGTAGCTTAGATGTGGCACAAGGCCGGAAGTATATGGTAAACAGTGAGGATCGGGATCGAATTCACTATTCAGTCGTAATTGATCCAGCGAGACAAACTTGCTAACCATTACACCACGTCGAGGTGCTCAAATCCATATTACATATAACAGTTTAGCAATATTTCCAGTAAGTCAAGTAATAGAAAACAAACATAATATGTGGGATCGATAGGTAGAGTGTGAGAAATATTTGTTTATCTATATACAAGACTTTTAAGTCATAACTCCACTGATCTAATTCTAATTTCCCCAACCGAATTTGCCTGGAGACAGAACGCAATATCTTATTGCTGCTGATGGATTTTTATATGTGGCGTTTATTCTAACGAAACTAATGTACTCTGGAATTTGAAGTTTTCTATTTAAATATTCTTTCTTGGTTTTGCATGTCAATACTTGCTTCTTTATTTTGTATGGGACATCTAGAAAAAAAAAAAAAAATTGAATTCGATATTCAATAGAAATGGTCAACCAGACGAAACCCGTTAACTATTGCTCTCCACGGAAGCGCCTATCTTAAAGCGCATATGTTTGTGTATATGTGTATGCGTATATATATATATATATATATATATATATATATATATATATATATATATATATATATATATATAGAGAGAGAGAGAGAGAGAGAGAGAGGAGAGGTGAGAAGGTGGAGATATTCAAAGCAATATGCAAGGAAAGTAGGAAGAACAATGTTTACAACGTCATCAAGCCAGTTTTGTCCTCTCAAAACCTTTGATGTATTTCTGACACAAAACGATTCCCGAAGGATATGTTATTGTCTCTCAACAGGAAATGGAGAGCCACAATGTTTTACAGGTACAGAACAATGACCATTTATCATGGATACGAGTAAACGACTCCGAAGTGCAAAAACAAATAGCAATAAAGATAACGATTCTTAAGGAAAGCACTGGAATGATAACACTTTCAAAAAGTTCAGGACAACCTCAAATTACGAAGTAATATATATATATATATATATATATATATATATATATATGTGTGTGTGTGTGTGTGTGTGTGTGTGTGTGTGTGTATTACTTCAAACGTTTATATTATTTCAAACATTATAGTGGGTGGACACTTCTTATTTGAAATAGACACCACATTTTTATTTATTAAAAAGTGTGTATTACGTCTATCAGCTTGTGCGTTCAAGAAATCTATTTTCTTTACTAAGCGGGACGCAGATTCGATCCCTGCCGGAAGGCACATTTTCTTTACTTATATTACCCGAATGCGCAGGCCGATGAACATAATACATAAAAATTGGACGTTTATATATATATATATATATATATGCGAAGCAATCCTTCTTTTATGCATGGTTTGTTAAATAAGATGGACAAGGAATATCTAGTGATCTTTTATTTTATTTTTCTTGTGCTCTTACAAATTTTCTTTTTTCTTATAAAACCTTCCCCTCATATGACAGTCTACGAATTTGACTAGAATGTCCTGGCTGTGCTGGGAAACTATGCAAAAATTCGACAAATATGGAAATTACTATTACATAAATTGTCTCTCATAGAGCACAATATATTGATTTTCTAAGCCGAAAGTGTGGGGCACCCAGTGAGGAACGAACTCACTTTGCAGTCGAAACTGTTTTAGCGAGACAAGCTTTCTAACCATTACACTATGCCGAGGTGCCCTTATAATGATTTTCCAAGTGTAGCTTAGATGTGAGACAAGGACGAAATTATTGGGCACCCAGTGAGGATCAAATTCACACGTAATTATTCTAGCGAGACAAGCTTGCTAACCATCATACTACCTGGAGGTGACCCACATCACAATATATAAGACAAAACAAAAATATAATAATCTACGTTATCTCGAAAAATCACGCCATATTGAAAATAACCCCACACACTCGTCAGAAAAGAAAAAAAAGCACAAGAAAACTTGTAAACACACAAGAAAAATTAAATAAAAACTCAGAATATTCCTTTTTCATCATATTAAAAGAAATACGCGTGCACACACACACACACACACACACACACACACACACACACACACACACACGCGCGCGCGCGCGCGCACACACATACGTGTGATTATGTGCGTGAATATATACGTGTATAAACATGCTTTTTTTTTAATTCAACTGAAAACTGTTTTATTTCTTATTGTAGTTTTCCAATATTTGAATAAGTCGTTGCAAATCCAGATTACAATTGTAGTTAAACTCTTCAAAGTTTTTACTTTCTTCTGTTTTTGTTCAAATATTTTGACCTTATCGATCATTATCCAGAATTAAATGTCAGTAGCTTCGCCGAAAGTTTTTCTTGTTACATCCTGGCATTTTGTAGAACGCTACATTTCAAATATAAATATCTGTGTATCCTCTAAGTAAGGCCATGTGTAGAATGGTGTCACCAGAAAACGGATGTTGTAAATAGTTTTATGCACGCATTATAAATAATTTATACATATTTTGATAACCGTCTCTTTTATCGAAGTATATTTGATTTAATGTGGGTCTTTATCTTTTGTATAATGGTAGGTTCGAATATTTGGAGTTTTGGTTTTATCTATTAATATTTGTTTTATGTTAATAGCTATATGGTGTTGTTTTTTTGTGAAGATGATCAATATGCGCTCGAATTGCACTGTTTCTATATGTGACAAGTTAATCAGTGTAGGGCATGTGTGAGCAATGTTAGAATTTTATTTTTTTTATAATGCACACAACTGTAGACACATACATGCTTCTCTCTCTGCACCCATGCAGATGTTTGTGCAATCAAGAGATAGATAAAATAAATCAATAAAATAATAATAAATAAAATAATCTTTTTTTCCCCTCTCTCCCTTTCTCTGTATCTCTATATCTATCGGGGCCCTTAGATATTTAAATATAGAAAGATATCAAAAGTATATTGATGTACAGTGATGTTCGATAAAAGTGACACACCTGAATTTTTTTAACTAAATGTTCTCTTCTCCGATGAAACGAAAGTTGAGCTAAATTCAAAGGATAAGCGATCTAAAATCTGAAGAAGAAGAAGCTTTGAAAGCTCTTTGAATTTAGCAGTAAGTACTGTCAAACATTCGTTCAGTATAATGTTCTGGGGATGCTTTTCTTTTCATGGAACTGGTTTCTTAAAACCTATTGAAAAGACTCCCAGGAGCAAGCAGTACAAGAGAATTTTAGAGTCTTGTCTGCTTCCTTCTGCTGAAAGGGTGCAAATCGACCCCACCAAGCTCATTTTTATGCAGGATAATGCTTCCTGTCACAAATCAAAATTGATGAAGGAATACTTTGATGAGAAGCAGGTGAGTGTTATGACATGGCCGTCCCAATCTCCTGACCTCAACTCCATAGAAAACTTATGGAGCATTATAAAGTACAGGTTCTCGAGAAAGCAGTTGAGCAACAAAGAGGATATGATTGGGCATTTCATATCCGAATGAAATTCAATGCTTGGAGATGAGATTTGCCAGAACCTAATCAAGTCAATGCCACAAAGGGTTGAAAAGGTTATTTAAAATAAAGGAGGGCCCATAGATTATTAAATATTTCGAACTATATTACCTATTATAAATAAATTATACCTCTATTATTCTTTATTTAAAGCTGTTCGGTTATGTTTCTAGTGATTACTATTTGCAGGAAATAAGTGAGTAACTTTTTTTGCATAGAGTTTTTTTCCTAAATCTCATTTATATGCAAAATTATAATTATCAATAGAATACCTTAGGGTGAATAAACTTTTTTACTAGGTGGTCTGGAAGAGGTCTTTATATTAGTAATATTAAAAATTACTTTGACCCCATGTTATGGTCCAGGTTAAGACCAAGGAAGAACAATACGAACACAAGAGTAAAAATAACGAAGGTATATTACATGAAATAATAACAGATGTGGAAGGTGTTAGTATGACTGTTAGTCTGGTTTGGAGTGAACTACTATCGGCTCGACTCGATTCGGTATCTAGCCACCACCTGCCCTTCGGTGGAGCCTCGTCCTGGTTCCTCTCTGCTCAGAGGCAGAGAGTTCGACCGTCAAACCGAGAAGCTCGGCTTGATTCGATATCTAGCCACCCTCCCACGAGGGTTGCATGTGGCACAAGGCCGAGTTTAACGTGGGTTTCCCGAGCCTGTAGGCTCGGCCAAAAAAATGCCCGTAGAACCCGTATAAACGGGATCGGGTTGGTCAACCTCCCCGAACGAGACTGCCGTTCGGCGGAGCCTCGTCCTGGTTCCTTTCTGCTCAAAAGCAGAGAGTTCGACCGTCAAGCCGAGAAGCTTGATTCGACCCTCTCTCTTGAGAGGCGTTAGTATACATAGTGTTAGGAAGAGTTCATTCTGTAGTTATAGGTAAGGACCCATGACACCCCAAAAACAATATGCGAAAAAATTTTTAAGTAAAAAAATCAGGTGAGTCAATTTTATCGAACAGCACTGGATGTTCTTTCTTTCTTTCTTTCTTTCTTTCTTTCTTTCACACACAGATTGTGCATTTCAAAGTTAGCAAGCTTGTCTTGTCAGGTCAATTACGACTGAGTAGTGAGTTCGATCCTCACTGCGTACTCCATAATTTCGCTCTTTTGTCACGTCTAAGCTACGCTTAGTAAATCGCTATCACACACAGATATTACCACACCCAAATACACTCACACACACATATGCTCTCACACGTACTGTCACAAAGACATTTTCCCATGTACACATTGTAACAGGCATTCACGGACACACACACAAATACATATTCACACATACACTCACATACTGTCATACTCACAGTCATACACACTCACACAGTAGCTTGAGAGAAAAGTATTGATTAGGAATATTTTAACAATTGGAAACCTTTATAATCAAAAATCATTTCTTTAAAATCATGCTTTTAATTTTCTTCGTTTTTCTCGAATAAAAGATTTTAATCTTTAGTTATAAAAGGATAACCGATAATTTATGTAACATTTTTCAGTTAGGTGTGTGCAAACATTCCATGTGTTTTCTAGATGTTGAACACACAGTAGAAAATCGTCTTTAAACATTTCACATTATTATAGCTGTTTCGACTTGAGGGCCCACTGCAAATCATTGTGATCTCTCATCTTCAACATGGCTCCACCTTTCTGAGCCTGCCCATCTGCTCAGGCCCATTTGTTTATTCCTCAACGCCCACAGAACCAACCTGTAGTTTATGCTGCAACTATGCTAAACGGACCTAGTTACCCCCCCCATCAGGACCACATAAGGTTTTCAATTCAGAGTTGCCCTTCTGCTATAAAGGTTGTCAGCCATGGATTGAGAATCCTGGCTACCCTGCTATTTAAACCAAACCAAAGTTTGGGGTGGGGTTATACCTATTAATTCATTAATCATTCAGGATAACATTCTGACCGATGATTTTTTTTTCTATTCAGTGTGTGCAAAAATGTCCAGCGTTTTTTAGTGACTGAACAGACAGTAGAAAATTGCCTTTAAATGCTGGTAACATTTCACATCATTAGAACTATTTCTACTTGAAGGCACATTGCAAATCAGTGTGATTTCTCATCTTCAGTGTCGCTTTCTGAGCCTGACCATCAGCTCAGGCCCATTTATGTTTATTCGACACTCCTCCGCGATCTATACTGGAAGCTGTGGTTTATAATGTAACTACAACCAACCTGTGCCAGCCTATGGTCTATACTGAAACTATAACGTAATGTAAGAAATAACGCGGATAGAATATTTCCAACTGAAATAAAACGCCCCTGAAACAGCCTGCTTGATAAATTCAGTTCCTTTATCAAACGATTCGTTAAATTCTTTGTGTCACAAACATTCTGTTACCGGTTGGTCGACCGGTCAGCAAAGGTTGCAGTCGTATTATATTTATTCAAAATACAATAGTAATTTAAAATTCAGCTGTTGTTTAAGGTTTGTTATGCAATGAGCTGTTGCTTTACATAAAAAATATTCAGCAAACAAGGCCTGATTTATTAGTCCATCTGCAACCTGATAGGGAAAGGTTGAAAGAGGAAGTTCTTTGTTTTTCTGTAGCAACAATTTTGTTATTAATTTGTTTTCATTCAAACAGAATTTACTGGGTTTGTTCTTTTACTTAGACGCAGGAGGAAGTCTTTTGAAAGCTGATACCCGTAGAAACATGCATACTAGCAAAAATAAATAAATAAATAAATAAATAAATAAATAAATAAAATAAAATAAATATGATTGAATTCCTTGCCTCAGATACGAACTACATTACGAACTAACGCAATGTTGCTGAATGTTGTTTGGTTACCAGATTTACAAGATGCCTTTTCTTAGTTTTAAATTATCTTCCTGGCAAGAAGCTGATCTTAATCTCAATCATAGAAAATTAATTTGTACAAATATTTCAGATTTGAAAATTCTAGTTTTTTAGTCAGTAATATTGCAAGTATAGTGAATATCTAATAAGTTGTGGTAAACAATTTACACAACTTTGTAGTTGTTCTCGGCACGATACGTCATAAACTTTCATTACATATGAAATATATTATATATAGTTAGTCGTGAAAGGTCAACCTTTGTCTGAAATTCCGAGATGATATTTTGTTAGTATTGTACATCGTAGACCTGGACTCTTTTATATTACATTGTTTTGATTTCTGCCTTGTCCGACCTTCTTCAGGTGTTTCTCGCATTTGGTTGCCTCTTGGAAATGTCGAAGATAAACTTTTATTTCATTCATTAAAGTAATCTGCTTTTTATTTCTAGTGAATTTCAAAACCTGTAGCCTACAATTCTTCCTTGTAATATTGAATTGTCTTTCCACTGAAGCTGAAATGTTTTCACTCTAATTTTTTTCCTAATGTCCTTCATATTTTGTTGAACTTAAGCACATTGATTGGATGATTAAAATATAGCATGTATGCTGCTTCTTTCAAACGTCTTATCTTTCAGTGTATGATCTATGATATATATCTTTTGAATTCGTTTTGTAGGAGTTGATATGCCCCTTTTTCTCTCAATATACAAATCAATCATACCAGATTTGAAAGTGATTAAAGAAAATAAACAATTCTCATAGCTACAGCAGTGCAATGAAATAAAATATACCTGTTTAATTTTAACAGAAAACCCATTCGTTCGAATGCAAAACAAAGCCTTTCTACTGTGGGTGACTTTTTGTAATAGGACTTCAGATAGACTTTTCCAAAACAGAAACTATTATCTTGAATTGGAGTGAAAACAGTGATGACACATATACTGAAATCATCATAAAAATTCAGTATGTGGAATTAGTAAATACTAAACACTTCGGATACATCGATGTATGGATGAGCTATAACAAATTTAGTAGAGAAGAAAAGGAAATTTAACATAGAGCAGACTACTTTAGTGGTAGTTTCCCACAACACCGCAAATTGTTACAAAACCAAAACATTAACCTAAAAACTCACCTGGTTCTTAAATAGTCATGTCAGATCGAGACTTTCATAAGGATGTCATGCATGGCGCCAAACCCGTCTTCGAACCTTGTGGACTGGCGTTACAGAATCACAAACAAAGAACTATACCAAATAACAGAAAGGACACGACTTAAGGACTTTCAAAAGCAGTAACGGCTAAAATAGTGTCACATGCAACTTGAAGAGAAAACAATGGCATAATCAAGATGTCGACATTCCACACTACTTCAAATAAGAGGTTAATAAGGAATGCCCTCCTCCCCATCAATACTGGACAGATCTATAACAGCTACTGGACTTGAGGTCCTTATTTTCCTTAAAAATGTTTCAGGAGAAATTTTTTATTAATTTCAGCCGACTGCAGTACCGGCTGCTCGGTCAACGAATGCCAAATATTTCCTTATAAGGAAACGGTTAATATTACCATATATATATATATATATATATATATATATATATATATATATGGACGTGGAGCAAAATTATATTTTTGTTTCTTTGTTAAATTTTATATATTGCATACAGTTTATCATATGACAATAAATTAAAATTTATTTTAGGTATGTGACAGTCTTGTATGATTTGCACATGAATTTTGAGGAAGAGTTGGATTCATGCCTTTCCCAAGGGTATTTGTGCATAAGTGAATCTAATAAACTCGAACTGAAATTTGAACTCGGCTCTCCGAGTTCTCACCCCGAGCCGATATCCATTACACCACAACACCAGATTTTACGGCTGTATAGGAAGACCGTTAATGCATTATAGTTCCGGACTGTTTTGTTTGTTTCTAACAAAACTTTCCCGTATCTTAATACTTTGCTCAGCTTTTGGAAGGCCTCTTGCGCTATCCCAGTTTGCCTTTGGATTTCGGTGACACACTTTGTGTCCCTTGTTATATATTTAATTGGCTTCGGCTAAGAACTAAACTATCTAAATGTCAATTTAAAAACAAACCACGGCACAGTGAACCAACTTTCATAGAAGCACACCTAGCAATTGATTCAATATGATCATTCCATTTAATGTGAGACCAAGAAGGCACAATGGGTTGCCCACCTAGAGGTTAGCATCAGCCATGATGATGGAAGGCAAACATAGCTTTTTATGATGATTAAAAGATACCAGTTTCGTTTTGGAGGCGTTAAAATTTAAAAACCATTTCTTGCCCCAGTTAACAACTGATTGGAGATCATTTTCGAGAGCAGCTGCCAGTGTTGCTTTGTCAGTCTTATCGGACTTACTGTTAAGACAGAACTAAATAGATGTTCCATCAGCATAAATACCAAGTTAGAAGCTGATGACATCAAAAAGGTCGCTGATGTAGATAAGAAACTACCCTGGTCCAAGGATAGAGCCCTGAGGGATCCCCGCATTTATGTGAAAGAAGCTAGAAAAGTGGGCGTTCAATAACTTTTATTACACGATTTGTTAAAAAAGATTGGATCAAGCGTGTGAAAGAAGGTCAGCACGCCAAACCCTGTGAAACGCCTTCGTGATATCTAAAGCCACTGCCAGAGCCTCGCCGTTCTTATCTAAAGCTTGATAGACAAGTCCAGGTGCATTAATAGTTGTCTGGTAGTACGTGTGGCGATGAGTGAATACAATCTTAATAACTGATCTTGATGAATAAAAGTATTTCAAAAGCCCCAAACAAGGTTTAATAAATACATTCAATTGTAATAATGTTTCCTCATTTATTGTGATTTCTTTTTTCAGATCTACGACATGGTTCTTGTTCGACACGGATTAATGATTGTCGGTGACCCTGTCGCGGGAAAAACCACTGCTTATAAATTATTAGCTGAGGCCCTTGGAGATCTTCATCGCCAAAACCTTATGGACGAATTTCCAGTAAGCTTCATAAGGTTTCGAGTTTCTTGATTTTTCTTGATAGTTATTGTAGGTTGTTCGTAACTAATTACTAAAATGAATAGTTTCGTTAGAAGCTCACAGGCAAGTTATGTACTAAAAGACATGTAAAAACTTGTAAGCCGTAAAGCTTATAATGAAACATGTGGAAGCATTCGTTGTGTAATTATTATCACTCTATGATTGTCTCATACAATTAAGAACATCATTGACAGGAACGGAAAGAAAAATAACTTCATTGCAGAGCAGTATGAACAAAGAGACTGCATTCGACGTATTCGTATATACACGCATATATATTAACCTTTTTTCATTCTCAGTTCTGTGAAGTATCCAGGTCTTTCCCCAAAGGGAGTAATACACCTTATCCTATTATGCTAGCCTATAATGTCTTGGCACGAGGTTTACATTTAGAATTACCGTTCTAGAGTAATTGCCTTTTCGAGGCTAGAGAACTCTCTACCTTGCTATTTTACTCACAGCTGCAGAGATTTATAAATTCACACCTTTTGTCTTCTCAGGCCGATATTATCAAGAGGCCTGACAAATCAACCCTAATGCGTCCGCCCATACTCTGTAATAATAATAATAATAATAATAATAATAATAATAATAATAATAATAATAATAATAAAAGATTGATTTTGAGATCAAATAACCCAAAAAAGGATTGACGTATCAAAAATCAATAAAACCAATCCATAAAATCCTTATGGTAATGGTGAGGTAAGCCGTTTCTTTTTACGGAAACATTCAATAGTCATTCACCGAACAGTTAGCATTACTGTCCGTTAAAATTTCTAAAACCTTTCTCTTAAAACATTTTTTTTTAGGAAAATAGGCTTTCCATATCCAATTTCTAGTATTGTTGCTGGTTTATTTCCTAACATTTTGTTTAAAGTAATGTAGAAAATAAACAAATCTTCAAGTGATGTGGTTTCTGGTATTTGGCAAAGTTCTTCGTATACGGTTCTGTAGCGTCAATCTATGATATTCTAATGCAATCTTCTTTAAGACCTACAGGAGACATTCGCTTGAAGTTATTTGTAATCATTGATGTGAGAAAACGGTTGTAAAATATACCAATCCTCAAAATAACTTTACGGTATTCGTTATTCAAAACTGAAAAATTAATCATTTTGCTGTTTTTTTAATCTTATATTTTCAGGTTGAATATCGAATAATAAACCCTAAGGCTATAACAATGGGTCAGCTCTATGGAAGATTTGATCCCATCTCTCATGAATGGGCGGACGGTAAGTGAAAGAAAACATAATTTACTTCAGCGGAATGTTCAATTCTTACTTAAACATTTCTTTTTATAACACTAATAAATTGCGGAATCTTTAGGGTTGGCCATCGCAGAAAGATGGCGAAGTAAAAAAATTAATGCAACATCGAGAAAAATAGATATTAACCTTTTTTCTTTTTAAACCTAGACTAAGAAGAACGATGACATCATGTACAAACTTGTTGTAACCTAAGAAGGGTTACTGAATGATGAAAAACCCAAACGGAAGTTGGAAATGAAATGGTAATCTTTATAGAATCAACAAAATACAATACTCGCCAGCGGCGTGAAGTAGGTAAACACTGCTAGTGATGAACTACTTAGACAGTACATTACGATATTTAACTGCCTCCCCACGAGGTAGGTTGCGGCATAAGGACAAATTTAATGTGGGGAAATCCGAGCCCGTGTGCTCCGGCAAAAATTGGCCGTAAACCCCGCATACACAGGATCGGGTATGTGTCTACCTCCCCGGGCGAGACTCTGCCTTTCGGCATAACCTCGTCTGGGTTCCTCTCTATCCAAAGGCAGAGAGTTCGACACGGCAAGAGCTTCCCACGCTGACAGCTGACGCTGCCAGCGTTGACAGCAGATTGCCCCCACTTACAATAGTGTCCAACGTATTCATGTGGATTGGGACATACACATTAGTGTTTATAGGTACGGCATAGAACAAAACTGAACGCGCATAGAGCGTCGACTATATCGCTATGATTAGCAAGATTGTCGTGCAGCGTATATTGTTGCTTGTTTAAGAATGATGCAGAATGATCCGTTCTTATGCCAGACACGCGAGTTCGGTACTGGTTCCATATTAATTAAGATAGTAAATCCAGTCCTTGTGTTAGACTCCGGTTGATTTTTGTTCCAGCAAAGTGTAGTAAATTAGGTCCTTATTCCGTGACATATTTAGTATTTTATATTTATTTAGCCCTTGTCAGTACTACGATTTGGAATTCAGAATTTTCCTTCTCTTTGACTGGTTGCTATCCAAGGCTAGAAAGTCAAATCTACCTCGTTATTTAACCCATAGCCAGTGGAAGCATAGACTAATTCATACATTTATCAGGGGAATTAGAGCGAAATTGAATGCAGTGGGCTAAACCAGAATTTGAATTCGGTTCGACGATTCTGTTTTCAACGTTGATATCTGTTACCCCACCTGAGCTAGACGTGTTTAGTAAATTCGGTCTCTGTTCCAGATTCGTGTAATAAATTCAGTCCTTGTGCGGGATTAGTGTAGTCAGTTCATATGTTTTCTGTCAATCTAGAGAAACAGTCAGGTACAATGGTCGAAACGTTGTAACTATGGCAATTAATCAGTGTATAATAATGATAATTCCTCATCTCAGAAATACAAACAAAAACAGATGTAACATATAACTCATTGAACCCTATTATTACAGGTGTTTTGGCCAATACCTTTCGCGAGCACGCTTCAAGTGTGAATGTCACCCGGAAGTGGACGGTCTTTGATGGGCCTGTTGACGCAGTGTGGATAGAGAATATGAACACAGTTTTGGATGACAATAAAAAAGTAAGTTTGCAACAAGCAGCTCAAATTTTCTCCCATTCACTTCGCCTTGCCATTTTAGAAATTCATGAATAGGTGTTAGTAGGGTGTAGACTAGTATCCAAACTAAAAATGTAAATAAAGTGGAAAAGATTTTGATGGACGACACATTTCACCTTCTGGTTCTAGATAGGCGTCTTTAGGTTGGAATCAAAGACAAACCCGTTTATAAAGAAGGTGCTTTGGAATTTTTCAGGAAAGGCTAATAAATTAATTCATCAGATCCAATAACAAGAAAATGCTTTTTTTTGTTCGTATGAAACCAATCTGATCAGTAGATAAATGAATTCACTATAAAGAAAAATGCTGGTCTTATAATTCTCCACGATAAACCTCAAACCTGTCTCATACATAAAATCATCGATCATCGCAAGAGCAATAGCAGCACAATGCGCTACATGAACTAATGAAGAAGAAGAAGAAGAAGAAGAAGAAGAAAAAAAGAAAAAGTAAAGAAGTGGACTAATTTCAAATTTAGCTGATATTAATGGCTTCATACGAAATAAAAAGAACTTTCTGGTCATATCAGTAGTTTGCAATATAACCACAGTAGATATTTTGAGAGTGTTTCTTAATAAAGGCTTAAAAATATATTAAAATATTATAAAACTGTTATGACGAAGCGAAAGGCAGATAGATGCATTCCGTATGAGATTTTTATAGCATTAATGGCTCTGGGCATTCAGTCAGTTATGTGCCATACGTGATATACGCTTAGTCGATCATGTATCTTTCGATACGTGACTAACGAGGAAGATTTTTTTTCCTGCAGTTGGTTGCCATTTCTTTTTCTGCGGTAGACCAGTTGTCATCCAACCCGGTCTGTCCTGCTATTTACCCATAGCTGGGGAGAGAAGAAGAAGATTCATACATTTCCCAAGGGTATCAGCACGTAAGTGAATGCAGTGGATTCGTCTGGAATCCTCAAATCCGAACCGCTAGCCATCACTCCACCGTACTGTGTGGAAAAGGTGTATCAGAATCAGTTCTTTAAAATCTACAGCTAAATCAGGATAGGGCCCTAGATATAACATAAAAACCAATTGAAAACAAGATTTCAGAGATATTGAAGGTTGGGTGTGACTAGGCTGTGATAAAAAAGAGCCTCAACCTATTCACCCACTAATTACTGGAAGTCAAATCTTTTTTTTATGTAGAACGTACGGACTTAGATGGAGGTGAATCCCGACAATATCCAATACACATATTTGTTTAAAGAAAACTTAAAAAAAATGTTCTGTAGAAATTATTATTTTATTTTAGTGTTAATAATGATATATACAAAGTCTGTGATAAGATTTAAGCTAAGCAATAATTGCTGATTTTAGCTAAGCAATAATCACTGAAAGAGAAGAAAACACACCAACCCATGCTAAATACATTACAAATGAAATAACGTAATATTGTTTTTTTCTTTTTACTTTAGCTTTGCCTGATGAGTGGTGAAATCATTCAAATGAGCAAGTGGCAAAATTTAATGTTTGAAGTTCATAATTTAGAGCAGGCATCGCCAGCCACCATTAGCAGGTGAGTAACATATTTGAACATTGGGCAATCAAGTAAAATCCTGTCTTTACCACTTAATATTCGTTTAGTCCCTTTCAAAGATTAAAAAATCGTCTTACTTCTATGCAAATCATTTTTACAATCCTATTTGTTCCTCCGTTAGTCAGTAAGTTCGCCAGCATGTGCGTTTTGCGCTGCCATTGTTGAAGATAAATAAGGAACTAAATCAAATGATGAAAACGGAATAAAAAGCCATAACAGGATCGCTGGTTGGTTTTAGTGAGAAAAAGGAAACATACATAATAATAATCAGTCAGTTATGTGCCATGCGTGATATACGCTTAGGCGATCATGTATCTTTCGGTATATGACTGACGAGGCAGATTTTTTCCCCGAAAAGGTTGCCATAACATTTCTTTTTTCGGTAGACCAGTTACCATCCAAGGCTATAGAACCCAGTCTGTCCTGTTATTTACCCATAGCTGGGGGGGGGGGTGAGAAGAGGAGGATTCATACTTTTCCCTAGGGTATTAGCACGTAAGTGAATGTAATGGATTCGACTGGAATTCGAACTCGGCTCTCCGATTCCTCAATCCGTGCCGCCATCCGTTACTCCGTCGTGCCTCCCAATAACAATAGCAGCAATAACAATAAAAAAAGAAGAAGAAGAAGAAAAAGAAAGAAAGAAAAGATAGATAAGACAATAACGCTCATGCGTTTAACGTCTGCTTCAATGAAATGTAAAAAAAAAACAAACAAAAAACAAAACAAAAAAAAATTGTACCCTCTTACTTGTTTAAATAATGACCTGCATTCATACTTATTATTGCTGTTACAATATTTTGTTAACGTTGTTAAGCTCAAATATTTAACGATGCAATAGGGGAATTTCTACGGATATTTTACAGTCGTGGAATTCGCAAGAAGTCTATCTGAAAAAATCTGACGTAATGGGTTTATATAAATAAAATATTTTATCAAAGAAAATGCTGGAAAACCTTTGCATCAGCCTATATAGAGTAGTCGAGTATTAATAACAATTTTTCAAGCGTAGCTTAGATGTGGCACAAGGCCAAGAGTAGGAGGAACCTTGTGAGGATTGAACTCACTACTCAGTCGTAATTGTTCTAGCGAGACAAGCTTTCTAATCATTACACCACCCCCACTGCCCAAAGTTTTAATAGATACAGTGGAAGACTGAAGGAAGAGTCATGGTATATTAGTAATGAATTTGAAAAGGAAAAAAAATACTTAGTAAAATCCGTAATATAAATAATTTAAAGCTTTTATCCAATCCCATCGGATCATTTTCCTTTTAAATAACATTAAGACCAACTCAAGAAAATTGTACCAAAAGTTTTATTGAATACTAACAGCAACGCATATCACTTTCAGGTAAAAGCGATTTTTAATTTCATATTTCAGATGTGGGATGATATACATGGACCCGGCACAATTAGGATGGAATGCATTGGTTTGGTCATGGATGCAGCAAAATCTGCATGGTTTCACGGATGCTGAGAAAGAAACAGTCAAAGTATTTTAAAATAAATTTCTTTCAATAATCCAACTTTTGAGCCTTTAATTATCAACTCAGCTCATAAATATCAAAGAGACATTATTGCTTAACTGTTAATTTTGGAGCGATCTTATACAGGATGCGGCAGAAATACCTCCCATATTTTAAAGAGTGACAAAAACCCCAAGTTAACCGCTATTAACAAATTTATTTCACTGCTGCTTAAAGGAAGGGACCCAATTTTTATTCATTTGATTTTACAAATGACATCCTTCAAATGGTGGCCTCTATTCTATTTTCTTTTGTAAAAGTTTTCTGAAGTTTGCCATCACCTGGAAGTTTCAATGCTTCGAGGTCTTCCAGGTAGCTTCCTTTTAAGTGCTGAACGTGTGGCTCTGAAATTTTCAACCCGTATCAGTGTCGATTTTATATCCGGAACAGCATCATTCCGATGTAACATGAAATGAGCAGGAAAAAAGCTCTTTGTGTTGCAATTACAGATTCACCAGCAAACGCAGGATGTGCATCAGTCTAAGTCATGATTATAACTGATGGTATCTGAAAAAGAATAGTAAGACATTCGCTAGATTAACACATCATTGCCATTTGCCTAAGTTGACTAGCACCAGACAGGTGACAGTTTAAATTGTGGGAGGTATTTCTGTCGAACTTTGTATTTTGTTTTATCTTAAGATTTGAGCAGGTCTATCCGTGTTTCCCAACTTGAATACCTCAGCCCGAATGCGAATCCTACAGAGAGTATTAAAGTTTGTTTTATTTGTATGGGAATATGTTCTCTAATATATCTGGAGACTTGCAGTGATGTTATAAAAAGTACAAGTCAGTTTTACACGTGGTCAAATTACCGCAGAGCACGTAATCTAGGTACTGCATTATATAATGTACAACGATCAGAATATATATCTATCAGCTTGCATATACTTCAACCAGGTTAAAATCGTCATCGTCCATAAGAAAATCGTCATCGTCCATAAGGATGCTGCAATTTTACTTTATGTCTGCTTGTCTGTTTGCCTCCCATTCTCATCTCTTTCCTTTTAATTTCTTTCTCTCTCTTTCTCTCTCTCTCTCTCTCTCTCTATATATATATATATATATATATATATATGTCTGGAGCCTAATAATGAAAAAGTGTTTGTTTTACACAGCGTAAATATATATTTTAACATGAGCCCCTTCCTTGTCAATGCACTTAGTTTAGTGATGAATGTTAATCACATGGGTCGAACAATATACTGTAAAGATTCTAGATGAAATTCGGCAAATCGTT
Source organism: Acanthosepion pharaonis (assembly GCA_903632075.3). Lineage (NCBI taxonomy): Eukaryota > Metazoa > Mollusca > Cephalopoda > Sepiida > Sepiidae > Acanthosepion > Acanthosepion pharaonis. The sequence goes on along the minus strand of CAHIKZ030003402.1, from coordinate 3,328,730 downwards.
ATTTCTCATGAACCACTCTCGTGTTAGTGAGCGTATATGTGGTTCTAAGATAGACAGAAAGTGTTTGTGTAAGAGAGAGAGAGAGAGTAAATAGATATACAGAGAGAGCGAAGATAGAAAGTTAGAGAGAGATAGAGAGAATGAAATAGTGATATATATATATATATATATATATATAGAGAGAGAGAGAGAGAGAGATAGAGAGAGAGAGAGAGAGAGAGATAGAGAACAAAATACTGAGGTAGATAGATAGAGAAACCGAAAGTGTGAGATAGATTTTTTACAATGACATTCAACCTGCATAAGGTTCAAGAGCAACTCGAGGTAGAGGGTTACAGACTCAAAGGTATACTTTATGGGGAATATGTGCGGGAGATAAAGATTGACTCTAGTTTTGAACAGGTTACGATTAGTTTTAGTTAGTCTTCGGGGAAGTATCCTCTTGGGAGTCGCTTCCACAAAACAGTGGTTTGTGGGATGATGATGTTTGTGTAGAACTTAGACAAATAGGTAGGTAGGTAGGTAGGTAGGTAAATATGATATTCACCTCGTCTTCCGACTGAGACGTGATGTGGCAGAACGTCGGGTTTATTGTGGTTAACCCGAGATCGTACACCCGGGTCAAGTAGTCGGTAGGTAGGTACAGTGAGGAACCCACTGTTAGACTCATTTTGGCTTCACATTAAATAAACTGTGACAATTCCTGCGTTCCCATTTTCATCCGTTTTTATTTATTTAAAGAAATCAATAAAACTAAAATATTATTTTGTTTTTCTCAGTTCCTTTTTGATTGGCTTCTCCCACCAAGCCTGAACTTTGTTACCCTCCAGTGCCACCAAATTGTGCCTTGTCAACAAATGCATATGGTTCTCAGCATGATCAAATTGTACGGAGTCCTTCTTAAAGAGATCAGGTAAGCAACGGAACAAAATAATAATTATAAAAGAAGTCCTTGACCGACCACATCTGTTTTATGCAATTGTCAATCAAGAAATTGTAATTTAAAACATTTCTTTTAAGCTCATTTTCTGAACTGCTGATGTGAATACCAATAGGTTTGTAGAGATTCCGGAACAATACAGTGGACTTCATTTAACAAAAATGATTTTATTACCAAATAACTTAAAACCATTGAATGTCAGCGTTTGGCTTTTGAAATCCGATTCTCACCAGTCGATAATGAGTGAATCACATGCAATAATAATAATAATAATAATAATAATAATAATAATATCCCGTTCAGTACCGTATATTTGCTTGTTAGTTGCCTGCCTTTTACCACTGAGTCATATCCTTCAGTGGCTGGCACATTGGGCATCTTTGTTCATGAGAGAGAGAGAGTTGTGGGAGTGCATTATGACAGGATGTCAAGCGGTTTTTCTTTTTTAAGTTTGAGGGATGATGCAGCCAATCTACAGATATAACTAGCAGATATTTGGTGCGAACCAACAAATTAAATGATAATAATTTTTCATTCAAAGCTATATATATATATATATATATATATATATATATATATATATTAAGATTCATGAAGGTTCCTATTTGTTGAAACTTTTGGATTTTTACCCATCTAGATCCTTGAGAATAGCCTTAGTTGGAGTTGGATTTGACTGTATTACCGGACCTGAAGGTATTTCTAATTGGGTCCCACCTGCAAGGTTGTATGCTACTTTCATTAAATCACTTGTACTCCAGCGTCACTTTGTTGGCACTATGCTCTACCACTCAATAATAATAATATGACACCAACCCAATTTGTATGATATGCCACCAGCAACAAGAAACAACAGAACATCTAGACTCTGAATGTTCTTAATTGGCCAAGACAAAAGAGATACAAAACCAATGTATATCACCACTAAGAACTCTCTAAGCACAACAGCATCAAAGACAAATCAATAAACAGTGGTTTGTGGGATGATGATGCTTGTGTGGAACTTAGACAAATAGGTAGGTAGGTAGGTAAATATGATATTCACCTCGTCTTCCGACTGAGACGTGATGTGGCAGAACGTCGGGTTTATTGTGGTTAACCCGGGAGCGTACACCCGGGTCAAGTAGTCGGTAGGTAGGTACATCAACCAACAAAAAGAAACAACAGAACAACTAGACTCTGAATGTTCTTAATTGGCCAAGACAAAAGAGATACAAAACCAATGTATATCACCACTAAGCACTCTCTAAGCACAACAGCATCAAAGACAAATGCCATGAACATAAGCCAGCTTTATTTACATTATTTACACTCAAACTATAATACTAATCTTTATTTTCATTATCACAACGTTGGCCTTAATCAGATGCTTGCCCATCCGGGTAACCTCATTCGAATTGAAACTTTTATTTAATCTATGCGAGTAGATTGTTCGCGTTCCGCTGCTTATATCTGGATATATATTTATAGTTCTTAATTAGCACTGCTCAGTTCTTGCTCGCTCCGTTTCCACAGGGTTTGCACAAAAGTTCTGCACAGAAATGACCTAGCAACTGTAACAGAAAAATATGAAGTTATTTTTCACTGGGACGTGCTAATACAATAAAAGTCAATATGATACAAATTAACATTCAAAACTTGAATTTAAGGATTAACCATTGAATTTTGTATTTTCCTTTACCTAAAATGAAAGTTTCAGCATTCAGTTTGTATCTTTTAATTAAACACCAAAAAGAAGGAACTGCCTGAAGTGTTACTGAAAGAAGAGGGGTATTAAACATATCTGTCATTTTATCAACGTGTAAAATCATTTGATTTTCCAGCGATAGACTGACATCAAATCTTCTTCTTCTTCTTGTTAGTCTTCGCGAATGGTTTCTTGGTTTCCTCATCATTTGGCGTGTCTTGGACGTTTTTACCTGTTAAAATTTTCTAGTGCTGTTTGAAGTCATTTTTACTTCAGAAGACTAGAAAACACCGAAAGTTCTGTAGAGATGTCTGATTGATTTCCCTGTTCAGTTCGGCTAAACCGAAACCCACTTTAAATCATGCAGAAAACACGTACTCAACTGCTCGCATGAAATATAATCTCTTAGAATCATCTGGAAAGAATTTAAATGATTGTTGTTAAAGGTTAACATTTGCTTGGTACATACTCGGAATTGAAAAGGTACGCGTAAATTCTTCGATCGAAACATTAGAACTTTTTCCAATGTTTGTGAATCTATTAACTTAATAGTAATTAATAAATATTGGAGCATTCAGTTTTAATACTATTATCTTTGTAATACTGTTCCTATCCAGAAACCTTGGAGAGAAAGAGGACAATGACGGAGAACTAGAAGAAGCAGACGGAGAAGTATTTTTCACGAGCGAGAGTAAGGTTTTGGAGGAGAGGGCCAATATGTTGGTTTCACATTTTATGTTTGCCTTACTTTGGTCTTTGGCAGCGGTTCTGGATTCAGACTCTAAGAAGAAGTTCCAGGAATTCTTTCATTGTTTATGTGACAATGAACATTATGATAAGTAAGTCTTCTTTTTACATTTCAATCTATTGAAAGCGCGGATTTCATCATTATTAAAATATGAATTAAAAGCTGCAAGAATTGGATGCGTGATTCTGAATGTAATCGTTGAAGTATCTTTGATTCGAGAATAATAATTCTTAAGTCGAAGAAGGAAATTTTAGAAAAGGAAATTTTCGCATTTGATTTAGTGTCACCAATTTGTAGACGTACAACAGGAACTCGACCATCTGTTGTAAGCATAAAAATACATGAAAGATGCGCAGATTCTAAGAAAGTTTCTGGCGATTTGAGGAGACTCATTGTCACACAATCTACAGATATAACTAGCAGATATTTGGTGCGAACCAACAAATTCGTCAAATAACAATAATTTTTCATTCAAAGTTATATATATATATATATATATATATATATATATATATATATAGAGAGAGAGAGAGAGAGAGATTTTCAAAGCTTATTTTGGTTTGGCACATGTCTATAAGGTGGCGCACTAGTGATCGTCGAACCCCCTACAATAGTAATGGTCATTGAAACTAGTTTGATAATCATTCCCCAACGGCTATAAAATCATTAATTATATTCTACAGCTTTGTATAGCACAATGTAACACGTTTTTTGAACACTGTGAGGATCGAAGTCACTATTGTAGTAATCTTGGAGCCCCTTGAAAATATTGCTTGACTTGCTGAACAGTCGTGGGGTGGGGGATCATTCCAAAGTCAGAAATCTCTATTACATTAAGAACAACAACGTCAGGGATACACATTGATGTATGTGACAAAGTCCAGTCGCTGTTATCGCTCTTTCCAGTATTGATGGCGGTTTCCTTCCTAACTTTTTATTTGAAGTAGTGTGGAATGTCAACATGCCATTATTTTCTTTTCGAGTTTGTAGGCAATATAATCACAGATAGATAATAAGAAGTTAAGCAACTGTCCCCAATTTAGTGATCATGGGGGACAAAATATTTCTGTACATGATTGTACATTTTCATGCACACTAGTGGCGTATTTTTAAAACCTCGTTTGTTCGAGGTAAATTAGATCTGCATTGCATCCGAGTAATTGTATTGAAGCCATCATGGTTTCAAATGTTTCCACCATCCGGCGTTTTATAACAGTTTTCATGATGCTCTAAAATTCCGCAACTGAATTCACACCTGCATTCCTGAAGGTTTCTATTTGTTGAAACTTTTCGATTATCTTATTTACTTGGTGAGTTGTCATTTGCACTAAGTATGGTAGGCACGACTGAGATATTTATGTTCCTATATTCCAGGGTTTCATTTGTAACTGTCAGTAAAGTTGTGATTAAGCATTTGATTTCCTGTTGATTTTTCCTGTTGACCTTTCCTGGTGACATTTTGCTGGTGGTCAATACGAGAGACGACAGGAGCAATCTACGTATTTATTGTCGTATACTAATTAAATGCTTTACTTATTTCATTTCATGAATTATTCTTATATGTCGGTTTAGCTGTTTCGATCTTCACGTTTGGACTGGAGCTTTCTTCAGTCTTCGATCATGTTTCTGTCGCAAATAATAATCACTGATGGTGTCTGGAACAGAAGCAAAGACCACGTCCTTTCGGATAAGATTGGACGGAGATTAAGGCGCAGGTTAGAATATATTGTGTGTTAAAACTACCTTAAGTTTTTATTTTTTTTTAAATAACAATTAACCCCAAGAAAGGCGATAATGCCACTAAGACACAAGGGCTTACTGGGAGTTAAAGAGAATGAGAAGACTTGTGGAGAAATCGGAAATCCAATTCTAAACAGAAAACAAACCTCTACTCCTGTTCAAAAGACTGGGAAGGAGTGTGACGATAGGCGAACCGATCTACTCCTATTGAGGAAAATAAATAGTAAATAAAATTTCTGAGTGTAGACGGAGACGTTAGAAGTATAGAGTTGAAGTAGACTTTAAAAGGAACAGAAACGCCAAATCTAAACAGGAAACAAGTGATAAACCTCTACTCCTGTTCAGAAGACTGGAGTGGTGTGTGAGCCAGATGATAGGCGAACCTATCTACTCCTTTTGAGGAAAATACATAGTAAATAAAATTTCAGTGTTTAGGTGGAGACGTTAGAAGTATAGAGTTGAAGTAGACTTTAAAAGGAACAGAAACGCCAAATCTAAACAGGAAACAAGTGATAAACCTCTACTCCTGTTCAGAAGACTGGAGAGGTGTGTGAGCCAGATGATAGGCGAACCTATCTACTCCTTTTGAGGAAAATACATAGTAAATAAAATTTCAGTGTTTAGGTGGAGACGTTAGAAGTATAGAGTTGAAGTAGACTTTAAAAGGAACCGGAAACCCAATCCTAAACAAAAGATAAACCTTGTTTCTTGTTAAAAAAAACCCGGAGAGATGTGTGAACCGGACAATAGGTGAACCTATCTACTCCTATTAAACATTTAATTTGCAGGCCCAAAAAAGTGAAATTCTCTCGTGGTCTACTGTTTCCGAAGAAAGGTTCCATTTATGACTATGTTTACATGAGAAAGACTTATGGTGCTTGGCGTACATGGAAGAGTTTGGTCAACCTAACCGTCATTGATGAACAAACAGAGGTAAGAAAGTACAATTTCTAATGAATAGCTTTACATTTATTCGTTGAAAAAACCTTAAAATCATTATGCTTAAATATTACGACTAAATTTAACGATATCTTCCGAGATCTTGTGATACAACACTAATGCCATTTTATCCTCTGTTATAGTGGAACACACCTATTCTATAGTTAATAGACTCTCCCACCTATAATAAGTAGGAGTAGTAAGAGTAACAAGTCAGCCGTTGAGTCACTCAGTGGGTCGGTCAGTGAGTCGATTCCGGACGACCGTTCGTCGGATACTAAAGTATCAGCGACCACAACTAGATTTTCTCTGCGTTATACCTATTATAACTAGTTCCTAACGTTTTGTACGTCGAGCCTATTTTAGGACCAACTTAGTACAAATACAAGCCTCCACTGTGAAACCACTCCATAACACCCTCAAATGAAAAAATGCTCAAGTTCAAATTAAAAAGCCAAATTTCGAATTAGCAAAAGAAGAATTTCAAATTCAAATTTTATTAGTGCGAAAAGACAGGACCTACAAACAAACGAAAAATATAATCACACACAGATAATAAGAAATTAACCAATTCGCATATTGTCTTCCATTTGGAGATCTTTTGGCGCCAAAATTTGAGACAAAATGTTTCTGTACATGATTACACGTTTTCATGCACAGTAGTGGAATAATGGGTATTGGCTCAGAATGAGAAATAGGAGAGTCGAGTTCGAATTCCATTCGAGTTCTTTACATTCACAAACGCAAAAATACCCTTGGGTAATGTATGATTCCATCTCTTCTCCCCCTGCTGTGGGTTGAATAGCAGGACAGACTGAGTCTTATAGCCTACGTTGGCAACCAGTCTATCGCAAAAAAAAATTGTAACCTATTGCGGGGAAATCTTCTGCCTAGTCGGTCACGAATCGAAAGAGACATGGTCATCCAAACGGGTATGACATATAGTGCTTAACTGACTGATTGGGTGGGATAACTACAGACATCGTTCCATCGAGTGCTTCTTCGAGATAGCCTGACTCTGTATTCTGAGCAAACCTCTTACAGCTGCTACCTGCTATCTCTTGAATCTTAATTCCAAACCAACCCATCAGTTTTCAAATTCTGAACTCTTCAAGGACGTTTTAGTTTTGTGGCTCAACGTCTCTTTCTTTTCTCATCTTCGAAAAATATTTCCCATTCGTGCTTGCACCTACTGCAACATTCCCATAACTCCATTGCCTACCTTCCGCTGAATTCCTCCCTCACCAGATTCAAAGTGAAGAGTAAACATTGTGAAATGAATATTTTTGTATTCAGCATATCTTTTTCGTTTTAAGCTTCGTAAACCATTTCCCATTTGTACCTTTTGTAGATTTTCCATAAATCTAGCTGCCGTTGCATTCCCCAGATTAAAATTTTTTATATCCAGTTCAATATCTTTAAAACATTCTCAGTAGTGCTTGCACCTACTAGAATAATTTATTCCTTACTTCCTTTGCATTTTGATCCCAGATTAAACATGAATAGTAAGCATTATTGAATGTTTTATATTCAGTCATGATTTTCTCGAAAACAAACTATGGTTATCATATAAACAACTCTAATCGTGGATAGATGCACTCGGAATGAGATAAATAAAAATCATATGCAAAAGCTGGGAAATTTTATATTAGGTTGAGAAAATTTTCTACCGGGGAATATTTTGTTGAAAGAGACAATATATATTTGTTTAATTTAGTGCAGAAAATGGAAAGGAAAAGTTAATTAGGAACCTTGTGGTACACTAACATTTCAAATGATCCGGACCAGCTTCAACATCCAAAATCAGGTTTACACTTTGGTAGAAACAGAGCGCCAGTTGCGACAATGAGATATGTCCAATTGCTCAACAAAGCAGGCCAATCATTTTCAAAGCTTAGCTTAGTTTGGCACAAGGATTCTTACAATCAATAAAACCAGTTTGTATTTGAGTTATAAGATTTATTCCGTGCAAAAATTCGTTAAGATATTTCAATGAAACAATATGAACCGATGTTTTTGTGTGTTTTCAAATACTGTTAAAACCAAAATTAGTCATACACTTGCATTATTTTTATTTTTAAAAATCTGATTGCTGTATCTTAATCCTAGTGACTGATTACCTTCTAACGAGGAAGGACGAAGATAGTAAATGCTACTCTTTATTTCATTCCAGTCCGGAAGCGTACGGCATACTGTAGCATTGATATGTTAACATTATCTATATTAGTTTTAAAGGAAGTGAGGAACTCTTTAACGTAAGGAGAAAATCTTAAATCCTTTCATGTATCGTATCCTTTTTCACCGTTTTTCAAGTACGGATATAAATAATCTTAAACGTGCTTTTTGTGATCAAATTGAAATAATTCAATGTAATAGAACTTTTCTCCATATTTTTAAAAAAAAAATATTTAATAGATTTCCTTTCTCTATTTGCTGGCAGTTGCGGAAGATAATCATAAACACTGTGGAAACTGAACGAATTCGTTACTTACTGAGACTTTTTGTCAATAATGGTCTGCCTTTGCTTCTTGTCGGACCAACAGGAACAGGAAAAAGTGTCATCATCAACAGTTTTCTTTTGGAGCAACCGAAAGAAAAGTATATGATTTGTAACATTAATTTCTCTGCACAGACATCAGCCAATCAGACTCAAGATATAATCTCCTCAAAACTGGAAAGGTGCATACATTTTTTTTTTAATGAATGTCGATTAAATATGACCATAATAAGTTTAATCATCTTTTTTCTAAACAGTGAATGATCTCTCGCAAAAATCGGACACAGTAGTAAATATATTGATTTTGAAAATAGATTTGCATCAGCCAGTATTGCGAAAGATCACTTGGAATTTAGAAAAAAATATACATAGCCAAACTTAATAGATATAAAATGTCTATATTTTCAATAAAACATGCCTAATTACACTATTTAAAAATATTTACACCATTTTTAATCGCATGCTCATGGAAGTTATGAAACGTAAAGACATTAAACTATAAATTGACTTCAAAAGTATATTTTTAGAGGAGTTGGATTAATATATTTCTTTTTTTTTCTACATTTACCTGAAAACAATTGTCATGACAACGTGTAAAGCAAATGTTATTTCATATCATACTCTTTTGTCTACTAAGTATCTCCGTATCAAGCCGGCTCTTAAAATAACGCATAAAGAACAACCTTTTGATTGTCTATCGTAATAGTTTTTGTTGATTTTATTATATCATTTTCTTTCTTTCTTCACCAGAAGAAGAAAAGGTATGTACGGTCCAGCAGGCAACAAGAAGATGTGCATTTTTGTTGATGATCTCAACATGCCAGCATTAGAAAAATACGGCGCCCAGCCCCCAATAGAATTACTTCGTCAATGGTTGGATCAAGGTTTTTGGTACGACAGGTAAATTCTAAATTTAAAGCGCAATTTAAAACTCTTATATAAAGGAAATTTGATTCTATTAGAATTATTTAAAATATAAGATATTTACTTGGGTTAATTTAGGAAAGCACAATTCTCAAGCCGTAGAAGACCTAGTGAGAATCGAACTCACTATAGCTGTTCCCGATCACAATATTGTAAGAGCGGGTCAAACTTATTTGCATTATTTACACACGGGCTATTGTTCGCATCCTTGTTGTGGCTATCAGAATTTTTCAGTCGTTGTGTCTTCCGGCCTTCATCAGGTACTTGTCGTTCCGGGTAACGTTCAGGTTATTTCGAACTGAACCCTTTCTTAATGTACAGGGTACATTTTTCTCGTTTTGCTGACCATGTCTAGGGATATCTCGTCTAGTTCTTAATTAATATTGCTCAACCCGTTTCCACTGATTCAAAGTACACACTGAGATTGATTTCACATTTACCATATCAACTGAACTCACAATACTATATCACAAACGTTTTGAATCCTCGAGGCCATTGTTCAGTGGTAAAATTCTGAGTACCTGGAGCCTTAAACCTAAACTGACTGCTGGCGAGTTCTGCTGTTGCTATTACTTGTTAGCCCGACTTCACCCACCACGGGGCTTGTCTTTACTACTGAGTCTGCTGCTACTGTTGAAGCCTTGTTGTCGTTTCTCTTTTTTTTATTAGTTAATGGTTCCATATCGCATTTATTTCTATGCTAGCCCTACCAAGGACGTCGTCATAGTCTAGTATATGCGTTGATTCTTTCAGGTGTCTGACTCTCCAGTGTTTCTCTCTGTCCATTATTTTTATTTCATTCTTCAAACTTGCTCAATCCATTAATTCTCACGGTTCCTAAAATGGGTCGATGTATATTAATCCGGTACTAGGCAAAAGTAGTAAACTTTAGTACATGATCTTTGTAGAAACCGGTACTAAACACATAATCAGTAAGCCGGTTCAGCGTTTTTTCTAATCTTCTATAGGTTCAGAAGAACCACCAGGGTGCTCCTGTTAACCCTGCGCTTCAAATGGGCTGGCGATATTGCTAAATGTACACTGAAGGATTGATAACATGTAGTGTAGTATGATGAGTCATGTTGTTTCAGGATGATGTTAGGGTTTGTGTGTGACGCATAAGGCCGTAGACCCCCTTTGTCACCAATGCACTGTACAAGATGATAATGATTTCATAGTGGTGTGGTGCAGGTTTACGTGGTATGAGTTGGGCTCGCTAGCCCACCTAAACACGTTATTGACCACTGACCACTATGTTGCACTTTTATACAACCATTGGCACTCATTCGTCGACTCTATGCAACCAACAACAATGAGTTGTTCCAGAAGGATAATGCGCAATGCCATAGGCTCCAAGTTGTCCAGAATTTCTTTAAGGGGTATTCTGGAGAGTTCAGAAAAATGGTATGATCATCAAGTTTGCGCAACATGCATTTATGGGATATTTTGTTTATAATCATTTCACCCCAAGCAAGGCAATAAAGTCATTAAGACGCAGAGTGTTACCGAGTGTGAAAGGATATAAGAAAAACCACTATTAAGAAGCAAGAACAATAAAAGAACAGAAATTAGGAAGACAGAAAATAACGAATGACACTGCATTTTAATTTTTGAAGATCAAACTTATATGGTGGAGGGATGTATTTATGTTGTGGTGTCCTCCCTCTAAAAAGTCTATGTTGGACTCTTCCGCCTACTATAAGATTAGTAGGAGAGAAGGCCTTGGGGGAACAGTCGAATAAGTTGAACGCTGGGTCAATCGACACACACTCACTAGTAGTGTAATACTCTTTTGTTGTACTTGCAGTTTAATATATGATATATCTGTAACACTTGTTTTGTTATTTCTTTAACTATTTATTTGGTCACAACAGTATATATATATATATATATATATATATATGCTATAGGTTTGGGGAGGGATTTATTTAGCTCTTGGGATAATTATTTCGCAGTGTTGCATAAAAATTTGATATGAATACTTCGTATTTATGTCATCAGGACGAGTCTATTGCGATTTTGATTTTGACTACATCTATCTATCTCTCTCTCTCTCTCTCTCTCTCTCTCTCTATATATATATATATATATATATGTATGTTGTCTCCTTACTCTAAAAAGTCTATGTTGGACTCTTCCGCCTACTATAAGTTTAGTAGGAGAGAAGGCCTTGGGGTAACAGTCGACCACATTGTTCAACTGTCGAACTCTCTGCCTCAAGCAGAGAGGAACCCGGACGAGGCTTCGCCGAAGGACAAAGTTTCGTCCGGGGAGGTAGACAGACCCTGAATCCGTTTATACGGGTTCTAGGGGAATATTTTGGCCGGAGAACCTACGGTAAACTCGACCTTGTGCCACATACATCCCTCGTGGTGGTGGTGGGGGCTGTTAAATATTAACAGGTCGAATAGATTGAACGCTGGAAGAACCGATACACACTCACTTGTCGTGTAATACTCTGTTTTACTTACTGTTAATATATGATATATCTGCAACGCATTTGGTTATTTCTTTAGCTATTTACTTGGTTACAACATCTTAAGGCCTTCTCTCTTACTAATGTTATAGTAGGCGGAAGAGTCCAATATAGACTCTTTAGAGGGAGGACACCACAACAATTTACATGGAACATCGCGAACGTAAAAATAATACTCTGTTTTATTTACTGTTAATATATGATATATCTGCAACACTTATTTGGTTATTTCTTTAGCTATTTACTTGGTTACAACATCTTAGGGCGTTCTCTCCTACTAATCTTATAGTAGGCGGAAGGGTCCAACATAGATTCTTTAGAGGGAGGACACCACAACAATTTACTTGGAACATCGCAAACGTAAAAATATCAGGGAGACGTAAACAGCTATCGAAACGGCCCGACTCAGCATCTATTTTTTCGAGTACTTGTGGTGTTGATGTTGCGTCGAGTTGCTTCACTTCTTCGGGTTCGAGAGTTACTATATAGTTACTTTCCAAGCGTAGCTTAGATGCGGCACAAGGCCGAAAGCAGTAAGGATCGAACTCACTACTCAGTAGTAATTGATCTAGCGAGACAAGCTTGCTAACCATTACACCACCTCGAGGTGCCCATCGAGCGTTACTATATATTAGGCACGTCATTGTAAATATTAATACGTGCACGATATATTGAATTATATATGTATGTATGTATGTATGTATGTATGTATGTATGCATGAATGTATGTATGTATGTAATGCTACGAAAGTGGTACAATCAGTTTATTTTCAAGGAAATAACCGTAGATACAGGGAGCGCAATAAAACTGGTGGATATAGAAAGTTTTCAGCGACAAAAACATTATTTTTCCCATATAATCACCATCATTAACTATGTATTTACGAAGTGTTCTTTGTTTCGCAAGCTGACAGCAGTACATGGCCACCCGGAATGTGGATTGTTCAACCCATTGCTGTTACCACTGTTGAAACGTATTACTCACCGCCAAACTGGTCTGACGTCCATTGTTTAGTTTCGTAAACGTTCAGTAAACTTGGATAAATATCAACGGGTGGAATGTTTTCCGCGTGGAGGCATTCATCCACACAGAGAAACCATCGTGGCAAGTGGATGATTGGATAAAAGTGATATTCAGTGATTTATCAAGAATCTGTATTGATCAAGTCCAAGACGCTGGAACTTGGCAAGATGCAGGAACTACCGTCGTTCAAATTATACCTATAAAGATAACTTTCTGAAGAAAACAATTAATTTCCTGAGTCATTCATCATATGGAGTTGCATATCATTTAAATGATCCGAGGAGATGGTAATCAATGCACAGGTGTACATTGGAATCTTAAATAATTTTGCTTTGGTGATGAAGTTATTTATTAAGATGATAATGTATTTGTCATAGCGTAAAGGAGATTAAAGCTATTTTTTGGGAAATGATTATAAAATTAATATGACCACCAACCAATCTGTTGAAAATTATGGTGGAAATTTTTTTTAAAAAATTGTTTGAGAAGGCTCTATTCATCAAAGATCTATTGTCATTCAGAAAAGTTGGAACCACTTTGAATATGGCTTTAAATTAGTGAAATCCATACCTGAAAGAATTTAAAAAAAAAAAAAAGCTCAAACAGCTGTAACTAAATATTAATTCTAATTTTTCTTTTTAAATGAACTTCATAAGTTTTTCCCGACATTAGGTTATTCCATATTACTTTACTCTGCATGGTTTGGAATAAATTATACCATTAATTTAAATTATTTCATCTAGTTTCTTTGTGGTATATTTTATGAAGCTAGAATATTTAGATATTAAATAAAACATGTTTTGCATCTTATCTGTGATTAGTTTATGTACTGCAAGATAAAAAGTGACCTAATTGAACACCCCCCCCCCAAGTGGACTAATTCCATTATTTTAATTAATAAAATATTTTTCACCTAATAAAACTAGAAAATATCTTTTTTTAGTATTTGACAGCTTTTGTATAAGTTATCGTATTTTAGAACTTAAATAATAAACACAATAAAAATTATTTGCAAATAATTTAAATTTGTATCATTTTAATTACATCGAATTATTCTAAAGTTAATCCCTTTACAAGGTAGTCGATTTTATAAATAAAAATGCAATGACATTGCAGTTTAAAAGGAAATCTACTAGTTGCTGTTTCTTAATTATAAAATTAGCGTATTTATGTATTTTTTGTATGGTTTATTTTTAATAATTAATACATGAGTTAGAAAATTATTAGCAAATAAATGAGTGGTCTATGATTGAACAATCGAGATTTTAAAGCTTTGTAATCACGTTGTTTTTAAACTTTGATTTCTTTCCTTAGAAAAGACACCAATGCAGTGGGACTATGCGATATGTTGATTGTTTCTGCAATGGGCCCACCTGGAGGAGGACGAAATCCCGTCACTCCGCGTTTTCTGCGCCATTATAATGTGATTGGAATCGAAGCATTTTCAGAAGAAATCTTGAAAAGCGTTTTTTCTCCATTAATGGATTGGCATTTTAAGAGTTTCCCTACGGGATTAAGAAGATATTCCCGGGTTTGTGGTACCTTTTTTTTTTTTTTAAAGTTGTACGAGGAACATTCAAAAAGCTCGTCAAAAAGGGACGTTATAAGAAAACCTATCTAAATCTTTTGATATTAGTTTACAGAAAAGTAACCTTTGACTTAGGTGTTATGATCCGGAAGTATTTTAAGGTAACAGATTGAATTTTACGCGAGTTTAAAAATGATATTCTTTAGAGTAACGGGAATCCTATCAAAATCGAAACACGAACTAACATCAAATTTATGATAAAACCTGATTAGAAGATTGAAGGCCTTAGTACTTTGAAAAAAAAAAACTATGTAGATAATTCATCGAAAATGTTAGCAATTTACAAATGGATGCCATTTTAAAGACGGACAAGGTGGAATTGGAGATGACGAATGAATCTGTTGACCATCAACATTTGTTCGTGGAAAAAATCGATGCTGTTCAAGATTTGAGGGTGACCGAAACTTGACAACATAATAACAACCGCAACACTAGACATTTCAGTTGGTTCCATTCGCACAATAACTTTCTGCTCGTTGGGTAACAAAACATTTGTGGCCAGATCAACAAGAGAGTTTTCAATGGAAATTTTAAACAAATGGATCCAAATCATGAAGGCTTTCTGGAACGAATTGCAACTGAATATGATATTTGACTTTACTAGAAAGCATTTTGAGATCATTAAAATATTTAATGTAATAACAGGTTGTATTGACATTTTTTTTTACTATTGTTCATCCAGTAGAATGCCTAAGTGCCATTCAAGGTTAATGAATGAGAATATTGTAAGGGCGTATAGAGAAGGAACAAAGGCTGCATATTTTGGGGATATGCAGGATACATAACGATTGACTCTAGACCTGAAAATGATTACATACTCTAGTTCTTTGAGAATTGTATAAATGGTTGGTATAATCACTTACAGAACTAATTTAATATCTAGGGAACTTATGTAGAGAAATAGTTTTCCACGAACATTTTGAATGCTCCTCGTACTAAACAAATGTTGGCTTAGGATTATTTTGTAAGGATCGATTTTAAAATTAGAAAAAAAAAGCTTCATAGTTCTACCATTTAATCACAAATTGTATTCAATAGCATAGAAAAGCCAGCGTTAAAATACATTCCTTGTATGTTAATATGTAAGAGCTGTTACCCCAAATACCGGACAATTTGCTCATGAAAAATATTACTTACCTTAACACTTAGTTCCCCCCCCCCATTTGAAGTAATCTTTTTGGACATAGACTAAATACAAAAATCACTGATCAGGAAGAAGAGCAGTAAAAAGTCGTGCTATATTCGGTTTGCATGCACCATTAAAATTTCCTTAATTTTGCGGCAGCACCTCATAATATGTTCTCCATAAACGTTTTTTTTGAAATGTTCATGTTGCCAAGTTTCTGATCTTTCATTTCAAGTAAATAGTTCTGCCTTTATATAAAATGTTTGGAGCGACTGGCCATATTTTTTGATAACATTCTTGTTTCTGATTAATAGTATTGTTTTTCTTTTGTAGATCTTGATCCACGCCACTCTCGAGATTTACCAAAAGACAGTCACCATGTTCTTGCCAACGCCCACTAAATCTCATTATTTGTTCAATTTGAGAGATTTCTCGCGAGTTGTTCAGGTAAATTTCACTTTGCATAAACCAGTTATTTTCATGTACATTTGATTTTGTAAACCTGTGGTATTCCGGTGGAGGTTGTATATTTTACTTTGAGCTAGTTAACTGAAATCGTGCACAATAGTTGCATTACGTAACTGTTAATATTGGTTATTACACGATTGCATTAATTTTCGTTAAGGGACACGTTAACTTACGTGATAGTGTGGTGCTTGTGTGACCAATGTAAGAATTTAATGTTATATTATTATTAGTATTAGAGATGCAGTCTAAAGGAAAAGAGAATTCATCAACAACATAGTTTTTACACAAATTTTGCAATCTTGGATGACAGAGAAAAGTTTAGGAGAGATAACAAAAAAGAAAATTTATTAAGTGCTACAAAGGACAGGAGTGTGGAGAGCCATGATAGCCAACGTCCTGAATGGGACATAGCACATAGAAGAATAAATCAAATATTGATTAAGCATGAAGTAAATTATTCTCAAATACTTGCGATAAAAATAAAAGCAAGCATAAACTATTAGTTGTAAATTAATTATTTTTTGTGAACTGGTTGTTTTTAGGATGTGATATCAAATACCATTAGTTTTCATTGACGGCATTTTTGTTGTGATTCTAGGGAATTTTATTGCTGAATCCAAAGTCTGTTACTGATGACACCGAGAGCACACATAAAATAATTCGTCTTTGGACCCATGAAGTTTACAGGTTATTCTATGATCGACTTGTGGACAAGAGTGATCAAGAAGCATTTTTCAAATTGGTCAAGGTAAAATTTTTTATTTGGTTAAGACAAAAATCTTAAATTAGTGAAGGCAAATGTCTTAAATTGGTCAAGGTCTTGAATCTTAAATTGGTCTTAAAATAATATCGTTCTCACAGAAAGGCATTAACGATTTTGGTTATGAAAAAAATCTTAATGGCGAACATTATTTATTTATTTATTTATCACCTTTTTAAACAATGGCGTTTTTACACCATAATCCAAATAAATACAATAAAAATTATGGCTTAATTCTATTTATCTTTCGGCTTATATATTTGTTCTATTTCTTGGCATAGCTTCACAAAATCAACCAAGACAGACGTAATCTATATTATAAAGATCTGATTTCTGTCTGTTTGCTTGTTACCGCCACACAGCAGAACACGATGCATCTTAGTGGTTTTTTCTTTAGGACAATGCCATTACAAAGCTTTAATTTTTAGAGTAATGTAATTTCCAGTACATTTTTCTACTTAACAATGATGGACCTTTAGTTTGCGTTCGCCCCGTTAATAATGACCTGATTCTTGTTGATTATAAAATCTAAAAAGAGAAAAGAAAGATTAATGTCACATAAAACACTAATACCTATAACATAATAACACTTTTATTATGAAAATAAATCTATTTTTATATATTTTATATAGAAATGAAATTAAACTGTTCATTATTGAATATTTCTCTTTCATTTTTTTAAATCTGTAAATAATGATAATATAATTTTTTATGAATAGGAAGTGAGATAATGACGAACGGGTTGAGTTAACGGCTGCTTTTAGAACCTTTTTTCCTCTATAGGAGTAAAATAATTTCATGACACAGAAGCTTGAAAAGTAATCATACAATTATCAGATTCCCATTTTCATCACTGATATAACTATAGGAACTTTGGATTCGTTGTTATAAAAATATCCACGGTGTGCGAACTCTTAGCGATATTTTTCAAAGGTTTCGAATTACCCTCTGATATTACAATAAGTAACGTTAATCAATTGTGATCTAAAACTACAAAGTAGAAAGCATTTCAAATAACTGCATATTAAACAATGTCTTTGTCCCCTGTAAGTCTATAAAACTTCAAGATGAATATAATTGAGAAATGTTTTCGATTGCAAAAAGTAACAATTACGTAGCATATTTTATTCACATGTAATAATTTATAACTGTTTATCCCAATAATTGAGTGTTATATTGCTTCAGGGTTTTTCAGTGTTCTATCTCTCCTTACGTTGCCTGTCTTGTTGGTGTGGCTTATGATAAAACTTATATCCTCCCTGCAAAAGAGGAGGACCTCCCGGAAGTAGAGGGTCTGTAAACTCGAGTATAAAACCGGCCAATGTCGACTTTTTAACTCAAGTGTTAACCAGCTTAAACCACCTTTTGACTCAAATGTAAACCAGATGTATGTCTATATTTTGATTTATGTGTAAACCGGACATATATTTACCTTTTAATTCAAATATAAACTGATAGGAGTAGATAGGTTCGCCTATTGTTCTCTTCACACTGTACCCTATTTTTTTAAAGTACAGTTTATCCCTTCTTTCCCGTCTAGGATTGCGTTTCTGGTTCGTTCTAAAGTCTTCTTCAACTCTATAGATCCTAACGTCTTCGCCTAGACTCTGAAATTTTATTTATTGTATATTTATTTATTTTTCCTCAATATGAGTAGACATGTTCATCTACTGTCTGGTTCACACACCTCCCCCCGGTCTTTTGAACAGAAGTAGAGGTTTATCCCTTGTGTATTGATTAAAAGTGAATTTCCGGTCCCTTCTAAAGTTTTTTTTTTCATTTTCTTTCACGATCTGTTGTCTCTTGCATCTTAGTCACATTATCACCTTGCTTGTGGTGAATAGATAAGAAACAAAGCAAAAAAAAAAAAAATAATCTTATGTCTACCTTTCGATTCAAATATATACCGGATGTATATCTACCTATCTATTAATTCATTGTTTTTTTTTTATCCAATAAAACTTGTATTCAATATTAAATGGTCCAGCAGGGGTTTAATTCGTTAAATTAACCAAACTAGCTTAAACTAATGTTACGTTCTTTTAAAGATAGTAATGAGTTTTACTTATGAAAAGATGACGGAATTGTCCTCAAAGTAAAAATGAATTAATGAACAGAATTTATAAAGTTTTTCTTATTTGTTGCTAGAATTGCGTCGAGACTCAATTCAAAGAAAAAGCCAACTTGGTCTTTGCACGATTAGCGCAGTCAGGGAAGCAAGTGTGCAGCGATGATATTGGAAGTTTGGTGTTTGGCGATTTTATCAAAGTCAACGGCAAGGCTGTTCGAATGTACGATGAAATAATCAACCAAGAGGAATTGAGACAGGTAACCTGATTGCCGACGTATATTTCAAAAGTAACCTGATTACCGACGTATATTTCAAAACTTCTCGCAAAAAACAACAACAAACAAACAAAAAAACAAAAGGGCAAATTCTTTCTCTATCATTTGTTTTAATAAAGCAGCTTTTCTTTTTAAAACCAATCGATACGTCTGTAATTTTAAAGTGAGTTATCAAGAGTTCTTCGAACTTCCGAACTCTTTGGGTTTTTTTTAATGATTTTATTGTTATCCCAACGTTTCGACAGATTCATTCTACATCCTTCTTCAGATGAAAAATCCGAACAGAAATAGAGGGGCTTCTATTTTCTCTGAATGTGTAGCAAAGAGAAAATAACGGTGGCAAATATACAGATTGGTTCAGCTTATTCCCAGCAATGCGCGCAACGCAGACGATTTCATTTTCAGTAACCGTCTTTTCTGTTTGCTAGATTTTTTCGGACAAAATATGCTGCATAACAAGAAACCTGATAAAAGGCTGTAGAATAAATCAACCTCAAAGTTGTTGTAAAAAAAAACTATATATATATATATATATATATATATATATATATATATATATATTAGAATACACATAATGTCTTATATTGATTGCCCAACGCAATTTCCAAGTGGTGGTGGTGGGGGGTAACACTGGTTTTTAATATTTCTGGTTTTCGTGATATATTTTAATGTTGGGGTAGATTATTATTGTTGTTAAATTATTTAAATGAATTGTAGTTTAATTTTGGATTTGAATCTAGGCACAAATTAACATTTAAGATTGAAAATAAGGTTGGAAGTAAGAATAATAAATTCTAATCTAGAGAGATGTTGTTTCCAATGGGGAAAAAAACGTTTGGAGATCAAGGGGAGTAACTCTACTTTTTTCATAAAAATCAATAAAGTAATTAATAATATTATTAATATTAATATAAATAAACTTAATAAAAGTAGTAATATTAATAATAATATATTGTGATAAATAAAATGTAATTAAAATACTAATAAAAATAATACATATCGTATAATACATATACGAACGCTCGCTCATACATTTACCTATATTTATCCATTTGATTTTATATATATATATATATATATATATATATATATATATATATATATATATATATATATATATATATAATTTTAAAATTCAGAAATTTTCCTCATTGACTTTACATTTACTTTTCCATCAGTTTCTCTTCCAAATTCACACACACATACATACATAGATATATACAAACACATCCCTCTCTCTCTCTGCCTCTCTCTCTCTCTCTCTCTCTCTATATATATATATATATATATATATATATATATATATATATATATATATACATATATATGTCATCCACAGCAGACTGTTTCGTTGTATCGCAGTGATTGGTTCAAGCCGTGATCGAAACCCGACCGATTTGACTTCAGATGCGGAATAATATATATATATATATATATATATATGCAATTCCTGTGGATTTTTCTGTTTTTCTTACGCTGCTGCTGTGTCATATAAATTGAATTGGGTGGATTTAAGCTGTAATTTTTCATTTATGTACGTTTGGCTAAAGAATAACGATTGTCTCGTGTCGTTTATTTACTTTTTTCATTATTTCTTATAATTTTTTTTCCCGGTTGGTGTAGCATGTTAGCCAAAAGTATTCAGATGGGAAATTTTAATTACCAAAACCAACTGGAAAGTTAATCAAAAGTTAATTTGAGTAGATAGGCTTGCCCATCGTTCGGTTCACACTCCTCCCAGTTCTTTTAATCAGGACCAGCGGTTTATCCCTTGTTTCCTGTTTAGGATAGGATTTTCTAGTCCTTTTAAAATCTTTTAATCTTCTTTCACTACCAGCAACCCATTGCGTCTCAGAGGCATTATTGCCTTGCTTTGGGGCGAATTGATAAAAGAATTATTAGAAATATTGTAAAAGTAAATAAAAACATAATCAAACGTGCATAATTGAAAAATTCCTGCCCAAATCCACTATATATATATATATATATATATATATATATATATATATATATATATATATATATATATATATATATATATATATATATATATATATATATATATATATATATATATATATATATATATATATATATATATATATAAAAGGCACAGTGGACTAATAGGTACCGGCTTGGATTGAGGAATGGGAAAGCCGAGTTCGAATTCCAGTTGAATCCTTTACATTCACTTACGTGCTCATACCCTTGGCAAAGGTATGAATCCTCCAGCTATTGGTTAATAGTTTCTATAACCTTGAATGGCAACTGGTCTAGGAGAAGGACAACTCTGAATTCAAAACCTGCGGAGGGTCATTTGGGGACCTTGTGGCACGTAATGCACTAGATCTCTGTATTCGGCCCTTCAAAAAGTGTGGATACTTCTGCACAAAACTTTCACTACGATAATCAAACGGTTCCTAGGAACTGATCTGCTTGACCCTCATACGTCGAATTCGACGGGAGAGTCGCTTATATATATATATATTTCTAGCATTCTTCATATAAAATCGTATTTGTAAGCCGTGTTTTTCATACTTTGTTATACGATGTTTGTCACTCACTACGTTATCAACACAGTATTTATTCGCTGTGTTCAATACATATTTACGAGTCATTTTTCTGAATTTAGAGATGAAGAAAGTTCTTGAAATAGTTCTACGCTTGTCCAGTGACAAGGATTTTATCATGAATTCTTTATTGCAAATGACGTTTTTCTTTTCAAAAGGGGTAATTGGTTGAAAAAATTTTGCCAAATAATCTTTTGTTATTGAAAAAATAACTTAATTTTAAAAAAAGAAAACTATAAAACAGAATTAAAATATTTCCATTTTGTGAAATTAATAAATATTTTGCAAAATATAGATCTTTACTAAGTATAGCATCGTATATTACAGAGCCTAAAAGCTTTGGACAGCCTAACAAAACTTTCGAACACTGAATAATAATCGATCAGCCAGAAGCCCCCTGTAGAAACTAATACAATTTGCTTCTGCTGGTTGAAAATATTCCATTTAACATATCCGAACGAGTTTGTTATTTTCATAATGGAGTTTAAATATCAGGCGGAAGACCTCGGGATATTTTGATTGATCATTTTATTTACTTTATATATATATATATATATATATATATATATATATATATATATATTTTTATAACTTCATGTTAAAAAAAGGAAGTACTTTGCGATTATAGTTCAGGTTCTATAAATAACAACGTTCTCTATCATTAGATGAGTAGTTTTCTTATTCTATCATTTGCAGACGATACAGAAGTACTTGGAGGAATACAACATGATGAGCAAGGCCCCGATGGATTTGGTTCTTTTTCGATTGGCCATTGAACACATTTCTCGGATCAACCGCGTATTGAAGCAACCGAATGGCCATTGCTTACTTGTTGGTAAGACGTCCAGTGTTTCAAGCAGGAAAATAAAGCCACTTAGTTCAGTTTAAATGATAGCTACAAATAAAGAAAATGTCAACAGAAAAACATTGGAAGAATTTTACTGGTGAAACAATATCTTGCATTTTTAAATAATCTGTTAAAAGTACATCAAATAGTAAAATCATAGCAAGTGTTTTTGTGGACATATCGGTCATATTAACCCAATTCATGGCGCTTTTATAAACACGAATAAAATGCTTTGTTCTGCATACTTAGATGATGAATCGAAAACTCACTGACTCAGTTACTGACTCAGTCACTGACTCTGTCTGTCTGTCTGTCTATCTATCTATCTAAGGTTTTTCATTATCTGTCTATCTTTTTAAAAAAAAATCATTTCACCCCAAGCAAGGTGATAATGCCACTCTTAGTAAAGGCAGAGGGAAAGTGACTGAAGTCGAGATACCAGGTCAGCATCGATTACATTACGGACTATTCTTTGAGTTTTACCAAGATTCTTGAGATATACAGCACGAGCAGCAGATCATATATGGTAGCAGTATTCAATACTGGAACAAATGGTAGATTTGTAAATGTGGAAGATGGATTCTAACGAGAATAATTGTTTGGCACGACACATTGAACCAACTTTCCTGGCAGTAATTGATACAATATAGTCATTCCATTCCATGTCAGTGGAAATTATGAGTCCAAGAATGCGCAAAGTGCTGTTCCTCTAGAGTTTAGCATCAGCCATTGTTTCTCGATCGCTTTTTTGCTTTCTTTCTCGATTGATTTTTTGTTTTCTTTCTTTCTTTCTTTCTTTCTTTCTTTCTTTCTTTCTCAGTTGCTTGCTTGCTTTCTTTCTTTCTTTCTTTCTTTCTCAGTTGCTTTCGTTCTTTCTTCTTTCTTCCTTTCTCTCTCTCTCTCGATTGCTTTCTTTCCTACTTACTTTCTTTCATTTTCGGTTGCTTTCTTGATTTCTTCCTTATTCGATTGCTTTATTTCATGATTGCTTTCTTTCTTTCTTTCTCGATTGCTTTCAATCTTTCTTGATTGCTTTTTTGTCGATTGCTTTCTTGATTGCTTACTTTCGTGATTGCTTTCTTTCTTTCTCGACTGCTTTCTTTCTTTCTTTTTTTCTTTCTCTCTCGATTGCTTTCTGGATTGCTTTCTTTCTTTCTTTCATTCTCGATTGTTTTCTTTCTTTCTTTCTTGATTGCTTTCTTTCTTGCTTGCTTGCTTTCTTGCTTGCTTTCTTTCATTCTTGATTGCTTTCTCGATTGCTTGCTTTCTTTCTTTCTCGATTGCTTTCTCTCTTTCTGGATTACTTTCTTTCTTTCTTTCTTTCTTTATTTCTTGATTGCTTTCCTTCATTCTTGATTACTTTCTCGATTTCTTTCTTTCCTTTTTTTCTTTCTTTCTTTCTTGATTGCTTTCTTTCTTCTGCTTATGTAGATTTGTCTCGTTTCTATTCTATCAAATAATCAATATCATTATTGCCTTGTAACAATTTTTAATTACCTAAACCATTTCTTCTTCACTCATTTCTTTAATCTTTCTAGGCATTGGTGGCAGTGGGCGTCAAAGCGCAACACGGCTTGCGTCTTTTATGGCGACCTTTGAACTGACTCAAATCGAAATGACCAAAAACTACGCACTGACCGATTGGAAGGAGGATCTAATAAAGATTATGCGAAAAGCAGGACTCGACGATTCACCCCTTGTTTTCTTTTTCGGTGACCATCAGATAAAAGTATGTTTCCCGTCAACAGGCACATTTAAAAATCTCTCTCTCTCCTTCCTCCTCTCTCTCATTAAGCCATATACATATAATAAAAATTACTTTCCAAAAAGCTTCAATTTTACAATTTGATTATTGTTCCAATCTTTGTATTTCGGCATTCGTAATTTATCAAATGGAAGATGCAGAAGGAAAGTGCTGATTTAGACATTTGGGGGGTGGCTGACCAGATATTTTACAAGAAGTTTTTGTCTTGGAACGACTGCTCGTGATAATTCGTCAAAATGACGTCATACATTGACAGTTAAAATTCTGTTTCTTTCTGTTATAACTTTTCTTTTTGTTCCAATTTACATTAAAAGTTTCTAGTTGTTTCTACATTCACCCCCATGGTTATTCCCAGCATCCTTCTGTAGAACCACATTTCTGTTGCCTCAATTCTCTTCTACACTTGTGAGGAAATAGCCATGATTTTCAATCATAAAAGTAAATAAGACAAGAGACACGGATGCGAGGTAGAACAACGATATTCGGCGAAAATATATGAAATAAAATCATTCCGTTTAGCGTTGCATTTTTGTAGCCTAATTTGTAAAGTTCTTTTTCCACAAACTATAAAGTTCCTCATTTCGAGTTTAAATCTCATCGGAATAACGTTTTGTTTCGAAGTTCCGTAATTTTAATTATTTACTGAATATCGTTCATTGAAATATAATTCAGTTTTTCATTGTTTTTATTTAGGATGAAAGCTTTTTGGAAGACATCAACATGTTGCTTAATGTTGGAGATATACCCAACCTTTTCGACAACGAACAAAAACTGGAAATCATTGAAAAAGTAAGAAAGGAAATCTCTAATAATCTGTGATGAAGTATTCGATGAGCAGGCACAGTGGAGTAATGGATTGAGAAATCGATAGAGCCGAGTTCGAATTTCAGTCGGATCCATTACATTCACTTACGCACAGTACCCTTGGAAAAAGGCATAAATCCTCTTCTTCAGGTTCGATAGCCTTGAAATGCAACTGGTCTACCGCAGAAAGAAATGCGGAAAAAATCTGCCTCGTCAGTTATGTATCGAAATATACATGATCGCCTAAGCGTCTATCACCATGTCACATAACTGACTGATTCTCACCTCCATTTTTATTTTTATTTTTTTAAAGTAAATTTATTGCTATATTTCGACCGGCCGGATCTCTGGTTTTCTTAATGTGTATCTCTAACTTGGATCGAAGCGGTTGAGTGGTACTGTAGGTAAAAGTTCTAACAAAAATAAATATTACCAGATTCGGTATAATACAACTAAAGAATGCCAGGGATCTCGTCGATCGAATTTAGCAATCGGAACAACAATGATTAATCAAATTAAAAGAAAAAGATGATTCCCGTGTGTGTATTTATCGATCTTTTCAATACTTTCTTATTGTTGTTCAAATTATAAATAAGAATGATTAAATCCCATTGAGTGAAAGACTTCTTTCAGAAATTGACCGTAAACTTGAACATTTTCTAGAGCTTGTGTTGAAGGAATCATCTAAAGTTCAGTTCAAATAGGGCAATTATTTCGAAAAAGAAAACGTTTAATCTAACGCTTTCATTCCTCAATTCTACCCAAGAAAGGCGATAATGCCACTAAGACGCAAGAGGCTACTGGGAGTGAAAGAGAATGGAAAAGACTTTAGAAAGAACCGGAAACCTAATCCTAAACAGGCAACAAGGTATAAACCTCTATTCCTATTCGAAAGACCGGGGAGAAGTTTTGACCGCACGATATGCGAACCTCTCTACTCATATTAACGAAAATAAATAAATAAACAAATAGTAAATAAAATTTCAGAGTTTAGGCGATGTTAGGAGTTGAAGTAGAGTTTAGAACGAATAGAAAATGCAATTCTAAACAGGAGACAATGGATAAACCTCTACTCCTGTTCAAAAGACGAGGAGGAGTGTGAACCGCGCGATAGGCGAACCTATTTACTCCTGTTAAATTGCTGTCGAAACTGATTTGGCACTGAAAGAGTAGCGAAATAAGGATAAGAAATTTCTGCTCTAAAAAGTAGGATGAATATATTGGGCTTTTATTTCTAAAGTCGAGATTGAGAGTTGATTTGATTTAATACTTAGGGGCACTTTTGCTGAAATTGATGCAATCATTAAAGTCTAAATATTTGGAGCAGCTACCGAGGACCCGCTTCAGTACGTGAATAACAGTCTAGTATGCTAACGGGTGCTTCTTGGCGGGATTCAGGATATATTAATTTATCGTAACAGTTACTAAAAATCATTTCCCGGGGTGGGGGGTATAAGGGTGGGAAGATATTCGCGTTGATAAACTCTTTAAAAACGTGCTTTATGTCTTTTTTACCAAGTAATTTTGAATAAACACAATAAATGGGGAAAAAAGATGCTTTTTTTAAAAATTAAAATATGCTCGAGTAGTGTAACGCAGAAAATGGAATCGGCGTCCCCTTTTACACTAATGCCCTTGGAAAAGGAATTAATATATCTCATCTTCTCCTTAGCCAACCAAATTGACTTGGCTCTATAGCCTTGGATGGCAGCAGGAGAAAGACTATTCTGAATTCGAAATGGTAGCGAAGTTCATGGCAATTTACATTTAATAATTAAAAAAGAAATGGCCATGAAGAAACATGATAGTCTATCGCTTGAAGGGACAGGATAGTAAAAATTAATCTTTTTGAATTATAACAGATTAGTGTGTTTAGAACATTGGCTTAACAGATTCCTTGATGTCGAGTAATAATAAGCAAGTTAGACTGTTAGAATTCTTAAAAACAGTTTGATCCTCACTAGGCGCCCCCACCCCGCCCTGCTTGGAGCCTTGTGCTATAGTAAATTAAAGTTTGGCAAATATCAACTCCTCTCTTAAATACCTGTTTTACCCAAGAGTCTATATTGCCGCAATATTTTATACAGATGCAGCAGGCGAATCAGCAAGATAAGCAACAAGGGGACGTAACTCCTCACAGCATGTATAACAAATTTATTGAGCGCGTCAAGAGCAACCTCCATATTGTGTTGGCCTTTAGTCCAATCGGTGATGCCTTCCGAAATAGACTCCGCATGTATCCTTCTCTGATCAACTGTTGCACGATTGATTGGTTTCAAGTAAGCAAATTGATTTTTGTACTTCTTAATTCATATAATTTTAGTCGATTCACACGCACGCACACACACACACACACACACACACACACACACACACACACACACACACACACACACACATATATATATATGTGTGTGTGTAAAATTATATAGAAAATAGGAAAGAACTCATTAGGTAAATAATCCAAAGTTCTTTAGTATTTTTGTTATTATTTTTAAAAAATAGTGATCGGTACAAAAGTAGAGCATAAATATAATTATTTATTTAAATTTCATATTTTTAAATAAATAATTATATATATATATATATATATATATATGTGTGTGTGTGTGTGTGTGCGTGCAATTGCAACTTTAGTGGACATTATTGCACATTCTTGTAGTATTTAGTTATGTTTATTTGCCTGATGCAAATGTTTCCATGATCTTTTAGTAAAATATTTAATTCATGGAAACATTATTTAGTCATTAGAGTATTTTTCCTGGCTTTCTTAAATCTTATATCACCTTTCCAATGAATCATTTATTATATCATAAAATAACGATTCCATTTCTGATTCAATGATTCGGTGTTATAAATTTGTTGAAATCGTTGCTAAAAGAAAACATTTCATGAAACGAAACGATAGTTTGGGGAAATTGCTATTTATAAAAGAACAATTTTTTTTCAGTTATATCATAGTTTAGATGTTTCTGTTTGCAACATGCACAGTGTCCTATGACAATTTCACCAATTCCCTTTCTTTTTATGTTCCATTGTATGATGCAATGGCGTCAATAGCCGACGTTAGTGTCAGTAATATTGGATTGTTCTAGAATGTAAAAAGTTGATTTAATTTTCGCCAATCAGTGAGATTTTACCTTAGAGTTGAAAGATTGAAATCTGGCCTTAATACCGCCATGAATTTAATTCACGTTTGGATTCTCACAACAAGCCCAGTTTCTTTTTATTGCTAATGAGAATCTCGTCCAAAAACGATTTTTTTTTAATCGAGAAAGGAGAAAGACAGATGCTTAAACCTGGCCAATTTTCTTTTCTGTAATTTCATGCTGACCCATTTTACGAGCTTCAGAAATTTCTTATGACTCGTAAACAACGTACTACACTTGACTGATTTCACAAGTAAAAAATCACTTCGTAAACTTCAAAGACATTTCCAAGATTTCCTTAACTTGTGTAAAAAAATGGTGTAGGAAAATTAGGTACGAATATAATAAAAGAAATTAAAAGAAATCAACGATAGTTTACAGTTAATAGTTTCAGTTTTAAACTTGAAATAGTTTCAATATCAAGTGAACAAGTGTTGACACTGCATGGGATAAACGACGAAAAAAAAAAAAAAATAGGCACTCCGACGTATAAACCATATCGACATTCGAAATTTAATATACAAATTATTTTATAAACTTGAAAATTTAATGAAATTTAAAACTGATAAGGGTTCTTTTGCCATTGTCTAGAATTGTAATGCTTTTTTTTATTTTTAAATACAAGAAACTAGAATAGTAACAAAAAATCAGGAATATTTCGCGTGAAATAGTCTTAAGACAGCTAGTTTCAGAGATCATTACTAATGCAGAGAGTCTAGTCTTCAGTAGATGGTTTACAAACCTGGCCTTGAGTCATACTAACTCAACGGAGGTAAAATCAATTACTACTGTAGTGAATTTGATCCTCACAAGTGGTTACACTTATGTGAAATTCTGTCGTAGTAAAATCAGATAAATACTAATTACCACTGTAGGGAGTTCAATCAACACGAAGTGCCTCAGGCGTATGGTCTTATGTCGTATTAGCTCCGCTTACTAAATACCCAAGTGTTATCAATCCTAACAGATGTTCCACATATGTTTCCTTGTGTCTTACTAAACTCAGTTCAGTAAATACTCATTACTGTTGTAGTTAATTCTGCTGTCACAGAATGCTCCACGGATGTGTTGTTTTCGTACTAACTTCATTTTAGTTAATATTACGGTAGTGAGGTAGACATGACCTTGTGCCAGATAAAGCTATGTTTAATGAATAAGGAAAAAGAATCTAACAAATTTTGTCTTCTTTTGTAGCCATGGCCAGACGACGCACTCCATCTTGTGGCTAATAAGTTACTTGACGATGTAGAAATGTCAAACGAAGTTAGGCAAGAATGTGTCGCCATGTGCAAGCATTTTCATCAGAGCGTTCGAGCCTTATCTCAAAAGTAAGTGAAAATTTACTTTACTTGAATAATACATTAAGTAATAAGCTGGTTGCCCGTTTCCGAGTGTACCCGGTATCTAGCTAAATCCTCTAGCAGACACCTGCCCAGATACACTTATGCTTCTTTAATGCCCAAAGATCTATACAACTATACTGAGTGGACCTTTCTGGGTTACGGTTTCTGGGAGAGATCTCATAATCTGTCATGATTAGAAGTTAAACAAAGTCAGTAGGCTCGAAGCCTCTGTCACGATGACTTGCCACTTGGTGCTAGCACAATCCTCGGCGGTTTCCGAACTCAATGTCACTGACAAGGCCTGCGTCAACCCGTAAGGTAGTTTTCAGACTCTTCCCAACAGTGACAGACACTGGGATCATGTCATCAGGGTGATATTATCAGGAAGACCGCTACTTGATTATATTGATCATGGAAAGATTCGAACCCGGGTCTCATGATCAGAACACTAACACTCCAATCTCTCGTCCAATATGAAACTAATCCTTTTATCTGTGAGTTTCTTTTCTCTCATTTCTCGCTTGTGGAACTCTTTTCTGCTTTCTTGTTTTCCAGTCAAATTTGATCTTCAAAAGTTTAAATGCAATGTCAATCGTTATCTTCTATCTTCTTGATTTCTGTTCTTTTATTGTTCTCTCTTCTTAATAATAATTTCTCTTTCTTATAGTCTCTCATAATTCGTCACCCCATTGCGTCTTAGTGGTTTTATTGGAGTTAAATGATTAAAAAGATTCGTACTTGAAAGTATCTGAAATTATGGATGGAAATATTTGTAATAAAACTAAATTAGTCTGTTCCTTATCATTACACTTCGTGCCAAATTATTATCGAGATAACTTTTTTTCTAATATTTCAAAAACCGTCCAATCAATTCACACAAAATTTTCACACAATGTTGGCAACACTGAGCTACGCAATCACTGAAATTTTCTGATCTGCGCAAGGTAAACAAACTGGCGCCATATTTGTTATCAGCACGGTGATTTGAGCGTGCCAAATTATTAGAAAAGTATAAGAATTTAGTGAAAAGATGGGCCGTAAAAGCAGTTTAAGTGATGCTGAAAAGAAATCTATTACCTCAGGACTCTCAAAAGGTAAATCTATCCTGTGTGAAAATTTTGTGTGAATTGATTGGACGGTTTTTGAAATATTAGAAAAAAAGTTATCTTGATAATAATTTGGCACGCAGTGTAAATACTTTGTTACTAAAAACTATATTCAGTAATTAAACTGAAACTGTTTACGTACTGAGCTATTTGATGTAATGTGGTGCAGTAAAATATTCCAGGTGAGCACTTTGTTGTTTTGAGTTTATTTTATTGAGAATGGATCTGAATGGATATTTTCAAGAATGAAGCTCTTTGTTGGCTGAATTGAATTAATCTTCACTCGTTCAAGTGAATAAAAATCTACTGAGCTTGTCCGCCTTTTTTTTGGTCACAGATTGTAATAAATTAAATCCAATTATATTCCACCGACTTCTAAGACCTTACAGGCGGGAAGCTTTGGTTTAGATGTTAACATAGTTTTCTTAATTCAACATTCTCCAAACAAGGTATCAGTTTCATGTTGAAGTTTTCTCATCGCTAATAAAGATGATTGTATTGTTGATAAATAAATTTAATTTTCTTACGTCTGAACGAATTTTTATTCTGTCTCCAAAATTTCACTTTACTTTCTGTAATTTTTATTTCATACAATGATGATATTTGCGAAAAAAATGTTTTCTCATTTGCACTGACAGATATTATGATGCTCTGAACCGAAATAATTATGTAACACCTACGTCTTTC
Organism: Acanthosepion pharaonis; assembly: GCA_903632075.3. Lineage (NCBI taxonomy): Eukaryota > Metazoa > Mollusca > Cephalopoda > Sepiida > Sepiidae > Acanthosepion > Acanthosepion pharaonis. Next base: position 3,297,199 of record CAHIKZ030003402.1, on the reverse strand, counting down.
CTGGAACTCATCAGAACATTTAAAAGTCTTTTGAATAAGAAACGAATGGAGATTCTAACATTGAAGAACCGTTACGTTGTTGGACTGGAGAAAATTGAATTCTCAAAGATGCAGGTATTATTTTTTAAAGAATTTTTTTTTTTTTACTACGATTTCTTTCATTCTTTTAGCGCTCATCTTATATATATATATATATATATATATTCATAAATTATTCATACAAAAAACAAATACAAAGGTTAATGATTTAATTGGCGAGAAATCCATCATCGCGAACAATTCAAATAATATACAAAAACCCCGAACCTGTTTATGAATGAAAAGATATATATATACATATGAAGAAAAATATACAGAAAAAAACAAACAAAAATCTTAATATGCAATTATGCTGTATTAATGTTAATATAAAGTCAACGTCAGATGTTTCGGTCTATTTTATATTAACATTAATACAGCATAATTGCATATTAAGATTGTTGTTTGTTTTTCTGTATATTTTTCTTCATCCATATATATATATATATATATATATATATATATATATATATATATATATATATATATATATATATATATATATATATATATATATATATATATATATATATATATAACCAATTTGTGAAGCGCAGGCGTTATATTGAGTTTAGTTTCTTATCTTATTGCCGGGACCCGCTGTTCTCGTAAGTATGGCACTTGTGTCGTATTGTAACGGCCCGGGTTCGATTCTCAGTAGTGGATGCGCATTGCTAATGAGTCTCAGAATAGGACGAAACGGTCGTCCAGTGCCTTCCGGATTCTGTTGAGGATTCTTCAAGACTCTTTAAATTACTTAATTATGATTGTTCAAATCCCTCTTATGATTTCTATGTATGCATGTATATATATGTTTCGATTTTGTTGTTACTTTTCCTCATTAATGAGATCAATACACAGATCCGAGCAACAAAGACTAATGTCGAATTTGCAATATTTTTTTAACTTCTTTCTCATATAATTTTACCTTACGTCCTAATATATATAGTTTTATTTCAAAATACTCTATTTTAGGAATACGTTTCCACAACATCGTCCACGTGACCATATTATCTGTTTTGATTAGTCTTACACTTATATCTTTAGCGAAAGGTGGGTAAAAGAAGCGAGCTTGCTTCGTGTGAACGGGGCTAGCCTTGATTTTCTCTTCTAGGTCAACCTATTGCACATCGGGGTGGCTTCCTGTGGAACCCTCCCCTTGGTTAGGTTAGACAAGCTTCAGTGTACCTACTTAATGGGAGTAAGTGTTGTTCCTGGCCTGCATCCCGGCCGTTCTTTGGTTATGATCCAAGTCGAGATTCCCAACCTCCCCAGTTTGTTTTGAGCCCCCCCTTTCATCTCGACTGGGTCAGTTTTATATTTTCCCATTCCAGCTTAATATTTTATACATTTTCCCACTCCCTTAGCGAGAGCGTCTCTTGATTTTGTCCCCTGGGCAGAATACAGCGGTCTCTCTGTTTTATGGATTGGACGGTCCCTACTAACATCAATTATGTTTAGTTTGTATTTGTGTTTATTTTAAGTTTATTATTGAGTTCATTTCCCTTCCCTCTCATTTTATCATTATTAGAATTGTATATATATATATCACCATTAAAATTTTTATGGCATGGGGCGCGATTTTGGTAGGTCTCCCTTGAGAGCACGTGGTATTATGGTGGTTGATGGATTGTTTGGTGATGGACGAGTTCTTTTGGTGAATGGGTAAAATGTAATGTACAAATGGGTCTCGAATCTGATTAGCTAGGTGTAAGATAGTTAGTGTTGACTAGCCTCTACCCCTCCCCTTTATTGGCCTCGTGCCACAATTTGTACTTTTTGTACGAATAAATATCAGTCTTACTCTTATGTCCATCGTCTTTTCATGTTGAATTGAATATAGTCTAATGTTAATTATGTTTTATGAATATGTCCTGAAGATGGTCTACTAGACCGAAACGTCCGACGTTGACATTATATTAACATTAAAACAGCATAATTGCATATTAGGATTTTTGTTTGTTTTTTCCGTATATTTTTTCATATATATATATATATATATATATATATATATATATATTTTATATTTCGTATTTTTTTTGCTAACATATTTTTAATCGCTATTTGCCTTCCAGGTGTAAGCGATCATGACTCTCAACACATTCTTTTTATTTATTATCAGTGAATTGTCATGATTTCTTGGGAAAGATAGTGGAGTAGTTTCCCGGTGCTGTCGCCACGGTTTTGGATTTAGAGTACTCCTTCTCCTTGATTGAGTTCCATTCAACTCCTTAGAACCCAATCTACTGTACAATTTAACCCATAGTTAGTTGTGGTGAGTAGAAGATATAGCTTAATGACTTTCCCAATTGCATTTGTGAGAAAGTGAACGCAGTAGAATACCCAGAATTAGAACTTGGCTGGTTGCTTCCCATTTCTGCACCGATAACAATTAGGTTGTCCGCACATCCAACTTTACCCACTGTGCTCAAATTTAGAGAATTTCTAAATATCAACTTTTCTCACTTCTTCTTTTTATGTGCCATGTCCTTTCAAGACGTGGGCGATCATGGCTCTCCACCTCCCTCTATCCCTTGCAGCTCTCAAAAAGTTCTTTCCCTCTGCTTCCTCCCCCAGGCCACGTTCTGTCATCCACTTGCTTAAGTCCGCCACGTGTGTCACACGTTGTTTTCCCTTGTCTCTATTTCCCTCTATTCAACTCGTGTGTATCAGATTCTCCAGGCCCTCTTTCCTCATTATGTGTTCCAGAAATTTCAGCTGCTTCTTCCTGATTTTAAGTATAAGCTTCCTCCTTGTTTGTATCCTCTCTAAGACCTCACCGTTGCTCACACGCTCGGTCTATGATATCCTTAACATCCTTCTGTAGATCCACATCTCCATCGCCTCGGGTCTCTTCTTCATCTTTCAGGAAATCGTCTAACATTCGTTACCGTAAAGAAGACTCACTATTAACATTAAAAAAATTTCATGATGATTCAGACTGCAATTAAAATTGTTCCGGTTGGAACTATACTAAAAATTAAGATTACAAGTAAAACCGGATGCTGTTTAAAAAGCAACTGGAAGCAAAGAAATGTCGAAGAACGAACTATCCGACATGTGAGATCAAAGCAAACATGATGAAGAATGCTAGCTGGAATAATATATGGTGTAATGGCTTCAACTTTATTTTGATCAATCTGTATAATCCTTTAACATAAAGTATTGTTGGGTATGAATGTTGTATGTAATTATCAATTTGCAGATAAACATTATGCAGAAAGAGCTGTTTGCACTGCAACCCAGACTGATGGAAACAAGCAAAGAGACAGAGAAATTGATTGGGATCATCGAACTTGAAACCCAGGAGGTCGAAGCAAGGAAAAAGATTGTCGAACATGACGAAGCCATTGCAAATGAAGCAGCAATGAATGCCAAGTCTATAAAGGTAAGTTCACATGATTAAATTAATTTCTTCGTGGATTTTTTAAACATTTAAATTACTATCAAACGTTAAAATCTGTTTTTTTTTTACCTAAATTGCTAAAACTATACCACCCCTCTTCTTCCTCCGTAAACCCTAAATGCATCGCCTTTCTCTTTATTTCCCCCTTCTTTCTTTTTTTCTTTTTCTCTCTTCTCTTCTTCCCATTCAACATATCATTTCCGTTAAGTTGACCGATTAAATAGGTCAATGTCTGGTCCCTCCTCCCCCAATACTAAGTATGATAGAAAGAAATATTAAAATAAACCCTCTCTAAACTCGACCATGTCTCTCAAACCACTCCTCGCTACCCTCTCTGTTAAATTACATAATATTAATACTACCCGTCAAAAGTGTAAATTTTCATTTCATTTTTCGTTTCACCTTTTGGAAGTGATGTCTGATCCAGGGTACTTTAAAAGGTCTCTGGTGAAGTAAACTATTATAATGGAGCCTTAAAGTGATCTGTTTTTCTTTAATATATATATATGCATGTATAAATATGCATTTCTATGTGCATATGTATGAGTATTGATGTATATATGATATATGCATATGTGTGTATCAACCCGTGTATCTGGCGATGTTTATACTCAACATCTTGTCTTAAAAATTAGTAATGGTCTACAACTGTTTTCTATTGAATTGGTAGTATTAATATTATGTAATTTAACAGAGAGGGTAGCGAGGAGTGGTTTGAGAGACATGGTCGAGTTTAGAGAGGGTTTATTTTAATATTTCTTTCTATCATACTTAGTATTGAGGAAGGAGGGACCAGACATTGACCTATTTAATCGGTCAGCTTAACGGAAATGATATGTTGAATGGGAAGAAGAGAAGAGAGAAAAAGAAAAAAGAAAGAAGGGGGAAATAAAGAGAAAGGCGATGCATTTAGGGTTTACGGAGGAAGAAGAGGGGTGGTATAGTTTTAGCAATTTAGGTAAAAAAAAAACAGATTTTAACGTTTGATAGTAATTTAAATGTTTAAAAAATCCACGAAGAAATTAATTTAATGCTTGTTAGCAATTTAAATGTTTAACACTTTTACAAATAAATTAGGGATTTAATATGAGTTAAATACTATATTTAAAAACACATTAATAAAAACACATTAAAAATATTTAAAATATAAAAGTTTACTGATAGTAATCTTTTAATATTGTAAATGACTGTTAAGGTAACATCTTTATCAGTTTGAGTCTAATTCATGAATGTATTTTGTAACTATTTTTAGATGGGTAATCTTTCTTACTTAAAGTTTAGGTTTCGAATTAAGATGGCGTAATATATACTGGATGTACCGAGAAGAAACTCTGAGGATGTAGGGCTGCTAAAATTTAAATTTTAAAATTCCTTGTGTCCTACCTGCCTAGACATAAGCGCTCAGGTGATTTTTAGTTTGCTGAAATCCTTTTAAGGACGAAACGCGCTATATAATTTTTTTCGGCTTTGTTATTATATTATCCAACATTCTGTCTATATTTCTGAGATGAGGTATTATGTACATTATTTACATTATTCGGACTATTGTCCTCATCTTTGTCGCCGCCATATTTATCACAACGTTTCATAACTGATAACTGACATCCATCAAACAGAGTTCAATACCCGGTTAAGGCAGTGGAGAACTTTCAGAGGGAAATTAACAGGAGATAACTGATAACTGACACCCATCAAACATGGCACGTGGAACTAGAACAGTCTACCCCAGTGAGCGAAATAAAGGGTTCAGTTCGACATTCCAACCACCTGAAGAAGACCGGAGCGTACAACGGCCGATACGTTGTGATAAATATGGCGACAAAGATGAGGAGAGTCCGAATAATGTAAATAATTATCCAACATTGTTTTAATATTCAGTAATTTATATATCATATCTCCCCACGTACAATCGTACAAACCATTGAGTGATTAATTTTTTTACGACTTACCTACTTTTTGCAGGTTATTTAAACTATAAAAATATATTTAGATTCTAAGATTTTTTTTTGTGGGAGATAATAATGATTTACTGATGCAAGTCCTACTAATTAACCCATAGCTGGGGGGAAGAAGAGGTGGATTATTATCTTTCCCAAATAAATAATATCTTTCGCAAATAGTGCGTAAGTGAATATAATGAACCCAAAATTTAGAATTGGTGCTCGGCACTTCGATCTCTAATTGCGAACAGTTATTCATTACACCACCCGCACATCCAAGCTTACAACACCTGGTGTACCCAAGCTGTTACCCATCTAAGTACTGACCAGGCTCGATGTTGCTTAACTTCCGTAATCATACAAGAACCATTATAAGCACAAATACATTTATATAGACAGAGAAGAAAAACATCCATTCTTTCTTGCATAAAATCTTGAACAAATGAAGATTTTTCTTTAGCCGAATTGTTAAATGACATTAGTTGCCGAATACTGATTGATTGATTGATTCGTTTTTTACGGCTTATCAACCATTTGCAGGTTATTTAAAGCCAGAAAATATTTTTAGATTGTAAGAATTTTTTTATAATAATGATTTAGTGATACGAGTCTTACTAGTTAACCAATAACTTGTGAGGGGGGAGAGCTAGATTCATATATTTCCTGAGGATATTTGTGCATAAGTGAATATACCGGATCCAACTGGGATTAGAACTGGACACTCCAATTAACAATTCTGAGCCACTATCCATTACGCTATCCGCACATCCAATCTTACATCACCTAGTATTACCAAGCTGAGTAACTGAGCATTTTGCAGAATAGTATCTGGAAAATATCACTTCATGAAGAAAAAAAACATTCTAATGACTGAAAAGGATTTCTAATGACATTGTCAATCTATTTAACTTTTTTCTTTTTCTTCAGGACGAATGTGAAGAGAAATTAGCCTCAGCCATGCCGGCCCTTAACACCGCAATCACTGCCCTCAACACTCTGAAACAAAATGATATTACAATTGTGAAGGCAATGACTAATCCACCGCATGGAGTTAAGCTCGTCATGGAAGCAGTATGCATTATGAAGGTTAGGCTTTAATTTATAACGCGTTATTTAAACAAATTTTTAAGTCATTTATTTGAATGATAAATTCAATGAGGATATTGAAATGTTCTCGGACATATCAATTTACCAAAATCTGAACAAAGGTAAAAATGTGTTTTTGAACTCCTTTTCACCCGAGTCAGTTTCCTTTCAGCATGTCCCTTTTATATTCTAAAGAATTTTGACTCGGTGGCACGTTATATTTTTGGTTTAGAGATTTCGTGTGCTTTTTGTTAACGCTTTTACCAGTATTGTCAAAAATGGCATTACATTGAAGTAATTTTGCAAATGCATCTTATAAAATATCATAAATTCTCTTGTTTTCTTGTTTATACACCTATTTTTAATGTCATGACCCTTCAGGACATTGGTAATCACGGCTATCTACAGATTGCTTTTCATTATTATCCGTGAATTGCAAGGATTCTTGCGAAAGATAGTGAAGTAGTTTTCCCTTCGGCTTCTGTAGGGTTTTTAATTCAGAATGATTCTTCTCCCTTGAAGATATTATTGATGATGGCTTCCCACAGATTCCTTTTCTTTATTATCTGTGAATTGCCAAGACTTCTTGGGAAAGTAGTTTCCCCGTTGTCTTCTATACTGTTTTGAATTCAGATTAATTCTTGTCTTTGGCTACAACCCAAAGCTAGATAGCCTAGTCTGTCCTGCTGTTTAGCTGGAGAAGGGAGAAAAGATGTATTTATGTTCTTTCGAAAGAGAACGCCGTAGACTAGCCCGGGATTTGAACTCGTCTCCTTGATTCCCACATCTGTGCTGATAATAGTTGCGCTACCCGTACGTATTATGTTCAATGCCTTTTGAATATTAAATTGAATGAATGAATAAAATTCATTCCGGCATTGAATAAATACAGAATATCATCAAATTTACGCATCTAATAGATGCGTCCACTAAAACCAGATGGTGACTACATCACAAGAAAAGTCAACTATACAGAGACAGTCAATTCACCTATCTTTGTGTCATTAAATCTTCTGATGACGTAAACATGCGTTACATACAAAATATACGGATAATGATGCACGTTACATTTTATATATCCGTATTGTTGGATATTTTTTTTTATTCCAAAGGCATAGATGTTTTATTGAATCGATATCAATTTTATTCTTTCTTGATTTAGAAAATTGTGTTATAGAATGCATGGGCTATTTCAAATTGTACTGGCCCCATGGCGTATTGATTAGAATTTTGACGAGGCGAACAGAGTTGGATGATTTGAATCACGTCGGCGTGGAATTCTGACAGGGATGAATTGTCTTTAAGTTTTAATAACGACCAAAACCACGCAAAGACAGTCCATACGGTTGCGAGAAAAGAAAAATAAAGATACGTTGTTCAACCCAGATTCTTTAATGAGACATTCCGTCACGTGGTGATGGGTAGTTAGCCAAACTGTTGAAACCCGCCCTCTCTGTCTTCCTCTTCCTTTGTCCAAGCAACGATGTTACTATTGTCTTCCCCTGAAATAAGAAGAAACCTCAGGAAATAGTCCATCGTTCATTCAGTCTGTGATGCAGCGTTGGGACCTGAAGAATTACCAGTAGAGAAATCAGAGACGACACGAAACACAACAAATTTTCAGAACGAGAAAAAAGAACTGAAATAGTGACATTGGATTCATATTTTTGCGGGTAAGAGGCTTAAAAAACGAAAGATTTTAGCGATGCTTAAGGCAAAGTTATGATTTCAGGATAACCAATATGAATCGAAGCTTTTGAAATAAACGGAAACATTATACTTTGAAGCTTCCATGGTATATTTATCAAGTATGTTTTAGAAATTACAAATTCCTTGAAAAACATGTTGAAGACAATCATTTTCTATCATTCGTGAATGCTTAAAGTCTCTTAAAACTTAAATTTCATTTTCAGCAGAAACACTTATTTTCCTCCTTTTAAAAAAATCAAATCAAATCTGCATATTTTTTGTTTAACAAGGGAATCAAACCAGAAAAGAAAGTCGATCAAAATGGTAAAAATTCTGAAGATTATTGGAGTGCCGCCAAAAAAGTAAGTCTGCTTCTTGTCCATTCTTTGGAACGATTTTTAACGATCCAAATGACTGAGGTAGTTTCATCTTGACCACCGAATTCGAACCTACATGGTAATATCTTCAGTAGCCAAATTTCGTAAAATCCTCATCCATCTATCTATCTATCTATCTATCTATCTATCTATCTATCTATGAGAGTCTGATCATTATCCATCTATCTATCTATGAGAGTCTGATCATTATCTATCTATCTATCTATCTATCTATCTATCTATCTATCTATCTAAAGAATGTTCTATCCTTTTTTGTTGATACTTTTTCGATATAACTGATTGACATTATTAGGCAGTATTTTGAGCAGCATTTGAACATATTTGATATGTGTTTGAAATGAACAGCATTATCAACCTTATATCTATAAAAAAAAAAGTATCAATCTGAAAATTTTAAATGGAATATAGCACAGTGCTTTTTAATGCAAAATTAAATCAGCACATTGCTTTTTAAAGCAAATTATAACCAAATAAAGGCTCTTAATTTTTGTAATGTAAATATTGTTTTACAGTAGGATCAGATACAATTAACAGTGCCAGCCCTGAATTAAAAAAAGAAACAAATATATACGGTTGGTAAGAAAGTCATTTCGATTTCTTTTAGAAACATCAATTACAAATTCAATCAAGGTAATAGTCTCCTTCGATTTTCGATAACATAATCCCATCAAGATATTCATTCCTAAAGTTTAAAAACTCTTTGGGGTTTGGAGAAAGAAAACCTTTTTTTTTGTGTGTGTGTTTTGTAATCGTTTCATAATTGGTGTACTGTTTCCCGTCGAGGAAATGCTGTAAAGATCTAAAAAGGTGATGATCCGACTCATCAACGTCGAGAGATTAGTGTGAATGAAATAAAACCCAAATCTTTTTCTGCAACGTCTTGAGTTGTCATGCAAGAATAACATACTTTTCCGAATGGTCAGTGAATCTCACTTAGCCCTCAAAGATTGATTTAGTAGTGTTTCAACTTAACGACAATATCTCTAAGAATTAACTTGAATTACAATTCAACCCTTCATGATTACCTGTCTTTTATCAGAAAAAGTTTCAAAATACAGTGTAACCCGGATATAAGAGAGTTGTCGGGACCGGAGAAGAAGTTTCTTATATCCGGGTTTCTCTTATATCCGGGTTTGGTCTATTTTGTTTACATTAACACAGGCTCTAATTTGGGAACAGAGAAAATCTCTCTTATATCCGGGTTTCTCTTATATCCGGGTCTCTTATATCCGGGTTACACTGTAATATTAGTTCAAACCCCAGGGAGTCATCACCTAACCAGTACCTCTCATTCTGGAGGGAGCTAGAGTCATTACCCAGCGCCTGAAATGTCCCCAAAAGGGGAAGTGCCGAGGGGGCTGGAACAATTTTCCCGCGGTATTGCCAGTAAACCCACTTTAAACGTTGACCTTGTGTTACATTCGGTAGCGACGTTGGCGTGCTGAAAAAAATCCCTTCATCATAGATAACATCATTTATATCCCACCAAACAGAGCATATTGCCTTCTTAGGGTGTAATACTGATTTTGGTACAGGTACAGGCTTTTATTGGTGTCGTAATCATTACCTCTTTTGCTGAATATGATTATAAAGTGCCATCATTTTATCACTGGAGATGATCTTTTCAGAAATGATTTGGTTGCTTGCCTTTTCCTTAATCTTACTTATTATAAAACGCAGATTGTGTGTGTGTGTCTGTACGTTTATATATTGGATCGGATTTCCTACATTTTTCAACCGATTTCAACAAAACTTCACAGGACTGCGTAAAATTACCTTGCGGTGGTTCTGACAGCGCCAAAAAATGGGAAAAACACAATTGTTTTGGCACTAAATCAATTTGAAAACACGATAAAACACGATTCTGTCGCCAGAATGAAAGGGGGGCAACTCATATCGAGTTATACTTATAAAACCCAGGTTGTTTGTGTGTGTGTGTGTGTGTTCGTTTATATATGGGATCGAATTTCCTACATTCTTCAACCGATTTCAACAAAACTTTACATGTTTTTGGCAGGTAGTGTTTCTTATTGTCTTGCACACTTTTTACTTTATTTTTACATTCAGAATGCTTTAAAAATTCCATTTACAAGACAATTGTTTATAATAAAATTCTATTTAATCGATAGACTCATAACGATTGAAAACAATGTTTTTGTTTGAGTTTGACCAATTCGTAAAAAAAACCAAAAAAAACATACAAAAAAAAAAACTAATTAAGACATGCGTGTCCGTCAACCTTAAACAATAATCTTTGTCAATTTTATTTTTCAGTCTTTATGATGGTCGATACTTGATCTATCTCTTACTGTTACATCCCCGGGCAACGCCGGGCTCTACTGCTAGTAACAAATAAATGTGAATGTTGATTATATTGAGAATCGGTCAGATAATGTGGCAGACATGTATCCTTGCTTTATTGAAAGACATATTTCTTAGAGTTTTTCTTTTGTTTTGATATATAATAGCCTTGTATAGAAATGTTAGATTCTGCGAAAATTTTTGTTTAAAATATATCTAAAGAAGGAACAAATAAAATACAGTATAGACAAGTATAAAAAAGACCCAGATCACAGCAAGATGAACGTATACCATCGAAATCAGGAGAAAATAATTATTTTAACTCGTGTCTCCATCTCACGTCTGTAGATAAAAGATTTCTCGGCGTAATTGCTACCCAACATAGCATATCCAGACAAAACTGAATATTTCCTGTTAAATATGGAAAAAAAGAATTAACGTCTGCTTTAGTGAAAATGAAAATCGGTATATAAAAAAAATTGGTTCGTTTTTTTTGTTTTTTTTTTTAAATTTGACGTTTTTTTTTGTATACAAACAATGCTGTTCTTTTTTATTTTTATTGGTGAATTTTATTATACTCTATATTTTATTCTTATCTTATTTTATTTACTACCCGTTTCAGATGTTGGGAGATATGAAATTTCTCGATTCATTGAAAGAATACGATAAAGATAATATTCCAAGTCATATTATTAAAAAGATCCGAGAAAAATACATCACAAATAAAGATTTTGACCCAAGCATTATCAAGAACATTTCATCTGCTTGTGAAGGGCTTTGCAAATGGATTCGGGCCATGGATATATATGACAGTATTATTAAGGTTAGTGGTTTTATTTTTTATGGGCGAAAAAGTGTTAATGTGTGTTGTTACAAAAATATCAGACCATTTCTGATGGAATTCTTTCATTTTCATTCTACAAAATTCTTCATGTATGCAGTGTGTATCGAAAATACATGCTGTCATTTTAAGAAGAAACGTTATCATTCTATGACTTTTTCAGACGATTCAAACCATTCTTTGTGTCTTTTTTGTTATTACATTTCAGCTGGTCTATTCTATACGTACACAATATATATAGCATTGGGCCTTGAATAAAAAAACATCCGATTGGGTTTTGGATGCCGTTTCTTGTCTAATTACTATGGCTGGATGCAGAAAAAGTGGCTGGATTGAAAGTTATCCCATTGTCGAAAAATTCCGTACGGTGGAAAACAATTGAAGGGATAATTCTGCTTTGTTCGTGTCTTTCAACAACAAGACGACACGTGGCTACAACTATATGTTGGAAAAGGGAAAAGCAAATAGGGTTCCTTCTTCGTGTCCGTTCACTGGGGTGGACTCTTAGCTGGCAAAAATAGGTTACTATTTTATTGAGTATAAACTCATCAAAATTCCTATTTAAACCTGCCGGCTTAATTAAGAATTCATAAATTCCAGCACCCAGTTGAAACTCGCCCCAGATTAAAACCTTTTTTCGATTCTAGTCAGAGATGTCTTACCACGTGCTTTGAGCTATCCTGGCCAATTCGTTTAATGAATGTCATCGTATATCACTACAGGTAAAAAAAAAAGTAATCTCCCTCTTTACAAACTTTAGGAAAACTGGAGAAAATATTAACTAATATTCCAATGTGCTCAATTCCCAGAAATAGAATAGGAATCGTATAGACCGGGGGGGGGGGGCAAAACTTACTTAATTTAACAGCCATGTCCGATAATGTTCAGATGTTTGAGATCCGCAAGACATGAACAAAATTTACATACGTTTTTGTTATAAATATTTAGAAATGCATGTATGCAATAATATTTATCAATATATGCAGTTTAATTTGTATTGGTTCTAGTAATCACAAAGTACACACACACATACACACACACTCATATCTATCTATCTATCTATCTATCTATCTATCTATCTATCTATCCCAAATATTTTCAAAATCTTGACTGATGATCGTTTTAACTATCAGTCAGTTATGGGCCATGCGTAATACACGCTTAGTCGATCACGTATCTTTCCATACATGAGTGACAAGGTAGATTTTTTTCCCGCAGTAGGTTGCTATTTTTTTTCTGCGGTAGACCAGTTGCCATCCAAGGATATAGAACCCAGTCTGACCTGCTATTTACTCATAGCTGTGGCGGGAGGGAGAAGAAGAGGATTCATACTTTTCCAAAGAGTATTAGCACGTAAGTGAATGCAATGGTTTCGACTGGAATTCGAACTCGGCTCTCCGATTCCGCAGTCCGAGCCTCTATTAACCCGTTTTAACTATACTGATCATATTTAATAGGGTAAATTACTGTGATCAAAAAAGGAGCTCAGTCAACATATTTCTACGAGTCGCGTATGTGGCTCGTGCGCTGCGGTTTGGCCACCCCGATATAGATAATACCAAAGAGATATGCATATATTTTCTTTATCTGAAAAAGGGTGTACAAAATATCTGTCGAAACAGTGTGGTAATAGCAAAAACAACACACACACACACACACACACACACACACACACACACACACACACACACACACACATACACAAAATGAGTTCACTCGCCCAAACAACATGTGGGACATTTTAGATATTTTATGATTACTAATAAAGTAATTTTAATAATGAAGTAATTTTACTAATGAAATAATTTTACTAATTAATTAATTTTATTCACAAATGATCTTAGCTCTGAACCCTTAAATGAAAGTGTAAACATTAGTCGGCAAATTTTAATTTTACAAATTAACTCAGAATTTAATATACGTTTTATTTATTGCCAAAGGGATGGGTAAATATGAAAGAATTATTTTAATTTATATTTTTTATTAATGTCAGGCAAATTAATGACAAAGTAGAAACATTTTTTTGTGTGATGGATTTCGTCTTATTTTTTGTTGATCTTCAAACTGGAAGGCAAGAGGCAGTAAAAGATTTCCTCAAACAAAAAGTTATTACGGTTATATTCAGCCATTTCAACTGTGAAATGAGGAAACCTAACTGCCAATCCAGTACTGCGCTTAAATTCGTAAAGTCGATATACCAAAGAGGAAAATTTATCAGAACAATTACCATGAAAATATTTATAGAAAAAGGATAGGGAAGCCGCGTTACGGCGGTGGGAAAGTGACTGAAGGCGAATTGCCAGGTCAGAACCAATAACATTGCAGATTCTTCTTTAGGTTTAACAAGAATATCTAAATACATAGCAGAGGCACCAGACCAGATGTGACAGCAGAATTCAATGCATGGACGAATGGTAGAATTATAAATGTGTAAGATTCTGATAAAATCATTGTCTAACACGACACAGTGAACCAACTTTCCAAGCAGCAGGCCTAGCAATGGATTCAATATAATCTTTCCACTTCATGTCAGCGGAAGATATTTGCACAAGATGGTAGAATGTGTCACTACTGGAGGTTAGTATCAACCATACTGGTTGAAGGCGAAAAAAAAATTCTTTCAGATGATTAAAACAGAGCAGTTTCGTTTTATAAGCATTACAATTAACAAGCCATTCTTTGTCCAAAAAGTTAACAACTGAAAGGTAGGTTATTTTTTTTATTTTATTTTATTTTTTTTTTTTTAGATAAGCTGTCAGTTTGAGCTTATCAAACAGATCAGACTTACCATTAAGAAGGGGTGTAAATAGTTTTGTCGTCAGCATAGATACTGAGCTGAGAACTGACGACACTCGGAAGGTTTTTGACGAAAATAAAGAACAATGTTCAAGGTTCAAGAATAGATCACTGGTGGACTCCCGTATTAATGCAAAATGATCGTTTCGCGGTTTAATAAGAAACATTGGATCAGATCAAAAAATCATCAACAAATACCATAACATTATAAAACCCTGTCAAAAGCCTTTGAGGTATGCAAAGCAAAAGCTCTAGCTTCACCATTCTTATCTACAGCTTGATAACCCTTTCTGTAACAACCTTTAGCAGATCAGCAGTAGTCCTAGAGAAGCGAAAGCCATACTGCTTGTCTGAAAGCGAGGTGAGATGCTTAACCAATTCGGAGTTGATTCGATTCTCTAGTCAGTCACTTAAGTGCCACATGTATCTTTCGATACGTGACTGACGAGGCAGAAGATTTTTTCCCGCAGTAGGTTGTCGTTCCTTTCTGCGGTAGACTGGTTGCCAACCAGGACTAATGAACCCAGTCTGCCCTGCTATTTAACCAATATTTAATCCATGTCCTGCTATTTATCCCATAGCTGAAGGAAGAAGAGTTGGATTCGTACCTTTCCCAAGTAAGTGAATTTAACGAACGCGATTGGAATACTTATCTGATTTAGAAAAAACGGAGATCATCGAGACCGTTCTCACAGAATGAGGTCCATCCATTGAACTCCGGTTGGGTTGACCTCTGCGATCGCCCCAAATGTGGGCGACTCGGACATGCTATTTCTCGGAGAGCCAGGTTCTCATTCCGAGCTGATATTAATAGTTTTGTCTAGTTATATTTCTGGGACCATCTTTTCCTTTGTTAAAATTTGAACCTGTTATTATATATTTCCAATACTACCGAAAAAGAAAGACGTTGCAGTGTTAGAATGAAGTGTCTACATTTTTGGGTGAACCTTGTAGTTATCTGTGCACATTTTTTTTAAATATTTAGGTTGTTGCTCCGAAAAAGGAATGCCTGTTGTCTGCTCAGACTGTCTGGAAGACACAAATGGTAGAGCTTAGTAAGAAGCAGCAAGAACTAAAGGAAGTTTCCCAAAAACTTGGTTCGCTAAAAATGAATCTACAAATAAAACAAGAAGAGAAACAGGTAAAGTATTTCATATTTATTTCATGGGAACATAGTAAATGTGTAAATTATAGTCATTTTTGTCATTCAGATTAATTTTCCCGTTTGTTTCATCAATATTTACCGGGTATGACAGCAAAATTGTCCAAATTGTGTAACAGCGAAATTGTCCAAATTGTGTAACAGCAAAATTGTCCAAATTGTGTAACAGCATTATTATCCATACCACAAAATGTTTAATATCTAAAAAAAAAAAACAATAAACTAATTGAGTTTCTTTTTTTCAGGTTTTCAGATAAGACATTTAGACATCTTGACAGAATTTTTCGTAAGAATCACTGAAAAATCCTTTGAGTTATTCAACTAAAAAGAGAACAGGTTAAAATCGTTTTTGTCAGACCCACCGTCTTCCTAGCTGAGCAATGAGGAGAGGAAAAAGATCATTCAGGCCTTCAATAATGGTAACACCATTCATACTCTGTTTTCCATCTTCAAATCCATTCAAGAACCATCAAGAGAACGGTGAATAAGTTTAAAAAAGAGGTAACAGTAGAGAGGAAAACTGAATCAGGAGGTCACAACAGTAAGAGGGATCATCATTTCAACTTACAGCTAAACAGATCCATGAGAAAATATCCAACTCAATTCAGAAGGCACATGAGAGAGGAGTTCCAACTATAACAGTGCAAAGAACAGTGAAAAGAAACTTGAAAATGAAATCGTACGTGAAACCTGTGGGGCAACTTGTTACTCCATGACAGAAAATTAGAAGTTTACAGAGGGTAAAGTTCATCTTGAATAAATTGGAAAATGATCCTGGAATAATATTACACATTTCTAGGGCTCAAAGTAGGGTACAATAGTCTTATATGAACCTCGGAGAATTCCAGTAAGATATCTTTAATCATTTCTCCGATACAACGGTTGAGAGCTTAATTTAACAGATGGACAATTTTGCTTTTACACGATTTGGGCAATCTTGCTGTTACACCTGGAATATTTTTAGCACACTATAAACATGTTATCTTTGATGTCTGCTGTATTTCGAAATTTCGAACTTTGTTCTGAGGTAATATCCGCTTGAGGCCCACACGTATCACATCCAATGTTTCTTTCTTCTTTGATTCAAATGTTCGATCTTCGATCTTTCAGTGAACTAGGTGAATTTCACCAGCATTCATTTTGGGTTCATGTTGTTGAAACATTGAATTCATTTTTTTTTTTGTGGATCTGACATGTTGATGTCAGTGCTTGGCCTACTGATTGGGTGGAGGATTCTTTTTTTCCCCAATACACTTCCCTCATAAGAATCAATAAATCTTAACGTTTTTGCCTGGTTAAAAAAGGATGTTAATGTTTGTTTTATACGGGTATTTAGCTTTTTTTTAAAAAATCAATTTTGAATCCAGTTTGTTAGCAATTTATAAACATTTGATACTTTCTTTTCATATTCACCTATTTATTTAGTGTAAATGAAATTCACATATTTCCGTGTAAATATTGTATTTGTAGTTAGGTTTGTATGTGCGCGTTTTTGTAGTAATTAAAAAAATATGTTGAAATGAAAAAGACGGTTATTAGAAACAAAACAGGGTAATCATGTTTCATTTTTTTAATTAGAATAGTTTTGCTGTTCAAAATTAGGCTTGAAAGTTGTCATTGGATCATAAGCATATTAAGATGCTGTTTCTTTTAATATTTTTATATGTAAACTAAGCTTCGCCTATAGAAAATAAATATTGCATATTTTTATCTAAAATAGACGATACCATACTTTGACAAAAGCCACCAACAGAAAAACGCAAGAAAAACAACTTTTCATTAAATCGAAAATATATTTTATTAAAGAAAAATAAGAACAAACATATGCACCAAGAGGTTGATTAAATAAAAAAAAATGGCGTATTGCTGTTCTGGGGTAGCTCAGTCCTAATTTTTCAGCTTTGATAGAATTCAGAATCGTTTACGCGATCTTGTAAGAAATGATTTATTCTTACCCATCACAAGCCTATCGCTATGTCCATGGCAAATGTTTAGATGACCTCCATTCTTTAATGCCACCTGTTCAAACATCTACAGCTAGGACATACCACGCCATGTTCACAGAGTTGAATCACCCTCATTTCCTCCGTGTTTCTAATTTCAAAGAGGACGTATAACTCAGACAGCTTTTTCCAAAGAACTGTGTGTAACAGACTCCTGCGTGGATGCTTCCTTGAACACTACAATCTTAACCCCAAGTCAGGGGTTAATCGTTAGCTATGCCTATATAACATTCACTTCCTTTTACATCCTCTTTTATTCATTTTAACCTTCAATTCAGCATAACAATTTTACCCTTCATTTTACCCTTCATTTTTACCCTTCATTTTACCCTTCAATTCAGCATAACAATTTTAACAGTAATCCTTCACCTTGTGTCGTTCTGGAGCCTTGTAATGGGTGAATTTTATTACAAAATCTACCTTAATCCAACTGGTGTACATTTCTTTGTTGATCTAAGTAGATTATATAACTTTTCTGACTAATGGAGTGTGCTTTTTTTCTGATTTAATAAATATTCATATGCTAATAAAATCTTTATGCGAAACTATTCGGCGTGTTAAAAAATTTCCATCGCCATCTTTAAAAAGAAGACTTAATAACACTGTAGAAAGTTAAATACTGGAAACTTTTGCACACGGCTAAAACGAAGGGAATACTGAAGGTTTTACGGCCCGAGGCACTTTTCAAGATTTTTGGGTATGTTTTATTGGTGTGGCCGAGAACTTTTCATCCTTCCTGATATTGGATGCCTACAAGCAAATCTATTTTGATATTTGCATTTCTTTGAACCCTATACCTGTATCTTTATGTTTTAGAATTTGGAAGTAAACATTGAACTGACTAAAGTGAAGATTGAAAGAGCCGAAAAATTAATCAGTGGTTTAGGCGGGGAAAAAGATCGATGGACGAAGGTAAGTTACAAATGGCTTCTTGAAATTGGCTGGCATTTTTCGTTTTCTTATAGGGATTTAGGGATATATCCGAAAAAAAAGGTAACCATTAAAACTTAAGAATATTAAGTCTTTTAACAACGTCGAACGCCTAACCAGTCAATAAAAAATATTTGTTTTATTTTATTTTTAAGGCCGTCGAAATGCTTGGAGACACTTACATCAATATCGTCGGAGATGTGCTTTTGTCAGCATCAGTTGTAGCCTATCTGGGATCATTTATTTTATCCTATCGCCAGGTAAAGAAATATTTATATGAACTTAAAGATAGATTTTCATACAAGAAAGATTAAATTGAAAAAACAAAAATACGGGTTTTGCACTAGTGTCGACATCTTCCATCGATTACGATCAGCTTCTTTGTGAGATTTAACTCATTATTACAGAATGAAAACTGAAGACGATTTCTATGTAAGCGACAACAGATACGTTGGATAAAGCGACAGTGTTTCTAATTTCAGAATAGTCTTGTTTTCTGTGTCGTCCATTTTTCATCGTAACTGCACACACTGCAGTCGCTATTGCTGAAACGCTCTTGTGTTCACATCCACTGTTTCGTCTCCATGAACATTCAACAGGTATCGATGATTTTCACTTGGTGAATTTTTTCCCGCATTACGGAATTCAATGATACATCACTTTTTCGTACAAGTTTTCATATCAGACATTTTCCCAAATTGCTGCTTACCTCTCTGTAACAAGACAAAAATTATGGATTATTGTCAGGAAGGCTCAAATATTCACCTTTGACACAAGAGACAAACGTAATAGGTTAGAGAATGAAACTTTTAGAACAACCCTCGTATAATAAAAAATAAGACATAATTTTAGATAATTACTAATTATATCAGTCACTAAACATACTATCTATCTTCACTTTATGCGCTTTTTTAATGAATGCACTTATTTGAATAAATGCTCTGTTTTTTTAATTAAATTTCGTACAAAATATGCGTCCTCCAACACGAATCAAAACTATATGCTATACGGAACCGTTATTAATCCTGACGTGCTATGACTGTTCAACCACAGAGAATTTCCGGTTTAGCAATATATATATATATATATATATATATATATATATAAACGAAACGTTTTTTAGCTGATATCAATATTGGAGTAGACGCTCCTTTTATTTTTTAAACAGTATATTTATTCATTTACCGGCCTGAATATTCAATGAATCTTATTAAACAAATATGTGCTTAAGGTCTCCCACAGCGTTGATTGATCCGACATGCTTTTAACCGACCCAGCTATAAAAAGCGACATTGATTAAGCAAGGTTGTGTACTACTTTTTAAATCATATCCTCCCCGTTTTATATTACCAAAAGTTCATGACTGCTCAGTTTCGTATCCGAAACCCGTATATATATATATATATATATATATATATATATATATATATATATATATATATATATTAGGCAGCATATATTTTATATATAAAGAAATAATCATAAATAGAATCAATGAGCAATATTAATGCGATTAATGGCGAAATCCCTTCAATTATTTCGTCTTCAAGTTTTAACTTTAGAGGAAAAAATTACAGCCTGATGATGAA
Source organism: Acanthosepion pharaonis (assembly GCA_903632075.3). Taxonomy (NCBI): domain Eukaryota; kingdom Metazoa; phylum Mollusca; class Cephalopoda; order Sepiida; family Sepiidae; genus Acanthosepion; species Acanthosepion pharaonis. The sequence continues at coordinate 3,276,980 of CAHIKZ030003402.1, read as the reverse complement.
GACATGGATCTTCGAAAGTACTTGCTTAACTTAAGAAAATATACACTAGGAACATCTGACAACAGTTTTTTAAATGAGGATCACATCATTCAATGGATTAACAGTATTTTAATGCATACATTATGTTCTACTAGCGAAGTGATTTCGCCATGAATCGCATTAATATTGCTGATTGATTCTATGTATGATTTTTTCTTTATATATATATATATATATATATATACGTTCAAGCATGTATGGTTGAATGATTTAAGCACATTATCTCTATTTATTTTAATTTTAATCCTTTCATATTCACGGATCTTTTACTTAATATTGTAATTAAACTGATTGAGGAAGACGCTCTAGCTGTTCTTATTCATTTCAGTCTCATCCAAGATCATCTTCAGCGTGAATTGCTAATACAAAGAATTAATGCTGTAGACAGTTATGAGTTTTTGTGTCTGCGCATGAACGCGCTCTGTTAATTCAAAAAATTACCCCTAAGTAAGGGAGGTAACTTAATTTATATTGTAAGAAATCTTTTATTTTTTAAATTGCAATTTATGTGTTTTAAAACATTGTTATAATTTAGATATTTTAAAACCTTTAAATCCTATATATATATATATATATATATATATATATATATATATATATATATATATATATATAATTTTGAAATATTTTGTTTTTTCCATCTGCTTTGTGTATATATTTCTATATTACAGCAATGTTTAAAAGAATGGTACGACATGTGTCGAGAGAAAAAAATACCCGTTTCAGCCAATTTTTCCTTGTCCAACACTTTAGGTGATCCGGTAAAAATAAGGGAATGGCAAATTGCCGGTCTACCGGTTGACAGGTGGGTTAACATTTTGAATCCGAAATTTTCCCAGCTAAATATTTTAGATAAACATAACCATAGGAAGCTATTGATGACTATTAATTTTATTACTGTTTTTTTTTAATTTCTTGTCAACATTCTATTTCTTATGGCAACAATTAGCAATATCTATCTATTTGTCCCAGTCTATTTATATCTGTCTGTCTGTTTCAGTCTATGTCTGTTTGTCATTCTCAGTCTGTTGATATTTGTCAATATCTATCTATCTATCTATCTATCTATCTATCTATCTATCTATCTATCTCTCTCAGTTTGTTCATATCTATCTATCTATCTCTCGCAGTTTGCTCATATCTATCTTTCTATCTCTCTCAGTTTGTTCATATCTATCTATCTATCTATCTCTCGCAGTTTGCTCATATCTATCTTTCTATCTCTCTCAGTTTGTTCATATCTATCTATCTATCTATCTATCTATCTCAGTTTGTTCATATCTATCTTTCTAACTATCTAAATGAATAAATTCACATGTAAATTTGCTCATATGTTTTTGCGAAACGACATGGAAAATTTTGCACACACGCACAAAAACACACATGCACGCGCGCGAGAACACACACACATACATGTATATAAACTGAATGAAATATACAGATGCGACGTGGAGCTAAAAAAGTTTGGAGAACGCGTCGACGGAATCATGGCAACTAAATAAATAAATATAATATATAGGGTGACCAAAAAAAAACGGGAACTTTTTAACAATCCAATAAAACCAAGAGTGATGGAAGAAAAATATTTTATTCATAGTAATTGAAACCTTAAAACATGCCATTTAAGAAACAATGATGGGATTTTCATTTTTTTTAAAATTACATCTTATAGATGGCGTCCTCCTGTACGGATGCATTCTTGAAATCTGCTGTTGAGATTCCTCATTGACTGCTGCAACATCTCAGCTGGGATACTGTGAATTTCATCTTGAATTCTAAATGGCGAAATGTTTACTTGCTCAAGGTCACTGTCTCGCAGTGTTGCCACTTGCTCAGGTCTGGCAATACGCACTTCAAAAATTCCCGTCTTTTTGGGTCACCCTGTCTATGCCAGAGTTCCACAAATAGTAAACTATTTGTTAAAACTGAACGTATTAAAAGTGCTCAATACAAAGTCGGAAGACCAGACTTGCAGAGCTGTTTAATATTTAGAAAGGATGAAAGCTGACCAGATATAATATAAAATATATATGAGTTTGAATAACTCATGTTGAAAATACAATACTTTAGACGTATAAATAGTTATTCTTCACGATCACTTAATTTCATAAAACTCCCAACTGGAATAAAAACTTTTAGCAAATATTCATATCTGTTTCGTTTTCTGTTATTATCTGTTAACCAATGGATAAAATGTCGGCAAACTCTGAAAAATATTCATGTTCCGACGTTTTGCAGCTATTCAGTGGACAACGGAATCATCGTGAGCAATGCTAGACGATGGCCACTCATGATTGATCCTCAAGGTCAAGCTAACAAGTGGATCAAGAATATGGAGCGCTCAAACAAATTGGAAGTCATCAAATTAACCGACCCATCATACACGAGAGTCATTGAAAACTGCTTACAGGTAAGATGAAGATAATGTCATCTAATTTAAAAAAAAAAGAAGTAAGTCGGGAAATGAGTGGGAAACTTGTGGGTAACCCTTGAGAAATTCGGGTTTTTGAAACCTTCGAAGAAATTCAACTGTAGCTTAAAGGTTTTATTAGAGGTACCAAATAAAACTAATGCCATAAAAGCGGGCATAATTGTAAGGGAGAAGATGAAAGTTTCAACTTCTTCAGTTGGTAATGCAAGAAAAAATGAAAAGAGTAAAAAAAAAAAAAAAATATAGAACGCGTTAACCGGTTATCGCTCTTTACTCGTCAGAACTCGATCGAGAAAATTAAAATATTGTGCACACTGACTGAAAAATGGAAACATGAGAATAGAAAATTTGTCATCTTTCTTTTTTTGTATGGCCAAATACTTTAGTTGAACTTTCCACTTTTCCTTTTTAATTATACCTATTTTTTATACTAATGCTCACCCATTACAAGACTCAAGAGCTACAGCAATGAAATGGATTGCGCTGTTACTAATGATAACATGAGACTTGGATCGTCATTACATAATATTTTATTCATTCCAGTATTTCGTCAGTTACTCTCAGCCAGTGTGGATATGTGACGACTCTCGTTCGAAACGTTATCTTTACACTCTGAGACTGCGTCGGGCTGTTGTTAATATACAGGATGTTTCAAAAAGAATACGCCAAAATCATCACGTGATATGTCAAAAACGAGAAAAATTACAAACCTCTAGGATGAACACATGTGTTATATATACATTCAAGTTTCATTTCATGTTTTATAAGTGCTCAATGTGGCCACCACCGGCAGCGCGGACAACATCAAGCCGATATCCGAATTCCTCCGAGACGCGCCTCAGCATGTCATGGTCCACCGTGTTGATTGCAGCTGTTATTCGATTTTTCAAGTCATCGATACTTGCTGGAAGTGCTGGAACATAAACTTGGTCTTTAACATATCCCCCCCCCCACAAGAAAAAGTCACACACAGTGAGGTCCGGGGATCTGGCAGGCCAAGCACAGCGAGCAAGGTCTTTAGCACCTCTCCTGCCAATCCATTGCTGAGGCACGTTTTCATTCAGATAAGCTCTAACCCCGAGATGCCAATGGGGTGGTGCTCCATCTTGCTGAAAAATGAACTCATTCGAATTTGCTTGCAGTAAAGTGAATAGCCATTTTTGGACCATTTCGAGATAGGTTTGTCCTGTTTGTAGCTGCACCGGAAGTTATACTAACGACAGCGGTGAAACTGACACCCAATCAAACTTTGATAACTACTCTATCAAATAACCACTGATTCAGTCCACTACAATGCTATAGACCTGAAAAAACAGCGTAATGATTTTGGCGTATTCTTTTTGAAACACCCCGTATATATCCATATGTCGAACATAACCCGTTCTCACGCTTTCAATACTTGATGCAGGTGCGATGTAAGTACTTCTGCATTTGGCGGCTGAGACTGAACATTGGTGATTCCTTTGCTACATCCTGCCTTCTTGAAATCTGTGTCGAAGCCTGTTCCGGCACAATACCACAGCCATTTAAGATAAAGGGTTACTGTTAAAATTCCTATGATGGATTAGGTATTGGTTATGAATGAAAGAGGGGGTGGTAGAAAATGAAATTTATGAGGATAAAGAGAATAGATAGACTTACTATTTGTTTGAAGAGGTTAAGATAGTAGTGATCAGGGAAGCTTTCACATGAGAGTTTCTTACACAAAGTAGCAGCTCTTGGTGCGGGGGGGGGGGAGTTATTTGGGTGGAACGTTCTCCTTACATTCCATACAGGAAATGAGGATAATTCGACTCTGACGAGATGACGTTGCGCGTCTTAGCTGTAAACGTCTGAACTGGTGGAAGTAAGGTATGGAGTTCATCTGAACATTTGCTGTGTCTATGTAATTTTACAATAAGAAAAACAACGAATATAAACTGAAAAGGAGGCAAACTTCTTGTGTTTCAGTAAGGAGCGCGAAAATTCTATGCCTCGATTTTGCTATTTTTCTCTCCTCTCTGCTACCAAAGAAACTTTGGTCTTACGACATTTAATTAAGATATTTATCCTTCGTCTATTATTTTTTTTTTTACTTTTGTTTGCCTATTATTATTGAAATAAATTTGTGATTCTAGTTTGGCCATCCGTGTCTCCTCGAAAACGTTGGGGAAGAACTAGATCCGCTATTAGAACCAATTCTCTTGAAACAAACATTTAAACAGGTAAGTTTTCATTCTTACATTATATACGTTACATAAATTTAAATAAATCAGAAAGCAAAATTATATTACAATTAGGGAAACATATACATACATGGTGATTTTCTAAGCCTGGCTTAGATGTGGCACAAGGCCGAAAGTGTTGAGTACCCAGTAAAGATTGAACTCATTCATAATTATTCTAACATGGAAAGCTTACTAACCATTACACAACGTCAATATGCACATATATGAACTATTTCTGAAGTTTGTCTCATGTTGCGCCAATAAACCAAGTAATTGCATTTTTTGTGCCCCATTCCTAATTTTTTAATATCTGGTGACACGTCTTGATGCAAACAACATATGAGTTCCCATGTGACTGGTTTTGGGGGCGTTAAAATTAACAATCCATTCTTTGCCCCAGTTAACAACAGACTGAGGGTCGTTTTTGACATCAGTTGCCAATTTGATCTTAATGGACTGATCAGATTTACTATCGAGACAGTAGGAAATATTTGTGTCATCAACGTAGATACCAAGTTGAGAGCTGATGCCATTGGAAATGTCATTTAATGAAAATTAAAAACAAAGTAGGGCCAAGGATAGAGTCCTGGAGGACACCTGCATTAACACAAAATGATCTAGAAGAGTGGCCGTTCAGGACAACATTCATTTCATGACTTGATAGGAAAGACTGGATCATTTAAAAAAATATTTCCGGAGACACCGTAACTTTTCAGCTTGTGAAGAAGACCTGTATGCTAAACCCTATCAAAGGCTTTCGAGATGTCTAATGCTACAGCCAGGGCTTCACTGTTTTTATCTAGAGCATGATAAACTCTCCGCAACTATTGTCAGTACATCAGCAGTTGACCTGGAGGAACGAAAGCCATATTGCTTGTCTGAAAAAAGGCCTTGCGATGTGAGATGCTTAACAACAGACTGAATGTAGTTTTGGACATCGGTTGACATTTTAACCTTATCGTAATGATCAGACTATAGAGACAGGAGAAAATGGTTGTCATCAGCATAGATACCAAGCTGAGAGATGATGCTATCGAGTGGGTCATTAATGACAAAGTAGGACCAAGGATGGAGCCCTCTGGGCCACCCACATTTGTACGAAAGGATGTAGACGAGTGGCTGTTCAGGACAACATTCATTTCATGATTTGATAGGAAAGATTGGATCAGTTCAAAAAAATATCTCGAGAGACACTTGTATGCCAAAACCTATCAAAGGCTTTCGAGATATCCAATGCTACAACCCGAGCTTCACAGTTTTTATCTAGAGCATGATAATCTCTTTCCGCAACTATCGTCAGTACATCAGTAGTTAACCTGGAGAAACGAAAGCCATATTGCTTGTCTGAAAAAAAGGACCTGCGATGTGAAATGCTTAACTAATTCAGCATTGGTTGGTACCTCAAGTACTTTACAAAAAAAACTAGTAGGCAAAAACGGTAGTTGGAACTGTCAAAGGGTTCACCTGAGTTCTTAAAAACTGGAACAACAGACAGGAAAACAGGAGCCAGTTCGGGAGCAGACTTCTTAAGAACTATTACAGGTATACTATCGAGTCCACGTTCTTTGTGGGGATACAGATTAGAGATGATATCAGAAAACATAGAAGTGTTTATATGCATATCACTCAATAGAGACTCAGTTCTAAGTGGAAAGTTAGGCAAGGATTTTCCAGATGAGTCATGAGTAGGAGAGTTTAAGGGCGAAACATTCAGCTGTATTAACAAATGTTAGCACCTGAAATTGATTGACGAGAGGAGGAATAGAAAAATTACTCTTATTTAATACACCATTTAAGAGCCTCCAGTCAGTAATCACAAAATTGTTAGATGCAATACGGTGCCTCATTCTTTCAGCAAACAGAGGCTTAGCTACTCGGGAACACATTTACATTTATTACGCGAAACCACAAATAGGCGTCTGGTGTGATGGGAAATGTCACGCTGGTATAGCCGGAAATAATGGTTCCCGTGGGCTATAGCGGTAGAGAATGCTGCTGTGAACTATGGAGAAGACTGAGGTTTTACCTGATATTTCCGAGAGCGAATGAAAGCATCTCTGACGGCTTCGACCCAAGAAGAAACTTCAGCTGGGCAATTCTCACTACGATGGTTAAAAATGTCAGTCCAAGGGCGTCTCGAAGCAAGTCACGAAGTGAATCCTAATCAGTACGCGCTGGTAACGGAAAGAGGTTTAATAGATGACTGGAACGAAATATCAGTAGATACTACAGAGTGATCCTTATCATGAGGGCAGTGTTGCGAAGCTCGGTAAGAGGAGGTAATAAATAAATCAAGTAAAGAATCTTGATGCCCGAAATTTGGTACGGAAATGAGTAGAGAAGTTCACAATTTTAGTAAGGGATTTAGTAATGGGAGAATTGAAAGTCTGAATACTGACAAAATCGCTAACATTAGAGTGTTTAAACTACGTGTCGTGCTGCGCATTAAAATCACCAAAGTTAAAGATGTTCGCAGATAGATGGAGAGAGAGAGTGCCTTTTCTATATTTTCATAGGAACAGGGCTTAGGAGAAATAACAAAATACAAAGTTTATTAAGAGCTACAAAGGACAGGAACTTGTGGAGAGCCATGATCACCTTCATCATGAGGGGACACGGCACAAAGAAGAATTGCCATTACTTTGGCCAGAAGAGGAGTGAATCGAGTCTCGCATGCAGTTGCATTGTAAAAGCACTAAATATAAATCTCCATTTCTTTATGGTGTCATTCATCGCTTTTATCTTTAAAGATGGAATCAACTACTCACCAATCTCTTTGTCAAGAGTTAATCAATCGGCGTTGTCTAGGAGGAAATGATTTAAATCAATTTAATTGGATCAATATCGTCTATAAAACTAATGGCTGAGTTTTGAAATATTTTAATGACATTTTAAGAACAAGATTCAGTGAAAAATGCTTTTAATTTGAGTGACTCTGAAATTCAGTGAAAATGATTGATTTTTTGAAGTTATGGAGGAAAGAGATAGAAAAAACTGTAAGATGAAGACATTTTGATATTATCTGCAGTCAAGTTTTGAAGAGTTGCTGGTTTTGTCATCCATTGAATTATTGAATGAAGACTGATTTTCATTAACTTATAACTACAAAATAATCATTTTCTTTTGTAAAAAAATTATCAAAGATTTATGTTTCATATTAATCTTAATTTGATTTTTTGATTTTTTTTTAAAAGAATGGCCTCGACTTCATTCGTTTTGGAGACCATATTGTTGAATTCAGCAAAGACTTCCGGCTATACATCACAACTCGTTTAAGAAATCCACATTACTTACCAGGAGTATCAGTCAAGGTTTGAAATATTTCACCCACCTCAAATTTATTTTAAAATGTATAGCACCTTTGTTGTTAAGTCGGTTAAGTGTTATAAATCCGTAATTATTATTTTTAGGAGTTGAGCATTTTTATAATTTGTTTATAGAACCTTGAACAAAAGAATTTCTACTTTTACTATAATGGGCTCTTAGAAAGTAGAGTAGAAATAGGCTATATTTTTAGTCTTCGTTAAAGGCCCCTAACGAATTTTTAATATATTTTTAATTATTTCACTGCAAACAAGGCGATAAAGCCACAAGGGGTTACCGAGAGTGGAGATAGCTGAGAAAACCTTATTGAATAAAAATAAAAAAAAAGAACAGGATTCAACGAGACAGAACAGTGACGATTGACGTTGTATTTAAAGTTTTGAAGGTCATAGTTGACAGGAAAGCAGGAAGCTGGAAGAGAGTTTCACAAGCGAGAACTGAAGAAACTGTTAGAATAGAACTTTCGGTTGCATTTAGAAATTTCAACAGTAATATGATAGAACCGAGATGTCAATCTAATGATACGCTTAGATTAATGTAGTTGAGGTACCAATGAGGAGAGTTCATCAGAACAATTGCTATGAAAATATTTATAGAAAAGATAGAGAGAGAAGCTACGTTTAGGGAAAGTGACTGATGCCAAGTGAACTTACGACCGATATAAAGTGGAAAGCCGATATAAAATTTTCCTTTGAGACTGTGTTCCGGCCTATCAAAGATACAATAAATTATATATTTGATTTAGAGATATATAAATGAAAAGTATTGATGAATTTGCGGTAAAAAGAGTTTATGAATAGCGTATTTCGAGTTTATCTTAATTTTCGATAACTTCCAAACTCTGACTTGAGTTAGTTTATTAAGACAGAATATATCAATATTATTCTAATAATATTTTAGAATTTGAATGTGAAAAATGGTTATTTATATGCGTAAATACATTTCTTTGAAGATTTAAATTTGCGTTCGATTATTAATTACAGCTCGGAAAGAAACAGCGCAAAATAACATAAATCAACAAAGAGAATCGGGCATAGACTATACAGCTTTATCTATCATAGATTTTGTCATTATATCATACAAAACAAATTATAGCGTTGAAAAATCTTCAATCTTAAATGAAACTGTTACTATCTTTGCGCATGCTCGACCAAAGATCAAACCGTCGCGGTTATTAAAACGACGACGAACACACTGATATTTAAAGTTTATATTTAGAAACATCAAATGTTGAAAACTTACCGGGATTTAGCATCAGCGGCCACAAGCTTAACAACATAAGATACGCAAATGACACAGTACTGACAGCAGACACGGAAAAGAAATTACAAAATCTACAGAAGGTAGCGACGGAGAGTGAGAAGAAGAGACTAAACATAAACTACAAGAAAACAAAATGAATTGTCATCAGTAAGAGGATAAGCCCGAAATGCAATTTTCAGATCAGGAACACTAGAATCAAGTAGATACGGAAGTTTAAATATCTAGGAAGGATTTTGACAGAGGACGGTAAGTGCGATACTGAGATCCATAGACGTATTCGGATGGTCAAAGACACAATCCAAAAGCTGGGCAGAGTATTGAGCGACAGGAGGATTTCTTTGGTAACAAAGAACAGATTTCCTATGAAGAAGAAAATCGAGGCGACAGAGATGCTAAAGGTATCATAGACTGAGCGTGTGAGCAACGGTAAGGTCTTAGAGAGGTTGCAAACAAGGAGGAGGCTTATACTTAATATCAGGAAGAGGCAGCTGAAGTTTCTGGGACACATAATGAAGAAGGAAAGCCTGGAGAATCTGATACTCACGGGTCGAATAGAGGGAAGCAGAGACAAGGGAAAACAATGCGTGGCATACCTGGCGGTCTTAAGCAAGTGGATGACAGAACGTGGTCTGGGGGAGGAAGCAGAAGGAAGGAACTTGTTAAGAGCTGCAAGGGATAGATGGAGGTGAAGAGCCATGATCGCCTACGTTCTGAAAGTACATAAAAAGAAATAAGGCATGTTGAAACCGACTGAATATTCTGAAACTTCCAATTCACAGCCAATCATATTGGGTAATTAAGAAATATTATTCAGAATAACATCGATAAAATAATGCATAAGATTAAATTTGAAATTGAAAACAAGTGAAGCAGGATATTACCAATGAAGATTTTAATTTCATCTTCACTAGAAAATAATTTTGATTAATGACTTTTCTTGCTCCTATTTGAAATTTAAGTACATTATAAACTAATGCTTGCGCTCTATGTTTGAATGGATATTGATTAGAATTCAGTTGGTACAATTAGTTTGGATATCGTTCGTAGATATTTTTGTGGATAAAACTACAATTCTATACAGATAACAAGAACTTAGATTTTAAGCCAAAGATTTCAAGCCCTATCTATAGAAGATGGCTACGAACACCCAATGAAGTTTTCTTTTTCATGTTAACCGTTCAAAGAAAGGCATGTAATTGTACAGATGACAATAAGTTATTCGATCTTAACTGTTATTTATTAGAAAGATAACATATAGCGAAATTTCTTCGTGGAATAAGTAAACGGGCAAAAATTGTAAATAAAATAAAAAAAATGTCGTGGCCTATCTTTAAAGCAGTACTGATTTTTCAACAGGTGACCATGATCAATTTTATGATCACGCCGTTGGGCTTGGAAGATCAGCTTTTGGGAATCGTGGCCGCGCGGGAAAAGCCGGATTTGGAAGAAAAAAAGAACCAGTTGATTGTAGAAAGCTCATTCAACAAACGGCAGCTGAAGGAAATTGAAGATAAAATATTACAAGTTCTTTCAAATACTCAGGTAAAATTGACACCGAAAATCTTCAATATCTTTAAATTTTTATGAAGTTTTCTTTACGACCGCAACAGTATGATATCGAGTAAGGATCGAACTAATTATTGGAAGTATTTTCAAACTATCGCACTATGATAGTTGCAGATGTGTGCATGTACAATGCTTATCTTAGTCTGGCACAAGGCTGCAGTAGAAGAGTGAGGTTCGAATTGATCAGACTATCAGGGCTTTTGTTATCAACTAGCTTAGTTTAGTACAAGGACACTGTAGAATTGATCATTTTCAATACTCTGATGAATCAGTCTGCGAGACGAACTATAAAAAGAGTAAACTATCTAGGCATCACACACACACACACACACACACATATATATATATATATATATATTGATATAAAATATATAAGTTCACAATACCGACTCAAACTTTTTGATATAATGGAATATGCATACACCTGTATTCTCCCTCACTGGAATATGATTGGCTGGTGTCCATCATAAATACCGACGGATGTGTGGGTGAGTCAAGAGAGCCTTAGTCTGAGAGCTAAGTCTATAACGACGCCCATTGGACTACGCCATTGATCTACACTTCTTACCTGCGACTACGACGCGTACCAGTCGATTACTGCTACCATATTCTACCACTTAGCTACTTCGTTCAAATATATCCCTTTCCGGGACATATCACTTTTAGATGAGGAATTATCATTACCGCATGCATTATTATTCAGACTCTCATTCTTGCGTTGGTCGTTACATGCACATATGGCTCGCACGTTGAAATACCGGTCCTCGTGCGATTACCAAAGTTAAGCAACGTCGAGCTTGGTCAGTACCTAGATGGGTGACCGTTTGGGACTACCAGGTGCTGTAAGTATGGATGTACGGATGGTGTAATGGAAAACGGTATGGAATTGAAAATCGGAGAGCCGATTTCCAATTCCAGTCGGTTTTGATATATTCAATTAAAATTATTACTCAAGATATCTATTAAACACTTTATTCGCACAATTCTATTTTACCTTCATCATCATCATCATCATCAGTCCTATTGACTGATTCGATTGATCGGGGCGACATGAGGGCGGAATATACACTTTGAATCTTCTTCATCGTCATGATAATTTCAGATAACTTGGCGGCGCCCATCTTCTTCTCAAGTTTCGTAGACTAGGTCATCAGGTTTTGAATTCAGAGTTGTCTTAGGGTCTGGATTCGTAATTCGTAAGTGAATGTAATGAACTCGACTTGAATTCGAACCCAGCTCCCTGAATCTTCAAACCGAGCCGCTATCCATTATTCCACCGTACCTTCCTCTTCACCATACGTTAAATTATATTTCTGCTGAGATAACCCATTAAATTCTTTAGTATTACATAGAAACAAAACAGGCGATAATTTCAATTTTTAAAATGTTATCTTATTAAAAGACGAATAAAACCTATTTGTATAATCAAATTGTAACGTATCCCATGTAGGTGAAGTTCAGCTTAATCAGTCCAAGGAAAATGGGCGATACCTCTGTAGAGGTTTTTGTTGTTATAAGATGAATATTTTCTTCAGGGTGGCTTCAAAGTCGAAAGGTTCTGTGGCCTATTTTTTTTTTATCGTATGTGAATTCAATATTTAAACGCATAAATTCCTTTATCGAGTCCGTATTTCTTAAAAGCCGTTGAACATTATTTAAAAAACTGACTTGAGACGAAAAAGCTTAAGGTCAGATCGGTCGTATCAGAATTTCTTTTCAATCTTCCGTTTTTTTTTCTATGACACAGTTTTTGTTTCATCTTTGTTTCTTTCGTTTTAATATGGTTTTCTTAATCAAGTCACTTAATTTTTCATCGTTCAACTTTCAGGGAAACATTCTCGAAGACGAGACGGCTATTCAGATTCTGTCATCTAGCAAGAGTTTATCGGAAAAGATATCTGAGAAGCAATTAGTCGCTTCGAACACCGAGCAGGAAATAGACAGCGTCAGAAATGGATACAAGCCGGTAAATAGCTTCACAAATCCGTTCTCTTCCCCACCCCCAAACAATATACCCGTAAAAAATGAACTTATTAAAAGAAATTTAATATACATAAAGAACGCTTGTTCATTATTTACATTATTCGGACTATCGTCCTCGTCTTTGTCGTCATATGTATTACAACGTTTCGGCCGTTGTACTCTCCGGCCTTCTTCAGGTGGTTGGAATGTCGAACTTAAGCTTTTAGTGAGCGAAATAAAGGATTAAGTTCGACATTCCAACCACCTGAAGAAGGCTGGAGCGTACAACGGCCGAAAATGTTGTAATACATATGACGACAAAGACGAGGACGATAGTCCGAATAATGTAAATAATGTACATAATACCTCATCTCAGAAACATAGATAGATACAGAACGCTTGTTATTTGAATTCTTATCTCAATTAATATAAATTTATACTCTTTTTAATAATGTTTTACATTATATTTGAATTGATTCTTCTTCTTCTTCTTCTTCTTCTTCTTCTTCTTCTTCTATGTAAGGTGTTTCTTCAGGACATTAGCAGTCATGGCTCTCCCAAATGTTCCTGTTCTTTGTAGCTCTTAATAAACTTTGTCTTTTTTACTATCTCTCCTAAACCTTGCTCCACCGTCCATTTACGCTTGGTGGAAGGTTATGCCTTGTTTTGCTCTGTCTGTCTTGCCTTCAGTATGCCCTGTGAGTATCAAATTTTCCAGGCTCTCTTTCCTCATTATGTACGTGAGAAATTTCAGCTGTTTCTTTCTGATGTTAAGTATAAGTGGATTTTTTTTCCATTTTCACTAAAACTTCCTCATTACTCACATGTTCAGTCCATGGTATTCTCAGCATCCTTCTGTAGAACCACATTTGTGCTGCCTCAAACCTTTTATTCATCTGTGAGGAGACTGACTACCTTTCATCGCCATATAGAAGGACTGATATTACATAACTTTACTTAAAAGTTAAAACTTATAAGAAATATTACATCTAATTTATTTAAAATTAATTACATGCAATATTTCTTAGAATGACAGTTTTCCGGGTAGTAGGATGAGATCTGTTTCTGAGCGAGCAAATATAGAGTAAGTGGGAGTGAGTCCTTTCCTTTTATATCGTTGATTTCACACCATCTAGCAGGTGTCCTGAATAAAAAGCGACAATGAGATAATGCAATAAAACTAGTAATAAGATAATAGAAATAATGAAAAGTGTTGTGATGAAAAGTAACAATAATAAAACTTGTAATAAAAAAATATAATTATCTGCAATGTATTGACCCAGAATTTTGCAATAGAAATAACAATAGTTAGAGCTAAGCTAACCATAAAGTAATAATTGTATTAATTCAAAGTGGTTTGTAATTTTTGGTCAAATTAGTGATATGCTAAAAAGGAAAAAAGTTTATTTAACATGCAGTAATAGTTAACAACCCACCCATGCGCTTACCTTTACTACTGCGTAGTGATTTTCATTGGGGGCTGTACACTTTTGATCTTAAGTAAGCTAAAACTAGAAAATAATCTATATAAGGCGAATATATTTAATTAAGGAGGATGTAATTCTTTAACATGTGAATAAAATCTAAGATTTGCGTAGTCGTTTATAACGATTTTTACGAACGCGTCAATAACGGCAAACACATTCAGGAACTTTCATTACGGACAGAAGCTGCAAAGAGGAACAATCGTTTTATTCATTAAGAATTTACAAAGAGGAACGATCAATTAGTTTTTTTTTTTTTTTTTTTTTACCCTGCCTGGTGGCAAACGCTGCTGGTGGCGCCTGGGGTGGCGGTTCCGCCATAGCCACCGAAACCGTGTTATCACCCCTAGTCGGCGGCTGATTAAGACAGGGTATCGCACGTGCTAAGACACGTTGTATGTTAAAACATATATATATATATATATATATATATATATATATATATATATATATATATATATATATAAAGAATATATTTAATTAAGGAGGATGTAATTGTTTAACATGTGAGTAAAATCTAACGACAGGACAATGTGAAAAGGTTTATAATTAAAATTTGCCGTTGTCACAAAATTAAAATAAAGAGTTTCTTTGTTTATCCTAAGAAGATCACACGTCATCAATTCTTCGTGCATAACTTATCTAGGAAGATTAATCATGTAGTTTTTCTTTTTAATATGTCAATGTGATCAACACATTGCTCACGGGTTATATGCGTTTCTCAAAGCGATTTCATGTTACCCTTGATCAAGGCCGACTCAAAATGACATCTTTTGCTTCCGGTAAAAGCCGGAAGGTATAAAATGTTGTCACCGATTAGAATTAATTGCTCTGCGTTCCTGGTTTGTTTTTTTTCTGTCACAGGCCACACCGAATGTTAGATCATCGATCCAATTGCAGGCCTAAACAGTATTTTTTAAAAATACATAACTGTTCGTAATTAAGCTTGCAATTGTCATTGTGCATTTATACTTTGTTTAACTATTATAATAGAATAAGAAAAATCAAGCCAGTTCTTTTCAGTTGTATCTCAAAAGGATGTAGCACTCACGCACACACACACATATATTTATAAAAAAAAGATAGGTTAGTTAATAAAACAAGGGCAAATGAAAGGGTACCAATATAATCAGTACGATAACCATTTATTAAATATTAATTATTAATCATATGACATAAATGAAGCACGGAAAGAAAGGTTTTAAGTCCGGAATATTCGGACACTCCTGTGTTCTTCATTAACGGACCGAAAAATAAACAGAGAAAAGGGAATTACTCACCGACAGATATTTTTGTGGATGGTGAATTTTTCTGGTGGATCTCGTTAGCAAAAACCCAATCTCTGTCTGAATCCTCAATGTGCGAAACTTTTCATGAAGAACCATCACCAACCTACTATATTTTTATGTTCTACCACCTATGATTTCCTTTATGACGAACTATCCAGTAATGGAAGTATTGCTCTGTACACTGATATATATATATATATCGATAGTTATAATAAATAAGATTTGCTCCGCTTTGCTGTAATGCACTTTTTTTAAAAAGATTAAAAAGCAGGCATGTCTACTCAAATACATGTACCTACTAAATATGATGTTTATATTAGTAATAATAATAATAATAATAATATAATAATAATATATATATATATGTGTGTGTAAGGTATTTTCATGGTGGAAAATTTGACCTTTAAGTAAACAAAATATTTTTAGATTTTAAGTAAAATCGGAAATATTTGCGTTAAAAATGTTATTTGCTTTGTATAAACACTGTCATTATAAAAACGTTATCTTTTTAGGGGTGGTAAAATCTTCGAAAATCCATCCAAAATACAAAATCCATCTAATTATTGGATCTGAATAAAACTTTTGGTATCTATGCAAAAGTAAATACACACTCACGCTCACACACAGACAGACAAATATATATATATATATATACATATATATATATGTGTGTGTGTGTGTGTGTGTGTGTATGTGTGTGTGTGTAAGGAGGTGTCGTGGGTCTTGATCAAAAAGTAATTAAAGATAAAATATATCTGGTCAAATTTTAGGATGATCGGGCTTTATATATATATATATATATATATATATATATATATATATATATATATATATATATAAAAGCCGACTCTCTTCAATGTTTCAATATTTTAGAGTATATATCTATCTCTATCTCTCTCTCCCTCTCCCTCTCTCTCTCTCTCTCTCTCTATATATATATATATATATATATATATAGTTAGATAGATAGACAGATATATTATATGAAACGATTACTTAACTTTTAAATAACAATTTGTATCCCGACATCGATGTTTCTTGTTAAAATTTGTAGTTTTCAGAGGTTATGGTTTTAAATGGTATTTCCATTTTTTTCAACTTTTTCAATTTAGCCCTCATCTTTTTCAATCGGTTTTTTTACTCAGATGTCAGAATAAAAATTGATATTTAAATGTTAATTAATCTTTTCATACAATCTTATTAACGCTCTAATTTTAATATTATTTTAATATTTTTAATCTTGAGCACTATATATAGAAATATCTGCTGTTTCTTAACTCTTAAATCTTATATACGTGTGTGTATGTGTGTGTTCGTGTTACACGCTAATAATTTGTTTTATCATCATCCTTATGATTATAGAAACTGGTTACAAGGGATGAGAATGTAGACCTTTATCAAGTGCGTTTTGTTTTATTCAAATTGCCTGTTTCTTTGCTGACTTTACATCCAGAGGAGTTTTTAATGTGTTAATATTATCGTTTGGTATTAAACGATGGGCTCGTCTTTTGTGTTGTTGACATAAAACGAACATAATTTTAAATATATTATTATTCGAACCAACTGGCACAACTTAGTTGTTTACTCAAGAACGTAGATATTTTCCAATCAGCTTCAGTCACTTTTGCACCATCGTAACGAAGCTTCCCTGTGCCTTTTCTATAAATATTTCATTGGTAATTGTTTTGATGATTAACTTTAAGAATTTAAGTGCAGTACTAGATTGGCAGCAAGGTTTCATCATTTTACGACTGAAATGACCAAATGTAACCGTAAGTTGCAGCCTAACAATTGATTCACTCGCATTTCTCATTTGTGGAAGTCACTTCCGGTTCCTTGCTTTCCAGACAACTTTGATCTTCAAAAATTTAAATGCAATGTCAGTCGTTATCTTCTGTTTTCTTAATTCCTGTTCTTTTATTGTTCTTTCTTCTTAATAGTGTTTTCTTTTTCTTTTTTTTTGCATGTTCTTTCACACTGAGTAACCCTTTGCGTCTTATTGGCTTTATTGCTTTGGTTGGGGTGAAATGATTAAAAAAAAAAATCCATTGCGATATCATGTCGTGTCTGTACCGATTCGATTATCATTACCGTATTCATTATTATTCAGATTCATTCTCATCTTGAGTGTTATAGTCACAACTATACATCCTTAACACGTTGAAACATCGATTCGCGTAGGATCATCGAAGTTAAGCAACGTCAAGCTTAGCCAGTACCAAGATGGGTGACCGCTTGGGAATACCTGGTACTGTAAGTTTGGATGTACAAATGGTGTAATGGATAAAGATTCAGAATTGAAACTCGGACAGTCGAGTTCCAACTCCAGTTGGGTTCATTATATTCGCTTACGCGCAAATACAAATGGGAAAGAGATGAATCCACCTCTTCCCCTCAGCTATGGGTTAATTAGTAGGACTTGTATTATCTCCACAAAAATCTTACAATTGAACGCATAAAATTTCAAACATGTAAAGACATTGATCAAAAAGAGATTTATACAAAAAGAGACGTAATCAATGAATTATTGATACCATTAAGAGTCTAAAATATATAAAGGGAATGGATTAATTAAACAGTTCACTTGGCCTCTAGTTTAGTTGCAATGCTTTATCTCCACTTTATTCTATGTCAATAAATTGTGTCAAGATTTTTGTTTCATTGTATCTCACTAAAACTTTCTAACAATTATCATAATTTTTTGACGGCACGAGTGCACTAGTATTTAAGTAAATTTAACTTAAATTTGTTTAAAACGACACTTTGTTTTTTTTACCCATACTTCTAGGCTATAACCTATAATAATTGAAAGTAGAATTTCACTGATATATATTGGAAATTTTTCAGGTTTTTATCTGTAATGACTACAATATATAAGGTGAAATGATGGCGTCTGTTTAAACTGACGCCGGGAGGAATATAGACTAAATTATAGCAATCTTTTAAGTGGGAAAGGTTTGTAAGCGTAGGGTGTCATAATTAAATTCATACCCTTAAGCGGGGTTGGAACACTGACATCTGGCAGCTAACCCTTTCACTCACGAGGTTTGGTAAACCCATCTTTGTATTTGATTAAAAAAAATGTTCTTATTTTTTTCTTGGTGAAAACTTGCCTCTTTTAAACTTTATCGAAGACGTGCAAAACTGTTAACATGGAAAATATATTTTACAAAAAGAAAAAAAAATGATTAAAATAATCGCCATCTTTGTCGTTCTGTTGTTAATCTTTTTTTTTTGCAAGAGATATTTCCATTTTACTGTTATATTAAACACATAAAATTTTAACATGAAATGATATATTGAGAAAAAGCGATTTATATAATACCTGGAGTAATCAATGTGTTATCGATACCATTCAACGTGTAAAACATATAACGGTAAGGATTAATTAAACGGTTCATTGGCCTCTATTTTAGATGTGAATTCTTTATTTTCGCTTTATTGCATCTCAATATATTGTTTCAAGATTTTTGTTTCATTGCCTCTTACACAAGTATATAATAATAGTGTAACAGTCTGCGAAATTAGCTTGCTGACTTTCGCTCAAATCGAGTCGGCATCTACGTGCTACTGTAGAATAACATTCTCAATTACATTAATTCTACTTTTAAATTTCAGATAATTGTTTCAAAATATTACCTTATCCCTTCTTCAAAGTTCTGAAATGTGTCTTCTTTGCTCTTTCTAGGTGGCTAAACACAGCAGCATTCTGTTTTTCACTATCTCGGACCTGGCAAATATCGATCCCATGTATCAATATTCTTTGAACTGGTTCATCAATTTATATTTGCAAGTAAGAATGTTTTCGTATTCGTCAGCTGACAAAGTCAGTAAAAAGAAAAAAAGAAAATAGATATCAAATGATAAACCGAAGCACAACACTTCTTTAAGTAATTTAATTATTGATCTCTTTGATTATCTGAGCGCTTTTATTTTCTGAATTTCTCTGCAGGCCATCGCAAACAGTGAACCGTCGACGAATCTAGTGAAACGAATCAATTCTTTAAATGACTACTTCCTGCGCAGTGTCTACACTAATGTATGCCGCTCTCTCTTTGAAAAAGATAAACTTCTCTTTTCTTTTTTGCTCTGCGTTGGCTTGGCAAAGGGACAGTGAGTATTTTTTTTTCTCTTTAGTTAAATTCGTTGCTGGATAGTAATATTTACCAAACCTTAATATTCCAAGAGAGGACTAGTCGTAAGATTTACGACTCGAATATTTCATGGAGTAATAATTAGTCTTCTACTGGAGCTTAACTGGTAATATTAGCCACTTCCTTATAAGGAAACATTTGGCATTCACTAACCGAGCAGCCATCGCTACTTTCTGTTGACATTTATAAAATTATCCTAGTAAAACATTTTTTCAGGAAAATATATTTTTCACGTCCAATAGCTGTTATCGTTTTATTGATGGAGCTTTTCTTCGTAACCTTTTGTTTGAAGTAGTATATAATGCTGCCATCTTGATTATCATTATTTTTTCTTTTTAGTTGTTGTTGCTGTTAAATGTTCTCAAGTGATGTGGTTTCTGTTAGTTGGTATAGTTTTCTTTTGTGATTCTATAGCACCAGTTCATGAGATAAAACCTTCAGGCTTTATTCGCTCGAAGCCATTTTTAACTACTGATCTGAGAAAACGGTTTTATCTCGATCTGATGAGGCTATTTAAGTACATGGCAAGAGTTTCTAGGTCAATGTTTTAGATTTGCGCGGCAGTTTATTTGTAAGGTTAATATTCTTATGAGGAGCAAGTTGCGAAGTTGGGTAAATATGTTTGTAGTCTGATAAAAATATTGACTGCATTATAATCTGAAAAGTTTAACTTTTAATCAGGAAAACGCAATTGAATCAAGGAAGCGTAATTGTATCCTGTCTAATTACTTGAATCTCTTCTACAGATTACCACAGTTTAATGCTTCTAGACACGAAGCTTTCTAATCAGGAATAAATTGAAGTAATCTTCCGCGGATTTACTGAATGAAGAATAATTTACAAAAATAATTAATATTTTATCAGAGTGGAATAAATGAACAGAGGCCAAGAGAGTGCGTTTTGATTAAATAATTTTAAATGATTTATTTTCTTTATATAAACTAGTAAAGTAACGTTATCTTAGAAATAAAGGTGGAGAGTATAGCGTTCTTGCTGCTACTTACTGGTCAAGGTGTCGAAAGGAGTATGTCATCAGCGAGAGGTGTGTGGGGCTCGTTCAGATCTTAACTTCAGCGTGTAGAGGTTTTTCTTCTCTGTGTCATGTCTCTTCAGGACGTTGGCAATCATGACTCTTCACAATTTCTTTTGTAGCTCTTAATAAATATT
The DNA here is from genome assembly GCA_903632075.3 of Acanthosepion pharaonis. Lineage (NCBI taxonomy): Eukaryota > Metazoa > Mollusca > Cephalopoda > Sepiida > Sepiidae > Acanthosepion > Acanthosepion pharaonis. The sequence goes on along the minus strand of CAHIKZ030003402.1, from coordinate 3,256,094 downwards.
GTCTTTCTCTCTTAAATCTTGCTCAATCATCCATTTACTCAAGCTTTCTAGATAGGCTATGTGTTGTTTTTCTCTGTCTCTCTTGCTTCCAGTCTGTACTTTTGGGTATCAAATTTTCCAAGTCCTCTTTCCACATTATATGCTCTAGAAATTTTCAACTGTCTCTTTCTGCTGTTAATTTTGGGTCCTTTTTCTTTCTCTTTTCTTTAAAATTATGTTGTTACTCACATATTCGGTCCATGGTATTATCAGTATCCTTCTGTAGAACCATATTTCTGCGGCTTCAAGTCTTTTCTTCATCGGTGAAGAAATTGTCCAGCATTCACTGACATATAGGAGGACTGATATTACATAACAGCTCAGTACCCTTTTCTCTGTTTGCAACGAAATTTTTCTGTTTCTTAATACTTTGCTTTTGAAAGGCATCTTTCGCTACCACAACGCGCCTTCAGACTTCGGTGTTGCCCTTTCCGTCCTCTGTAAAAACACTTCCCAGATATTTAAATTGATTTACTTATTTGATAGACATTCTTTGACAGACACACTCCTAAGCCTGATTATTCATTTTTTCTTTTTATGTAACATGTCCTTTCAGAACGTAGACGATCATGGCTCTCCACCTCCTTCTATCCCTTGTAGCTCTCAACAAGTTCCTTCCCTCTGCTTCCTCCCCAAGACCACGTTCAGTCATCCACTTGCTTAAGTCCGCTAGGTATGTCACGCGTTGTTTTCCCTAGTCTATCTCTTTCCCTCTATTAGACCCGTGAGTATCAGATTCTTCAGACCCTCCTTCCTCATTATGTCCCAGAAACTTCAGCTGCCTCTTCATGATGTTAAATATAAGCCTCCTCCTTGTTTGCAACCTCTCTAAGACCTTATTGTTGCTCACATGCTCGGTCCATGATATCCTTAGCATCCTTCTGTAGAACCACATGTCTGCCGCCTTGAGTCTCTTATTCATCTTTGACGAAGTCGTCCAACATTCGCTGCCGTAAAGAAGGACAGATGTCACATAACAGATGATTATTTATATGTCGTCGTAAATTACTTTTTCGTTTTTCGATCTATGCTGCTTTTAAAATAACATGAGTGTTACGATAAAAAGCAACAAGTGACAACTAATGCTTACACCTAGTCTAATATAATATTGCAATATTATACGTAAATAGTTGTACTGGATAAAAATGAATGACAACATGGAAAAGACCCATGTAACGTGTTTCGTCCTATAAGAAAAACTTAATGAATTCAAAAAACAAAATAACAACGTAAAACCATAGTCTGTAATAAACGCCACAGTCAGTTATGTAATACACGACTGACGAGGCAGATTTTTTCCCGCAGTAGGTTGCCATTTCTTTCTGTGGTAGACCAGTTGCCACTTAAGGCTATAGAACCCGGTCTGTCCTGCTATTTACCCATATCTGGGGGGTGGGGAGAAGAAGAGGATTAATACCTTTCCCAAAGGAAATAAGTGAATGTAATGATTTCGACTGGAATTCGAACTCGGCTCTCCGATTCCTCAATTCGAGCCGCTATCCATTACTCCACCGTGCCTCCTCAATAAACGCCACACTCTGTAATAAAAGCCACTAAAATGCATAAGTGAGACTTCGAGACAGTTAAGTAGGTTATATGAACACTTTTACAAGAGAACACGTCCAATGCATTTGTGGTTCGTAATTAATCTCACCATAATTTCGACTTAAAAAAGTAATTTATTACGGCGAAAATCTATCGAAAGTGCACTGATTTTTTAAGTCCTCCACGGTAAATATGCATCTTAAGTTGTTACAACATTTCGCCATTCTTAACAAATCCTCTGTTGTCGCAGTGTGGGATATTTGAAAACAATAGTGATAAAAACAAAGACAAAAGCGTTAAGAAACTAGAGGAGAGTGTTGCGTCGGATGCCAGAAATTTAGCTGCTCTACATCGTCAGATATGGGTTTCCTGTCGGTGGGTAATCAATCTGATGAAGTCACTTTGAAGAACGATAGGCGTTACATAGAATTTTCTTCCATTTTATCATTCAGTTACCCAAATTTGATATGGTATATAGAAATTTACATCTCATATTCTTCACAGAAGATGCTTGAATTGGGTGTTATATACCACCAAATACCGGATTTAAATAAATAAAGACAATACTTCATTTAAGAAAATTGTTCAAATTGAGACTATTACATCTACTACTACTAGTCGGAGAAGAATAGTAAAAATAGAGAAAAGTTAATAAAGACAAACATCAAGAAATAAATAAAATAAGCAAATGTGTCACTTAAATTGAGTCCTTTGCATCGCAAAATTTGTTTATTTATCAAATCTTTTTTTTTTTTTAATATTTACGTATTTCAAAACGGTAAATAAATGTTATAGCATTTAATCATAGGGGAATCATTGATGACCAAGAATGGAGTTTCTTACTGACTGGTGGCATTGCACTTGAAAATACCTACCCTAACCCAGCACCGGATTGGCTACCAAATAAAAACTGGGGGGAAATTGTTCGCTGCTCCCAACTGACTGCTTTTGAAAACTTCAGGGAACATGTTCAGAATCATGTAAGTTTTAAATTGCAAAATTTCCACTTGGCTTCCCAATTATTTAATCCATTAACATCCATCGTCATCCAAAATGGCAGGGTGGGCATGAATCGTTTATAGGCAGAAAGCTGTAATTAATACCGAATTTTTTATCTTAATTTTTAAAGCAGTTGTAACAAATTTTCAATTGAGTTGGGGTTTTTTTTATGATGAAAAGCAATACATTGAACATACTTTTAAACTCTTCCAAATTGTTTCATATGTAATGCTAGACGTAAAGCATCTTTTAGAATGATGTTCACCCTGTACAAGGCCCAAGAGCCACTCGAGGTAGAGGGTTACAGAGGAAGAGGCACAGTATATGTGGGAAAGATGACGGTTAACTAGAGACTTGAACAGGTTAAGATTGTAGTAATCGGGAAAGCAGCGACAGTAGTGATCCACAAAGCTTCTTCCCTCTTCGTGGGAAGAAGCTGTCCGGGTTCGAACTTATATCTCACCAATGGAATGTGACGGGCATGAGAGTGGTTCGCTACAATGTGCGTGGCATAGCGGATCTTAGTCGTGAAGGTTAGAACTGATTAAACTAAGGTACGTACGCCGCCTGAACATTTTCCATGGAAATAGCGACAGAGCTGTGAGAGGCTTGCCACGTTTCATTTTTGAGAAAGAGGTTGTGGAGTGGAAAATAATTCGTTACTCCCAAGAAAGCGCGGAGATGCTTTTGGACTCTATTGACACTGGAAATTGAAGACTGGGCAGCTCCTCCCCATCTATGATAGCAGTACTGTATTTCGGCCTGATCTTTGTAAAGATAGCATGATAGTCATGTACTTACTGGATCGGTTCAAGGAACCGGCCATTTTCCCATCATCTTTAGCTACTTGAGGTCTGGGTTGAATTTGTCCCAATAGGCGCTCATAGTACAGGGCCTTCGTTCATCGCGTTTGCTGAAAGTTCTGGGTCCGATTGGAGATGGTGGAATGTAACTAGTTTGGTTTTCGAGGCATTGAATATCACCAGCCAGTTCCCCACCACCACCACTGAACTATAAGAGCTCGGTCAGAGTAGTGATCAGATGCCAAACTCTGGGTATCAAGAGTTTTGAAGGTGCCCCATATACTGTTTTATCATCAGCATAGATATTCACAAAACATCGTAGGATACTCTTAAGCAGATCATTTATGTAAAATAGAGAGAGGGCTGAACTGAGAAACGAACTTTTGGTGACGCCTGGGTTGATCGCTTGGTTCTCGGACGACTGTCTTTTAACAGCTACCTTCAAGAACCTATCCGTTAGGAAGCATTTTATACTTGAGAAGACACTATCAGTGATTCCATAGCTAGAAAGCTTGTGCAGTAACCCTTTATACTACACCATGTCAAAGGCCTTTGAAATATCTAATCGTCTTTGAGATGTATTTGTTGTTCTGCGCCTCACTGATTCTGTCAGTAATTGCAACTATGATATCAGCAGTGAACCCGGCCGATCGAAACACGTACTGTTTGTCGCTCAAGGTTGTTCCTGTTGAGGTGATATAATATAAATCATTGTAATAAATCTAAACTCATGTTACATACCAACCCAATAACGACTACAATTTTAATTTTCACAACTAATTCCTGATTTTACTGTTAAAAGAAAACCAGTAACTAATTTGAATCAACGGTAAAATGTTTTATTTCCTTTATAGATCCTTCCCATCACATTCCACTTCATATGCATCTCATTCATCATTACCATTCTGAGTGAAAGTCTCTACCACGAGTAGCTCTTGAACCTTGTACTAGATTTTTTGAAAGAATTAATGGATTTAACTCATTTTCTGTCACACTATTGATTATCGCGATCTTTTGTAAGAACTTTCTATGTAAATTTACAAGTTATTTAAAAGTTTATGCATTTTACAAAATGTTCTCGGATAATTGGCAAGTGTGTCTTTTTTTGTATTCCAGTTATCTGAATGGAAGACAGTTTACGATTCTTCTCTCCCGCACAGGATGAAATACCCAGGACCTTATGGTGACGAACTAACTCGGTTACAAGAATTAATTGTTCTTAGATGCCTCCGTCCGGACAAGGTAGCTATGTTCCCTTAAATTAACGTCATTTTTTTTTATTTAACAAAGACCCGTTCTTTAATTTTAAAAATAAAATTGTAATTTTCCCAAAGCAGAATTATTATTGTGCTTTGTCACACAGGTTTTGAATACACCGAGCACAATAAGTTATCTGTCAAGTCACAAGGACCTCAGAAAGACAGAACTTTCCTCAAAATATGTGCTCCAAAGATCGTTTTTTTTTGTTGCGGGAATTCATGTTGGTATGGTATCCTCAGCTGCAAGCCAGCAAGGAAGTCAAAGATGAACCAATCACCACTGGAATCACCTTGACATTACTTACCTTTATTCCAAACAATTTTACAATTTCAACTTTAAAAACAGAATAGTTTTTAATTTATTTTTATTATTATTATTAATTCATAATTAATTAAATTTAAAATATATGTATATTCTATTCGAGACAAACAGCAATCTTTTCTCATAAAGAGAGCAAATATTAAATACTATATATATATATATATATATATATATATACAAGTATATGATTGGTGTATATGGAATGAATTCCAATAACCAACAGATACTATTCTTAAAAGAGTGCTCAATACAAAGTAGAGCAGATATAATTATTTATTAAAAAAAAAAAAATTATAACATAAATATGTTATAAAATCACTACAAAAATAGCCATTTTGTTTCAACACCCTCGGTGTCTTATCAAGTACTCAACATCATCACTTGATAAGACAACGAGGGTGTTGAAACAAAATGGCTATTTTTATAGTGATTTTATAACATATTTATGTTATAATTTTTTTTTTAAAATAAATAATTATATATATATATATATATGTGTGTGTGTGTGAAAATATATAGAAAATAGGAATGAACTCGTTAGGTAAATAATCCAAAGTTCTTTAGTTTTTTTTGTTATTATTTTAAAAAATAGTGCTCGATACAAAAGTAGAGCATAAATATAATTATTTATTTAAAATATGATTCCAACACGCTACATAAGAGTTCTCATGTTTCAAAACAAGAGCCGAAAACTTCAATATAATTATTTGAATTAAATTGAATTAAAGTACTAAGCTCTGTTCAATCTTCAAGCGAATTTTTTTTGGAATAACTTATTTCTGAAATTTACGTCTTTTATAAGCATATTCATTATTGAAATCAAAATTTCTATGGTAACGGCTAGAGCAATTGTTTAAAGAAAAGGGGCGTAAGCGTGTTGGAATCATATTTTTAAATAAATGATTATATATATATATATATATATATATATATATATATATATATATATATAATATTAAATACGTTATTTACATTATTCGGACTGTTATCCTCATCTTCATTGCCATATTCACAACGTTTCGTTTCTTCAGGTGAATGGAATTTTAACAATGCGGCATCACTCACCTGGCTAGTGATGCAAAAGGCCCTCTGGGTTGGCAAAATACTTTCTTCAGCGGGTTTGGGAAATTCTCTCAAATGCGTCCGCTGCGGTGAGTCGGTGGAGACCCTGGGGCACGCCTTCTTCCACTGCAAGGTCGTAGTCCCGTTGTGCAAGTTTATTAAAGACACCATGGTTCGCATGCTGCGCCGAGAGTTCTTTGTCCTTAAGGCCAGTTCTGTTTGTAGCAATGCGGTAACGTCGTTGACTATGTGTTCTTGTGTTTACTTGGTGTTATGCGAGTCGTAATATTAACGACGCGACAGAAGGACTTCTACGGAGACGAGAAGTTTACCTCTTCCCAACTGATCTTGTTCTTTATGCATCAGCTTAAAGTCAAGATCAAGACGGAAAGGCAACGACTCCCTACATCAGAATTTGGGTAAAGATGGGTGAGTCTTGCGGGTATCTGTCGAGTGAAAAGGAGCTGACTTAGAGTGCTATTTTGATGCCGGTTAGGTATCAGGATATTGGAAGCCTTGTACTAAACATTGGCAACCCCGCCCAAAATAGAGTACTTTAAGCTTGTTTTGTTTTTTTTTCTTTTTGTGCGCCAAGTTAACTTAGCTATAGAATGTATGGTCATTGGCCCCTTTTATTTTGGTCACCACTTTATTTAGCTTAATTTCACTTCCTCTCCCTCGTTAGGTGACCAGAAATATCAGTTCTCTTGTGGATGTGGGACTCTTTTCGTTTTTCGAGTGTGCTCTTTCGTAATTGTTGTCGTGCCTGAATGAATGTGTAGTTGTGTGTGTGGTTGGTCGAATGATTGATTTTTAATTCATCCAAGTCCCGCATTAATTTCGTCCAGTTAACTGATATTCTGACACAATTAAAGATTGTGTGTTTTTTTTTTATTACTAACACCATTTTGTTTAGTTTCTTGCATGTATAGTATTATGAATATTGTAAATATATTAACGCCATTTTGTTTAGTTTCTTGTATGTATAGTATTATGAATATTGTAAATATATAAACGCCATTTTGTTTAGTTCTTATATGTATAGTATTATGAATATTGTAAATATATAAACGCCATTTTGTTTAGTTTCTTGCATGTATAGTATTATGAATATTGTAAATATATAAGCGCCATTTTGTTTAGTTTCTTGTATGTATATTATTATGAATATTGTAAATATATAAACGCCATTTTGTTTAGTTTCTTATATGTATAGTATTATGAATATTGTAAATATATAAACGCCATTTTGTTTAGTTTCTTATATGTATAGTATTATGAATATTGTAAATATATAAACGCCATTTTGTTTAGTTTCTTGCATGTATAGTATTATGAATATTGTAAATATTCATTGGGGTTTTTCATTTTTAAATTTTGTTAGTCTATTTCCCACGCTTACAGACAGATTTTACATATAGGGACCAATTAAAACTTCATTGAAACCTTGAGGTATCATGGTGGTAGTAGTAAGATATATTACGTATGTGGTATTTTGGTGCAAGGAATATTGTACAATTTGTTTGGGTCAGTGATTGTGGTTAGCTAGTTTAAAGATAAATGATGACCGACCTTCCCCCATCCCTGCTTTTGTCCTTGTGCCACGTTTTTTTTTCTATTTTTACAAAAATAAATATTAGTTCATTAAAACTTACTATTAAGCAAATTCGTATGAGACGCTCATTCTTTTTATTAAACTGCATAAATTATTTCTACCGGCCTGTGCATTAGAGAATCTTAATAAAGAAATCGTGCCTTCTGGCAGTGTACGAACCTGCGCCCCTTGAAGAAACCAGTCTGATCCGTGGCCACACACATACACAGAGAGAGAGAGAGAGAGAGAGAGAGAGAGAGAGAGAGAGAGAGATATGGCTGACCTGAGATTGGGAGAGGGTAGAATAAGCAAAGGATAGTTCAGTATCACAAATATTCATTGCTTAAGCAGAGCGTTGTTATCCTGTATTATATAAGGCCCCGTCCTTTTCGATAGATATCAATGTAAATAACGTTCAATAATTCCATTCAATCAGATGATACCTGCTGTACAGAAATTCATTGCTGAACGAATGGATCAAAGTTACGTTGAACCACCGACTTTTGATTTGTCCCTCAGTTACGACGACTCAAACCATATGACCCCGCTGATATTCGTCTTATCGCCGGGAGCAGACCCAATGGCGGCTCTCTACAGATTTGCCGAGGAAAAAGGTAATTAGAATTCTTCCATTTTCTTTTAACACACTCTCAATGTCGTATTTATGGAAAGACACTAATACTGCACTCTTATATAAACATCTGATAGCTACCAAAGTCCAAAGTAGAAATACTAGTTAAATTATAAGTCATGAACTTTAATATCTATAATAAATGACATTATTTCAACAAGATGACTATTATTTGTTATGTTTTATTTGAAGGGCATATAAACAACATAATGGTACCACATGAACATTCTTTTACGAAAGTATGGGGACACAATTATGACAAAAATAAAATCTTTAAAAAAAAAAATGACATCTGGCTACAGGAAATCACGCTTTTCCTTTACATTTTAGTTGAGATAAAATAATAATAATAATAATAATAATAATGATGATAAATATGATAGAATAATAATAATAATGATAATAATAATAATAAATATGATAGAATAATAATAATAATGATAATAATAATAATAATAATAATAATAATGATAATAATAATAATAATAATGATATAATAATAAATATGATAGAATAATAATAATAATTATGATAGAATAATAATAATGATCTAACCAACGCCTTTATCCACTGTGCCATGTGTCCTAGAGGACGGTGACAGGACCCAAAGTGTTATGAGTTCAATACCTGGTTAAGGCGGTAGAGAACTTGGAGAGGGGAATTAACAGGAGATAACTGATAACTGATATCTATTAGACATGGCACGTGGAACTAGAACAGTCTACCCCAATGAACGAAATAAAGGGTTCAGTTCGACATTCCAACCACCTGAAGAAGGCTGTAGCGTACAACGCCCGAAAGGTTGTGATAAATACGACAACAAAGACGAGGACGATAGTCCGAATAATATAAATAGAGGTCTTGGGAAATTTGAAACTCACAGGACAGACTGAAGGCAAGAGAGAGCGACAGAGGAAAACAAGGAATAACTTATCTAGCGAGCTTGAGTAAATGGATGGCGGAGTAAGTGTTAGGAGCGATAACAGAGAAACAAGATTTATTAAGAGCTACAAAGGACAGGAATTTTTTGGAGAACTATGATCACCAACGTTCTGAAGTGACACGGCACATAGAAGAAAAATGGTACCATAAGATGATATATTTTAATTAATTAATTTTAATTAATGTATTAGTATTGCGAAAAGTCAAGTGGAGGCAAAGAAGCTGCCGGTTGCCTTGCTTTCAATGGTGCAAATTTGTCAATTACAACAGCTCAACATCGAGGTCAAAAAAAAAAAAAAATCTGACGCTGGTAACATTCGACACCAATAGTCTGTCGATGTTGAATGTTGCCAGATGATTTAAGGCTTAATGCCTAATTACTTAATAATACAAAACAAATTATTTGTTCAATGGCGTCGTGAGGCTCCCCACCCTAAGTGATGCCCACATTACGTACCCCACTTTCTATACTCTAGATACGCCACAGTGTACACCGAATTCAAAACAACTCATTAAAAATCTTCAAAAACCAAGTATTTACTTAGTTTTCTTTGGTATAGTTACCCAACCTCCACACTAAGGCAGGATGTGACGTAAAGTCGTTTTTTTTTTACGTGGGAAGCGTTATACACATATGTATACCTCTTTTAGTGAAATGAAGGAGATCCTGCCGCAGAATTGGAATCCCAGGGACCGAGTGCCTTCTCCCATCTACGATGAGGAGAAGACTTTACTCCACTTCCTGCCAAAAGCGAACTCCTGTGCCAGACAGTTATGGCAGTGATAAATTTTACTTTATACACCAAAAACAATCATGGACTTTTTAGCCACCAGTCTTTTGCCGCCTACATTGTTTCATTTTATTTATGTACTTTTTACTCATTTCATCCCAAACAAGGCGATAATGTCACTAAGACGCAAATGATTACGAGGCGTGAAAGAGAATGGGAAGTTTTTAGTGAGGAGAAAGGGAAATAAAAGACCGGTTTTCAGGAATACAGAAGATAGCGATTGGCGTTGCATTTAAGTTTTTTAAGATTGTCACTGGTAAGGAAGCAAGAATCGGAAATACGAGAAAATAAACTATTAGAATAGAACATACGGTTATATCTTGCTAGTTCAACAGTAATACGATGAAACCTAGTTGCCAATCTAGTAACACGCTTAAATTCATGAAATCGAGGTAGCAAGGAGGAAAACTCACCAGAACAATTGACAGGAAAATATTTATGGAAAAGACAAAGCAAAGTCACGTAATGGCGGGGGGGGGGGAAATGACTGAACTCAAGATACCAGGACCAGGATCTATTTCATTACAGACTCTTCTTTGAATTTTGTCAAGAGATATGTAGCAGAAACATCAGACCAGATATGACAGCAATATTCAATGCACGGGCGAATTTTAGAATTATAAATATGCAAGATGGATTCTGACGCGAATAATGGCCTGGCACAACACAGTGAACCAACTTTCCTAGCTGCAAACCTAACAATTGATTCATTATAATCATTCCACTTCATGTCAGTGGAAATTGTGAACTCAAAAATACGTAAAGAGTTGCTCTCCTGGAGGTTAGCATCAGCCATTCTGATGGAAAGAAGAAAAAGGTTCTCTGTAGTGATTAAATGTTAACGGTTTTGTTTTGGAAGCGTTAAAATTTACAAGCTAATCCTTGCATCAGTTAACCATTGGTTGGAAGCCATTTTCGAGGGCAGCTGCCAGTTTTACTTTGTCGGACCTGCCAGGGTTACAATTAAGACAGGAGTAAATAGTTGCAAGATCGTCGATTATCGAAAACGGAATCTTTTAATTTGGTCAATTTTTGCATTCAACAGAATATGACTTTTTGGGCACATTCTTTTTGTTTGGGTAGATTATTTAAAACATATTCATTCTCCAGGCAAACCAGAAATCTGAACTGGGGAGATATTGAAAGAGCTTATATTGCATTCCATCGTCGAGTTTATTATAATTGGAGATTTGTAAGTCTAGCACTTTTGTCGAAGAGAGTCTTTAAGTTACAGGCAATTGTCCTAATCTTCTGCGGAAACATGGCGACTTTGTCTTGGAATTCATAATTCAAAACAATACTTTTTTCTGTTCGAATATCTGAGATTAGGACTTATCATGATTTACATGCCGACTATTGTTTTCATCTTTGTTGTTGTTATCACAACGTTTTGGTCGTTGTGCTCTCCGGCTTTCATCAGACGTATATTGATCCGAGTAATCTACAGGGAATTCCGAACTGAACTCCACGGTGGTAGACTGTTCTCATCCCATGTGTGTACATGGATTCAGTGGAAACAGGGGGATCAATAACTGAGCCATATTAGACGAAATATCATTACACCAAATAAGAAAAGAAAAATAGAAAATAGCAATACAAAAGAAGAGGACACGATTGGGTAGGAACATCATTGCATTTGGAACTATTCAAACGGATTAGGATCTACCATATGAACAAAAAAGAATCAGTACAAACCAAAGTTAATACGTAAAAGTAATTATTAATCCTTTTTTTTTACTAGTATTTCGTTCGTTTTATTTCTGTTGCTTTTTATTGCAACTCATAGGTTCTCATTCTACGTTGTCTAATAAGCAGTGCGGAGTGGAAATAAATATAACGAGATTCGAATATGCATCCTTTTTCCTCGACGAGCCTACCTGTACGGGGCAGCTACCTTACTGATTACGTCACATCACCCAATGGTCATAGACGCTCAAATATAAGAATATAGTTCATACTATTTTTCCTCGAACGCCTAATACACCGCCATCTTTGTTTAATCCAACAATAGTAGTAATATCATTATTAATGATTTCAGACGAAATATTATCAGTTTTATTAATGCTAATAGTTTGTATCTTATTTCTGCTGTGTATCTTTATAATTCCCAAACCGACATTAGGCTTCCGTACCCAATAGATCTTCGTGGCTTAATCGGTAAGAGTGCTTCTCCGGACAACATGTTTTAGTAATTTCCAAGAGCCATTCGAAGATGATAGAAGAATTGGAAAGCATATGAAGAATTAAAATCACCCAGATAACAGTATTTCTAAGAAGCTGAAAGACTACTGAACGGAATGATAAACTAATAAGGAGTTATGTTGTCACGGGATCTGAACTCTAGTGAAACCCATCAGATACTCCTGGTGTGTAAAACTCAATATATATATATATATATATATATATATATATATATATATATATATATATATATATATAATAGATAGGAAAAGAGAATATTTATAAGGCATTTTTAAAAGCGAAAGCTAAAATAAAAACAACCGGTTTCGTCCCAGGACTTATCAAGTTTATTTATTCTGGGAATTTAAAAAGCGTGTAAATTAATTTTCAATTAACGAATGTAATCGAATGGGGAGAAAAAAAAAATTATGAATTTCAAGAAACTAGAGTCCAATAATATTCAGACCCAGCAAGCATTCCCTCTGCTTACAAAGGGAAGGCTCACGAGATCTGATATACAAGGACTCTAGAAACTTGAGGTGAAATGTGGAGTGGGACCTAAATAAAATTATAAATCGGTCACCACTAAAATTTTCCACACATTTCCTTCTATTTATTAAATGTTCAGCAATAGTAGAACCAGACTCACATCTGCATCTGTGACGCTCATATAATTTGAGTCTGGTTCTTGAAATTCATAATTTTTTTTTCTCCCCATTCGATTACATTCGTTAATTAAAAATTAATTTACACGCTTTTTAAATTCCCAGAATAAATAAACTTGATAAGTCCTAGGACGAAACCGCTTGTTTTTATTTTAGCTTTCGCTTTTAAAAATGCCTTATAAATATTGTCTTTTCCTATCTATTATTAAATTTTGTACCACAAAAAACTTATTTAAATATATACATATGTATATTTAATTGTATTGGTTTAAGGATAAGCGTAGAAATATTGCTTAGAGCTATGAAGGATAGGACGTTATGGAGAACCATGATCACCCACGCCCAGAAAATATATAACACAAAGAAGAAGAATACCAAAAGCATAGACTAGGTTATAAAATAGATGGCTAGTTTTTCCAGATAGAATATCATATTATAAATGCAGTCTATCATAAGGCATTATAGATACTGCAGATTTATAACTTTAAGTTTCTGCTGTTGAGTGCCGCCATAGAATATTATCCAAATATTAATCTACACCCAGGCTTTTTCCCCATTTCACCTTTCTTAACAAAATTACTGCACTCCCAAACAACAATATCGTAAAATCGAAAGAAAATGGTTGAATCCGCCAACACAGCTATAATGACAATATTCTCCACACGTGACAATAACTGACGTTATTTTCAGTTAACAATATGAAAATAACGTTCTCTACATTCCTCCAGTTGCTAAGAACATTCTGTTTTTTGTTATTATTAGTTACTTACTTTAATTAAATTTATTTCGTTTTTTTTTTGCTTTTAGAAAGTCCACATTGGACGAAACGCGTCAGCAATAACTACAGTTTTCCTATTTACATTTATAATTATAAATTTATTGTTTTCTTAAGATATTCCTTCTTCGACGTGGGCGATCGTGGTTCTCCCAAAACATCTTGCCTTTTTATTGCTCTAAGTAATCTGACACTCTCCTATACATAGTTGTCTTTTTTTCTGTCATATGCTCCCTCGAAAGTCGGTTACTCGCGGCTTTCCCCGCTTCTTGGTATTTCCTAGAGACATCCCCCTACCCTACTGGGTTAGGTTGTGACACAAGATCGGTTATTTAACGTGGTGAACCCGAGCGCGAACACTCGGGACACTGGTCCAAATTTACCCAGCCCCGCTTACACGCGATCGGTCACAAAGTTTGTCTTAGGACATCGCCGGTCAAGGCCACGGAACACATATTAGAATATGATCATTAGTCTCGGGTCCGCGCTCTTGTCTTCATTATGCTTTGTGAGAATTAAATTATCCTTCTAGATGATGAGTGCACTCGGTTCGGAGTCGTGATTTGTCTTGGACTCAAATTATGTGAGCGCCACAGATGCAGATGTGGAGCCTCCATCGATGAGTTTGGTCTGCATCCTCTCTCCCGACGTCGTAGTGCCGGCCGCTTTCCACGGCATGCAGCAATAAACGACATCATCAAAAGAGGTTTGGATGCAGCTGGGTTCCCTTCCCAAATCGAACCCGTAGGCCTCGACCGTAGTGGTGGAAAGCAGCCGGATGGCATTACCATTTTCCCTTTTAAAATAGGGAAGTCGATGATTTGGGATGCGACATGTGCGGAAACATTTTCGGCCGGTAATTTGATCAGGTCCGCGGTTGAGCCAGGATCCGTCGCCCGGGACGCAGAGATAAAAAAAATAGTTGAATATTCTTCTCTTGCTGATAGTTTGTTTTTACTCCTGTGGCAGTGGAGACTTCGGAGGTTATTGACCCTCGTTCGATGGCGTTCCTTCGGAGGATTGGTGCGATTGTGTCTCGATTAAGGGACGATCCTCGCGAAACGGAGTGACTCTTGCAGCGTGTGTCTCTGGCGATGGTTCGAGGTAATGCTTTCTCCATCATTGCGGCTGGCAGAGGACAGAAAAAATTGTTTATAGTTTCTGGAATAGTCATCAATGGTCAACGTTTAAGTAAATTATCAAGTCCCTCTTTCCTAAAAAATAGTTTATTAAATAGTTTTTTTTTTAAATAGCATTTCGGCGTTGCCTTTTGCAGCAATAATCATACATTACAACAGTTCATTAATATTTGACAAAATTCAATGTTTAAAGTCATTTTAATTGTCAGTAATTATTATTATTATTATTTATCATATTTGGCCTATTTGTTATTTGACCTATTTTAATGTATATCACGTAGTGTTCCTTTCATATACATTCCGCTGTGCTACTAATTGAAAGCAATTGAATGCTTAGTGGCATACCTTCAAATTAGTCGTGTCATTTGGCACTTGACTGAGTTTTAAAAACTCAAATAATTTTAGGTATTCACAGTGAGAATATTGTCAGTTGAAGTGTTTAACGGAAAGAACGCTGTATTCTCAAAGCATTTGAAATCGATGCTGTCTATGAGTAGATCGAGTATTTCTTTTTAGGACGACATATACGGTTTTATAACGTATATTTCAATTAGGAATACAACGTAACTTAAGATGCTTGACAAATATTTCTGTTGGGTTTTGTAAAAATAGAAATTAATTCTATCGATTTTTACCTGTGATTCGGAACAAATATTCTTGTCATATTTTTTTTTTAAGGCGTGAACAAAGGATTGCAGACGATTTCTTTGGGCCAAGGGCAGGGACCAATCGCCGAACGAATGATATTACAGGTGAGATGCTTATGTCTTCTATCGAACGTAACCAATAATATCCAAGTCGATTATTCTTGTCCATAAATGATGTTTATTACGTACAAGTTCCTAAACAGTATATTTTAGGTAGAATAGCCAAGAGTTGTAATGGGGAATGTCTTAGTAAGTTTTATTAGTCATGGCCACGTCGGACACAAATGGCAATATATAATGGGTTGGTCAAAAACATTAAGTCGCTTTATTAAGCGCTAGCAGCATGGCCCGGCGTTGCCCGTGCTTCATTCAAAAATCGTACGACCTCATACAGCAATCGCTATCACTAGACTTTTTTTTTGCCCTTACTTGCGAATGAGCCAATTGGAGTAAAGTGCCATGCAGATTTAAATTTTTCCCACTTGTGACGAATGCAGCTATCGTTTTTTTTTTTTTGCATGCTAGCATGCTAGTTAACATTCGTGTCAGTCACCTGTTGGATCTCACGTTGGCCAATAGAATCTTCCTGCCTATTCGTGGCAGCCAGCTGTAGGCTCTCACTCTGGCCAGTAGAAAATGGTCGCAAACTACATGAAAACTGTCGTAGAAGCATGAAAAAATCGATTATTTCCACTATTGATGGGAGTCGGTCTTGGACTTCCCGCTAACTTGGAGCATGTGCATGTAAGTTTTGGTGCAAATCCGTCGAAAATTGCGGCCGTGCATTCGTTACACACACACACACACATACACACGCCCTGCCTTTTATTGATAGAGATAAAATTTTCTTAATAACCGAAGGAACTTTTTGGGCACCTCAATAAATATGATAATCAAATAATCAGGCACTGCATCAACTTATTATGCGACTGAATTGTTTTTAAGGAATTTCGATCGTATTTTTTGAGGTAACATCTGCTGGAGTAAATTATGAAAAACGAAAATATTTTTTAAACGAGTAGAAAATAGACGTGGCAACTAAAATCAATCTGGAAAGACAAGAATCAAGACGTTGAGTGAATTGGCATTCTGAGTATTCCTGTACGCCTGAAAATCTTAAACATTAAACAGCAGAATTACTGCGAAGAATCCAGGCATATGAAAATGAGATGCTACAGAGCAAGCCTAGGCTTCTCCCACGCAGATAGAATCACAAATGGTGCAGGCCACCAAGAAACAGCCCCGTTAGAAGTTCTTATAAACACCGTGAAGAAAAGGAAGTTAAAATGTCATTGTCACGTCGTAAAAATTAATCTTTCCACTGGTAACCTACAAGGTCCCAACTTAGGCAAAAGAAGCTGACACAGGTAAAAAAAAATACTGGGTTGACAACGTCATTGAGTGGACTAGAGACTCAGACATTAGTATGCGACCAAGACACATGGAGGGAGCTGGTCAGGTATTCAGCTGCACAGCGACCCTACGACCATATACATGAGACTAATGATGATGCTGAAGAGAGGATAGACAATACATGCCTGATAAGATATAAATTAGCAATTATTTCTCGTTTTAGCTTGAAGATTATTCTTGACATACGTTTATGGAACTTGCTACGCATATCTATATGTTTTCTCTTTTTATGACAAAATTTGACAAATATTTGTAGATGAAACACATCAAGAAACAGTGCACAGAGTTCAGAGTTCACGGTGAGAGTAAATACGATTTCTATGATGTCTTTATATGTGGATAAACATTGTTTCCGTAGGCGTATAATAACATTAAAACGTTCTTGAAGCGTTTCTTAAGAGCATGTTCTTATTATGAATCTTAATCTGCATATATCACAAACATCTCAAAGTTATCGTAGCACAAATTTGTGGAATACTAAGCGATATGAATATGAATATCTATAAATAAAATAAAAAGAAATGACAATTTGTGTATGAATTTCTGCAATGAGAAGTTATCATTATTTACACTATTGTCCTCATCATTGTTGTTATTACAACGTTTCGGCCGTTGTACCCCCGGCCTTCATAAAGTATGTGTTGATCTGGGTAACCTACAGGAACCGAAACCTCATGATAACAACAAAGATGACGATAATAATCCACATGTAAATAATGTAAATAAATAATTGATAATTAAGGGAAAATAAAATATGGTTGAATCCGGAAGTTTTAATTCTATTTATTTTTTTAAATCCCATTTTTTAAACATTTTTATTTTTTAAATCTTATTTTTCTTCAGGACATAGTTCTTCACAGCTCCCTTTCTTTAATATCATGATTTCTTGGGAGAGACAGTGGAATGATTTTCTTCAAAGATTTTAGTTTAGAATAGTCTTTATCCAAGAATATAGACCCTAGTCTGCTCTATTATTTAACCCACAGCTTGGGTGCGTAGCGAAGTGATAGACAAATGGCCCCATCTCCGGATATTCGTGTGAAAGTGAAGTTACCAATCTTTAATAGGAATTAGAACTCTGATTGCAGATTCCACTTTCTGCACTGCTAACCGTTATTTTGCACACACATCATAGAATATGCAAATCCCACATAAAAGATAATTATCATTCAACTACAACTATAATGTTCTCATTTATTTCTTTTGTTTACATAATTTTGGCTGGTTCATTTCCGGCCTTCATGAAGTGAACGCTGTTTGTCCTGTTATTTCTATAACAGTTTAAAGATGTCATATTGACATGACAGTATTTATTCAATTATTCATGTACAACGAACGTTCACTTGTTGTAGTGTCACTGCATTTGACAGCTTCCTCTGGCTTTTATTTAAAAATCTTTTTCTTTTCTTTTCTTTTCTTTTGCGGCTCGATGTTTGTCATCATAAAATTCTATACGAAACCAAATTACCGCAAAGTTGTATCAGCAAAAACAAATTTTATTATCAACAACTTTAAAGATAAGTAGTCTAAACGAATTATAAATCAATGTTAAATAAATTTTATTATTATAGATATGTATAAATATATATATTTTACTATATTACATTATATTATATTATTATTACATAATATTATTATTACATTGTATCATATTAAATTACTACATATATGTATAAATATGGATAAAATAAATTTTATTAGTATTAAAATTGTCAATTTTACGATATCTTTTTGTCTTTCTGATATATTTCAGAGTGTGGAGGAAGGGTCTTGGATTGTTCTTCAAAACTGTCATCTTGCTGTGTCTTGGTTAGGAGAACTGGAAAGAATTTGCGAGACGGTAACGAAAATATTACATAAATAGTTATTTCGTAAGCGTAGCTTAAAACTGACACAAAGCCACAAGTATAGAGCATCCAGGAGGTTTAATCTTACTACTCAGTTGAAATGATTTATAACTTTAGCTTAGACATTTCCTTGCGCCTATGGGTGCGTGGCCGAATGATTAGAACATTCGCTAACCGACAATGAAACGTCAATGGTCGATTTGTCAGGAAGGTGACATCTTAAAGATATCGGCTTGGTTATGTCAGTCAGTTTGACATATGACGTTCACATAAATTAAGCGGAATATAAACAAAACTTTTGAGCCATATTTCCGTGTGGTGTTCGCTACAAGAACATAATGAAAATGTGTTTTTTTTTTTTTTTTTTAAGAAGTTCTGAGAGTTTTAAAACAACGTGGGATGCAAGATCGTGAAGATGCAAAACGAACTGGCCAGGAACCAAAGTAGGGCGGAATTGAAATTTCTGTCATGGGCATAGCTTAAAACCAGTACAGGGTCACAAGTACGGAGCACGCAGAAGATTTGAACTTGCTACTCAGTAGAAAGAAATTACAACTAGTTTATTAGACATTTCCCCGGACATGGCGCCGCGTGGCTGAGTGGTTAGAGCATGCGCATTCCGTAATGAGATTCGTATTCGAATCTCACCATGGTCATTTTTTGGCGGGAAGGTGGTTTCTAGATAATTAGCCTGGAAAGGCGATATCAACGGGACGCACCTTTAGAATGAAAAACCCCCACCACAAGATGATCCGATCCTTTTGGGTAGAACCAGCTATTCGAAAGTTGTGTTAGTTTTATTTGTTGCTAGTGTTGAAAGTTGATTATATTATTATTTTTCCTTACTGTTAAATGTGCTACTCTTTTTTTTGTGTGTTTTTGCTACTGTTGGCAGTGTCCAAGTAATGTGGTTTTTATCATTTGGTAAAACTCTCTGTTTGTAGTTTTGTAGCGCCAGTTTATAGGGTGTCATAAATTCTCGTCTTCTTTAAACTTTCTTTAGCGTGTGAACAGATATAACAAATCTGATTTAAAAAGAAGATAATTTAATATCTATTTTCTGTGAGAAAAACCATGTAACATATTAACTTTACACACACACACACACACACACACACACACACACACACACACACACACACATATGTATAATATCGCAAATTAAGTGCTGATATTAATAAAAGATTGCTTGATGTAATATAAAAGAGCTATAAATTATATATTAATAAATGTACATTTTTTTTTATTTTAAATCGAAAATAAAATTTATTTTTATTTTTAACAACAATCTCCGTATAAAATATGGACTACCCCTACCATTACGATAATCCGATATATTTATCATATTTAAATTATGTAACGGTCACCTGAAGATATATATATATATATATATATATATATATATATATACTTTTTTTTTGTCGTGGACATCTATTTCCTGTTTCGACCGTGTTTTTGCGTGTTTATATATTTAAATATGTCTATGTGTTTCTATATTATAATATGATTGTGTATCTATTGTCAGTTATCAAACTACTCCCTATCCACATCATCTGGTTTCAGATTCTTTCAAATATATCTAAGTTGGTACGATATTTGAATCTCCTTAGATTAGCATTTGTTCTAACTGAAAATTTGGCTTTTCGATTAAAACATAAAATAAATAATAAAATATGTGTATTCTTCTTTAAATAACTTTACAATAATTCAAACTTAATATAGGTTAAATTTAAAATTGCTAATTTTATTTTTAATTTTATTGTAAAATTTAAAATTAATCAATTAGAATAATTTCTGTTTTAGTCTCACATCAACATTAAGGTATTAATAATTATAACAAGGTTCGTTATTAAGTTTTTTGAATTCTCATATACTTACATTTTGATTGGTCATTGTAATTTATATAATAGCGTTTCCCCATATTGAGGGGTGTTTGGTTGATTTAAACCTTTTAATACTCTTTATTCTACATTCAACACCATCACTTGGGAAGACATCAGAAGTGTTTAAACAAAATGTCTATTCTTGTGGTGATGTTATAACATGTTTATGTTATAATTTTGGAATAAATAATATATACAACGTGTCCATAAAGTTCGTGTGCACTTAAAAAATTATAACTTTATTTGTATTTGCGATAGAAATAATTTTTAAAAAGGATTAGAAAGAAGTAAGTCTATATTTTTAAAGGTTTTATTGAAATTTTATTTAAGTTTCCACATGTCCTCCATTATTAGCAATTCAAAGGGTAATACGATTTTGCAGTTCACGGAAAACATTTGCCAACTGATTTACAGTAATTCCTGAAATCACATTAGTTATTTTAGCTATACTTAAAACTAGGTACATAAAACTTTATAACATTTTTTACAGATTATTTCTATCGCAAATACAAATAAAGTTATAAATTTTTTAAAGTGCACACGAACTTCATGGACAATATATATATATATATATATATATATATATATATATATATATATATATATATATATATATATATATATATATTTGAATAAAAACAGACCACGTTAAGATTCCATGTAATAAGTTATTTCACCATAACCCCTTTAACAGGGTCCTGGATCATCAGACTTTACTTCCAAAAGTTGAAATGAAAAATGAAAAGAAATTTACATGTTTTTGACGGACCTCATCAAATATATGTAAAATTAACGAAGTGAGGAAGTGAGGTGGGAGAGAGATATGAGTGTGTCATATGTATCATTTCAATTTCCTATTTTTAACCCCAGTGTATCGGCTAGATGTTGCTCAAATTTAACGCGTCTCGTCTCTAGATATAGATGGCTAAGGGGTGAGGGAGAAGACCGACATTAAAGGAAGAAGCTACAACAACCCCAATCAATTACATTCCACAACAGGTTTCATTCTTAGACGCTGTTAATTCGCGTAACTAAACTAAAAATGCATAAACTATATATATATATATATATATATATATATATATATATGTATAAAGTAAAGATTGTACATTTTTGCCTCCTCACAGAAGTTGAAATAGTTGTTACTTACTAAACTTAAGCTTCAGCACAAGGCCAGTACACTCAGAGACAGTCAAAGTCCTTGATAATGAGACCAGCAGGCTAATCACAAAGATGCACCCCAGAGTTTGAAATTGTTGACTCATCGTGAATATTGGATTCAGTGCAATTCGTTGAATGCCGTTCATGGATTATAAATGAATGACAAATACTTGAGTAATATTAAGGATTAAAATGGAATTTGATGATTTAATAATTTTAGTCTTACATAATTTATTTTACCTAAATTTGTTTTAGAAATTCTTTTTAGTCAGTTTTAACACTTCATTTCGATGTTGTCCACTGAAATTCGAGGATAAATTGTTAGTAGTTAGGAATTAATGCATACGTTACTGATAGAAGTTGATTGTGATTGGACTATAAAGGCCTAAGGAGTTCTTTTGTTGCAGTGGGTTAGAATAACATTCCATTGTGAGAAGAGATGTAGCTGACAGCTGGCTCGCAAGTCGATATTTGATCGATATCGTTTGGGTCGTTGTAGAGAAGGGCTAAAAAACATCACTGATGATGCGTGCCAGGGTACCTGAGAGATGTAATTTACGAAATAGAATAGGGATATTATAAAACACAAACGTTTTCTACAAAATTGTATTGCAAATTATTTTACTATGAATATTCATTGCAAATTGTTTTATGATAGAAATCAGTTGAAAATTATTTTGTTATAGAAATGTATTGTAAAATATTTTACTATAGAAATGCATTGAAATCGAATGGAATTGGATTTTCAGTGGTCATAAATTAAGGCAAGCAGTATTAACTGAATAAAAGTATTATATATATATATATATGATTACTAGGTGTGTTTCAGTTTCCTTAAGGACACAAGTAGATAAAGGCGTTGGTTAGATTCAGTGACAGAACCCAAAGAGTTGTGAGTTCAATACCTGGTTAAGGCAGTGGAAAACTTGGCGAGGTGAATTAACAGGAGATAACTGATAACTGACATCCATTTGACATGGCACGTGCAACTAAAACAGTCTACCCCAGCGAGCGAAATAAAGACATTCGACAGTCCAACCACCTGAAGAAGGCCAGAGCGTACAACAACCGAAACGTTGTGATAAATATGGCAACAAAGATGAAGACAATAGTCCGAATAATGTAAATATTGTACATAATGCCTCATCTCAGAAATATAGACAGATACTGAAGGGCCGAAACGTTGTAATAAATAAGGCGACAAAGATGAGGACAATAGTCCGAATAATGTAAATATTGTACATAATACCTCATCTCAGAAATATAGACAGATACTGAAGGGCCGAAACGTTGTAATAAATATGGCAACAAAGATGAGGACAATAGTCCGAATAATATAAATATTGTACATAATACCTCATCTCAGAAATATAGACAGATACTGAAGGGCCGAAACGTTGTAATAAATATGGCAACAAAGATGAGGACAATAGTCCGAATAATATAAATATTGTACATAATACCTCATTTCAGAAATATAGACAGATACTGAAGGGCCGAAACGTTGTAATAAATATGGCGACAAAGATGAGGACAATAGTCCGAATAATGTAAATAGTGTACATAATACCTCATCTCAGAAATATAGACAGTTTTTTTTACATTTTCTCTCCCCCTTCAAGTAAAGGAGAATGTTCCCCTTTTTT
The DNA here is from genome assembly GCA_903632075.3 of Acanthosepion pharaonis. Lineage (NCBI taxonomy): Eukaryota > Metazoa > Mollusca > Cephalopoda > Sepiida > Sepiidae > Acanthosepion > Acanthosepion pharaonis. The sequence continues at coordinate 3,232,750 of CAHIKZ030003402.1, read as the reverse complement.
GAGCCCTAATATTATGTGAGATGATGAACTTTTAACATTTTTCTTTCTATTCTTGTATATTTTTTTTCAGGTCATCACTGATTCAAGTCGAACAAAGTCGAGTTTCCGACTATGGTTGACCAGTTACCCGTCTCCAGTTTTCCCTGTGTCCGTTCTTCAGAATGGCATAAAGATGACAAATGAACCACCAAAGGGTCTGCGAGCGAATCTCTTGCAGTCTTACCTCAGTGACCCTATATCCGATTCACAGTTCTTTGACTCTTGTAACAAACCCAAGGTATTAATGATTAGTTTTTTTTTTGCTTTATTATTCTTATGTATTTCAAGAGTTGATAAGTCGTAAAAACAAATCAATGTATCAATTTCATGTATCACAATCGTAAATTGCAAGAAATATGTTTGTAGAATTTACTCCATAATTTCCAGGGATGTTTCGGAAAATAGACCGGATATAGCAGAGTTAGATGTTTAAATAACCCATGACATTATCAGTTGGATTTATTAAGCAACTGCCTTAAAACGTTCGTTGGCTGAAATATGTATATATTATGTTGAATAAAATGGTCGTTCTTTACAGTTAGGATGCAAGACCGTTTAGTTTTTACTATTTCTAAAAGATAGCTATCAATTAATAGATTCGAAAGCTATCTTTTAAAAATAGTAAAATGTAGGTATTTACTCTCTCTCTCTCTCTCCCTACTAAGACGAGTTGTAACAGAAGGTCTTTTTTTAAGGTGGGCAGCTGAGCGCGTACACTCGGGCGAGAAACAAAAACCGTCGGTTGCGCTGGCCTCGGTGCAAGCACCAATCCCTCTCTCTGGTGCAATGAGAGGGTGTGGCCTCGGGCAGCTGTTCCGCGGTGTTTGGAACCTTTCAGTATAATTTTTACTCAGTTGCGATTCTGTCCTCTGACGGAGCCGCCCCTGAGCGCACTCTACCCAAAGACAGACGCAACTGAGAGATGATAAATAGATGTGTTACAAACCCCCCAGCAGAGGGATTTATACACTATAGTAAATAGTAAAAAAAAAACAAACAAAAAAACGAAAAAAAATAAACGGTACAGCTGTTGCATTTTCGTACGTTAATACAATTGTTAACATTATATTTTTGTCTATTGATTCCAAAATTGAAGATTAACTAATATCAGTAAAATTAGCAGCCTATTAATTTTTATTTTTATAAGATAAATATAATTTCGACTCAAAGGCAAAATCTTTTTTTTTTGCAGATTATGGAGAAGGTACTGTGAATATTCGAACGTGTCAAAAGTGATTTACGAAGTTTCTTGTTAGATTTTTATTTCTCTATAGTCATGCAGAACAGTTGATGTTGATAGCAATCAAATAAAGACATTCCTCAATAACAATCAACGTTAACTACTTCGGGAGATGGGCAACATATTTAAATATCCTAAAAAATCGCTGAAAATCATTTGAACCAGTTTGGTTATGTTAGTCGCTTTGATGCGCGATGTTCACATAGTTTAAGCGGAAAAAGAACACTTTTGCGCCGTATTTCCGTGTGGTGTTCGCTACAAAGACACAACGAAAATGTTATTTTTAAACAAGTTGTGACAATTTTAAAACAACGTGGAATGCAAGATCGTGAAGAAGCAAAACGAACTGCCAGGGACCGTACCAAAGTACTATTATGAACTAGTTTCACAGGGTTAAATGATTAATTTGAACAAGTACCACGACTAATAATTAGATAACTCGAAAACACCAACTGATGAAAAACATTTAGAATTAGTTAAGAGGAAAAGTTTAATAATTCATCCAGATAATGTTTGATCGCATTTTTCTTAGGTGATCAATTCAACATTTTTATAGATTCAATGGTAAGTTTGATCATTCGGATTACAGTTTTCCTGATTTTTGCAAAATTATCTTAATGGAAAATATTTCAGTTCTCTGGAAGACTGCAAAAGTCATCTAGCGTAGATCTGTCTTCAGAAAGAAAATTATCCTAGTAGGATAGAATTATGAAATTGATTGAAAGATAGTGGAACAAAACAAATATCTTTTTTTTTTATAAAATTTTTTTAATAAAGCTGATATCGAAAATTTAAGAAAATGAAAAAAATCTTTTTTTTTTACCTAATTAACTGAACGAACATTTTGGGTCACCCCAATATATATCAAAATAATTATTTCTTTGCAGGTTTTCAAAAAATTGCTTTTTGGTCTGTGCTTCTTTCACGCTTTGGTCCAAGAACGTCGGAAATTTGGATCCCTCGGATGGAATATTCCGTATGAGTTTAATGAGTCTGACCTTCGCGTTTCTATACAACAATTAGAAGTAAGTTGAAAGAATAGTCCTTGTCAGTGCTATTCTTAAAACTGATACACAATAGATATAATTTACGCGGAATTTCTTTTAATGAAGATTAAATTACAAGAAGACAATGTGTTTAATTATTTAGTAACCTAATAAATATGTTTATCGGAATAAAAAGAAAATGGTAATTTTTGTAATATTTTCACAAGGTAACGATGAGAGGGTTTACTTAATAAAATAGTGGGCGCTGCTAAGGTTTTGTTTTAGGGTGTGTGGGGAGCGTAGCGGTTATCGACGTGAAAATTGGGCCGAGTTCAGATTTCAGTTTACTCTGTTATGCCCAAGCTAATACCGCTGGAAAACACATTAATCTCTCCTTCTCTCAGTAGTTAAATAGCAGGGTAGACTGGCCTCTCCAGCCTTGCGTAACAGCCAGTGTAAGAAAAGGAAAACTCTGAATCTCCAACTCTGGAGAAAGTCACGAGAAATCACTCCACGATATGTTCTAAAAAACTATAGAAATTCACAAACGTTAAAGAAAAGGAACTCGTGGAGAGCAATGATCGCATACACCCTGAAGGGATACAGCATTAAAAAAAAAAAAAGTATTATTTTTCATAAGTTAAAAGTTTTAGTTAATTAATGCCGGGTGATGTCTATCCGGATATGTTCATTACGTTTAATGTGAACAAATACATAGCCTAATTAGGGTAAGGGTCTTTTAGTCCGCTTCAAAGTACTCCCCTAGGAACTTCACATAGTTATACTAGCGTTATTTCTACTTTTCAAAACATTTTGAAAAGTCAGTTTACAGATCGCCATTTGCTGCCTCGTTGCGTTCTCCTTAAATCTACTTCCTTTAAAGAGAGATTTTCGCAAGGAACCAAATTTAGTTTCTAATTAGTATGAGAAACTTAGGTGTTGCAATGTTTTACTAACAACAAAAACAAAATACTTGCAATTTAGATGCAGAATTTGCGTGTGAGGTGTAATGGATAACAGCCAGGAATAAGAAATTGGCAGAGTCGAGTTCGGATTCCAGTTAAGTTCATTACATTGTTCACTTATGCACAAATACTCCTGGGATAGGTATGGATCCATATTTCGTTTGTAAAAATAATTCTTTATTTTGCAAGTGAATATTGCATTAACAATTTTTATCGCCCGCAAAAGGCCTCGCAATCGGTTCACAATGTATTTAAATACTGGAGACTTTCCAGACAGACCTAGCAGCTATTTATAAAGCTTGACATGTTATTGTTCCATTGCAAGAATCTTTTTTCACGCTATTTTAAGCGTGAGATAGATTTCACTATCTGACCTGATATGATTTGTTTGATGATTCGTGTCACGTTTTGTAGGAAAAAAAAAAACAAAAAAAAAAAACAAATGAGTGAATTTAAAATTTTAAAGAAGCCAAGATTCTTTTAATTTATAATTCGCAGTTTAAAAAATCCGACGTTCAATTCTTTTTAACATTTTTTTTTTGTGCAAGTCAAAAACAAATGAAGCACAGATATTGATCTGGCGTTTATGACTATACAGGGGAAATATTAAAAGTAATTTTTCAGCGAATATCTAACACAAAGAACCTTATGTATGTCATTGTTTTCATCTCTAGAGAATAGTTTTGTGATTCTTCTAAAATATTTTTCCATATTGTTTGAACAACCAAACTGAAATTTAATTTCAGTGATAGTAGTCAATTCACTTTTCTATTTATTAGATAACATTGTTTATATCCTAGATATTTCCTATCTATCTATCTATCTATCTATCTATCTATCTATCTATCTATCTATCTATCTCAGCCTGTTCATTATCTATCTATCTATCTATCTATCTATCTATCTATCTATCTATCTATCTATCTATCTATCTCATTCTATTTATATCTATCTATCTATCTATCTATATATCTATCTATGTCTCATTTTCGTATAAGTGCCCCAGTTGTCATAACTTTCGCACTGAAAACATAAGTAAATAATTGCAAATTCCACTCGTGTTGAGATCGCTTGTTTCTCAAACAATAAATTAAACAATTATAATGCAATCAATCCAAAATAAATCTCTTGTTTTCAGATGTTCATTAATGATTACGACGAGCCGCCATTAAAAGCATTGGTCTACTTAACTGGCGAATGTAATTATGGCGGGCGAGTGACTGATGAAGCCGACCGTCGACTCATAAGAAGTCTACTAAAGATTTTTTATTGCGAAGATATTATAAAAAACAACGATTATAAATTCTCCAAGAGCGGGATCTATTTTGCTCCTCCCGATGGACCGTATGAACATTACCTTGATTATATACGCAGTCTCCCTTATATACCGCATCCTGAAGTAAGTCAAATTTGATGATTACCTCTATTTTTGTCTAAGATATAATATATTTAAAAGTTTTTTTTGAACTTGAAATTCATGAGGAATAAAGAGAAAAGTGAAAAAAAAATTGCGACCAGAAACATTAATTTAAAAATAATTTTTTTCGTATTATAGATTAAGCATTCCAGACTACAATTATGGTCTTTGAAATTTTAAAAATTAATAAGGGCGAGGTGTCAAGGTGTCTATGTAAATTAATTGCAAATTGATCCCTCTAGGGAAGCCAAAACAAAATATGCTCATATCATATTATTTAAAACAAAACGAAATTCGTAATCTGAAGCACTTTTTTCTTTTCATTTATTAATATCGATTAAGCACCCCAGATGACAAATTCAAAAAAAATTAAATTTCAAGAAATCCCTTGGAATGAGTTATTGTGTTTTGGCTTCTCTAGGGATATACATATACAAAGCAAACTAACACCTCCCTTTATTAAAATAAAATTAAAAAAAAAAAAAATTCGTTATTTAGGGTGCTTAATTTATCGCCATGATTTCCAAACTTTTTTTTCTCTGTGCCGCATTTTTGGAATGAAAATTTGCTCGCGTCTTACCAAATTTCATGTGATAAAAGTAC